>CM062808.1:815330940-815760940 GCA_031772625.1 Pinus tabuliformis | reverse complement strand
ACTCTAACAACCTTGAAGAGATTGATGGTGTTCCAAAGGGAGTCACTTCTTCATTTGCTTCACCTCCTCATGAAGGAAATAAAGGTGAAAAAGAAAGGTATAAATCTAGTTCTAAACACATTCCTTTTGATTTTGCAAAGCATGGTAAATTTCCACATAAGAATGGGAAAATAATTGCATGTTCCTTTTGTGGTTTGGATAACCATCATGTTTCTAGATGCTAGAAGAGAATGGCCACATATAGGAAAATTTTGAAGGAAAAGAGGCAAAGAGCCAAAGGTCCATTGGAAAAGGCAAATCATGTTGTCAAGAGGATGCACATGTAGTGCAATTATTGCCATAAGCAAAGACATCTTGCTACAAAATGTTGGACTTTGAATCCAGCGATGCTTCCACAAAAGTTGAAGAAAGTGGAAAGAGAAGATGGCAGAAATGGAAATGAAGTTTCCATGGATGATGTGTCTTGAGATGATTCACATGTTGATGCTGATGTGCAGACAAAGGAAAAACCTTTGAACTGGATTGGTTAGAAATGGTTAGAGTTCTTTTCCAATTAAGGATTGCATGTCTATTGATGCATCTATTGGCGTTTCTTTGTTGATGAGATGCAAGTTGCAGGTTTCTACCAAGATGGTGAATGGAAAAGATTGAGTGGGAGACTAACTTTATTGTTGCAACATTATATTTTATTTCAGCTTCGAAAGTACGATGTGCTTAAGTAAAAGTTGAAAGTTGAAATGCATGCATAAGCATGATGTGCATGAACACAGGGATGTTGATGTTTTCCTTGTATTTGAACATGTATGTGTAATTAACTTGAAGGGTTGATTGCTTTAAATATGCATGTAATGTTGACTTGAGAAAAGTTGACGTGGTCTCCAAGATGGAGTTAGTGATGAAATGTTTCATCTTTTGAAAAGAGTCCTAATGGTCTTTTCCTACATGCTTGACTTGAAGGGTCATTTGTTTTAAAGGCATGTTTTATGGGCTTGCTGTCTAGTCCATCATTTATATGTAGATATAAGACATGGAGGTATTCACAAGATGTGAAATTTGTTTCTTTGTTGAAGCAGGAGCTTATTCCATGCAGTTGTTGTCTATATACCTATTGTTGTTAACAGTTGTTGTTGATAGATTTTCAAACAGGTACAAATGAAAGTTTTGTGGAGCAGATGTACTTCACATTTGCTAAGCCACCTTGGATCAATGATCAAGGTAGAGAAGTTCAAACTACCTTCTGTGACCATCTAAGTAGGAGTTCTGTAGGAAGGCAAAGAAGAAGGTCGCTCTTCCCAAGATGACCAACCCATCCAAGAAGGGAAGTGGTCAGAAACTTTGGTTCAGAGGCACTATGAAAGGCATGTGTAGGGAGGATGAAAGAAGAGGGTGAGTCACTCTTGTTCAATGTTTAGATCAGTATATCAGTCTTTTGGAGACCAAAGGTTATTTTAGTGGGAAGGCGTGATCCAAAATGGATTTTGGATAGACCCCTAAGTCTAAGTGTTCCTCACTGAGGAAAATGAAAGTCCAAGGAAGTTCTAGGAAATAGCCCCATTGCAGAGATCTTCTCCTCCTGAATCTACTACAACTTAAATGGGAAAAAATGGACTTAGGATGCAAAAGTTATCACTCAAGGAAGATGCCCTTTGTTCCTTAGAAAAAGAGGCAAAATCCTTTAAAAAGGAAAAAAAACCTTCAAAAGTGGAAATCGCATCGGACGAGGGAAAAAGAGTGGATTTAAGTGAAAAAGGGAAGCCACCCCTAATCGCCAATCCCCAACATATCGGGTTGAAGGCAGCTATGCGATATGCCATAAGGACCGGGCTATACAATACTGTGATCACCGAAATTGGCCGATAGCATAGGACATAAGGAAAGTACCGGGCCAAGTGATGTTGCGATCATTGATATCAGTGGATCGCAATTGGCGATGCGACGAGGCAAAGACGGGACCCCGGGCCAAGCGATATCGCAATTTTCGATATCGGCATTAGCAGATCACATCGGCATCGGCCACGCCATATGGCTTACCCCGAGTCCACGTGATATTGCGATGCAACGATCAATACAACAGAGCAGGTATATATATATATATATATATATATATATATATATATATATATATATATATGAGACGTGATATATATATTCGAACCCGACGGGTTTATGAATGCAAATATGTAATATGTCAAGTCCACCATAAGGTCCTCAAACGGGATTTTGTAATATTTACTGTATTTTTAAAATACAAAGGGAAGCCATAGAACAGGGCATTTGCGACATGAGATAGCGATTTAAAAGGTGGACCCGATGGAAAATGAGGCGGAGTTCAGAATTTTTGAAGTCTAATAGACGCGTTTAGGCAGATTTTTACAGGCTTTCTGTGTATTTTTCTGTGTAATCTAAGAACGACCATATTTGGGATTTCAAGGGCAATGATGGTCCATTCCGTTATGAAATAGCTGGCCACCTCCCTTGAAGACGTTATGCCATGATTGCTAATGCATAGAAGTGGGATTCAAGTGGATAGAGGCCAGGAGCCAGAGAGTCTGAGGAGGGGGAAGTGAATAGACAAGCATAGATAGGCTTAAAAGACATTCCATGATAGAGACAGAGGGGTTTCTAAGTCTGAGAGCATGATTGAGAGGCATAAGCAGGCAGTGCAACGAGCTGAAGTAGTGAGAAAGCCTGAGAGTGTGATTGATAGGCAGCAAAGCTGTAGAAAGGTCACTGGAAGGTTGCCGAGGATCACAGAGGCACGTAGAGGCCGAGAGAGAGAGAGCTAAAGATAACCAGAGCTGGAGATCCAGAGCCAGCGTGAGAGCCTAAGAGCCAAAGCTAGAGCAAGAAGGTTGAGAGCTTCAGAGTTGGGGACCGAATGACATTCTAAACCCATTGTTTCTGTGTAAACCATGGAGTTGAGCTAGAGAGCTTGTAAAACGATTGCTGCCATAATCCTAGAGAGCCTAGTCGAGTTGACTAGAGCTCAAGGAGATGTAGCCCAAGAGTTCTGGGTGAAATCCATATTAAATTACTGTTCTGTGTGTTTTGTTTTATTGTTGCATTGTTTACTGTTATATATATATTGTATTAGCATAAACAAAAGAATATTAAAAGCACAGAAACAGTTCTAAAGCAGACATAAGCATACACCTTATTTTCAAGAACATATTTAATTTTGCATTGGTTAATCATAAAGACTTGGGAATATTTAGGCTTTGGAAGTGGGAGAGGTTCTTGTAAGTTAGATAAGAAGCCTAAGTGCCCCATTTTCAGATCACTGCCAGTGTCCATAGACTAAATTTATCAGTGTTATGCTAGCATCCCCAAGATTTAAGCCACATTTTCTGACCCATGGCCCAGGTTACTACCCAGAATTGAACCATCTCTTCAAAACAGTATAACAATAGGGAACTAACAATACTAAAGAAAATTATTGAATGAAACCTTGACTGGACCCCTACTAGTCATGACAGGAATTTCATCAAGCATATTAGGAATATGTAATCTACAGGTGTAAATAACAGTTCTAAGCATAAGATTCTTATACTTAGCTAAGAATCACTAAGAACCATTTATGTCTCAACACATAAACTCACATTCCATCCATTAGATCATAGATACATTGATCATTCAATTACAAGTAAAGACATGATGCAAGCCATACATGGATGCTGTCATAAAACACATATATAACCAACACAATAGAAGCATAAATACTCATGAAAGTACAACCATATAGACCACTTATAATCCATCACAATGCTCATAGAAATACAAGGAGAAATAAAATTTCATTAATGATGCAAAATCCAAACTTGAGATGGGACTTCCATGTTCCACCCAAACGTAGAATGGCTGAGCCAAATCTCTCTTTATCCATTTACCCTCGTGACACATTCCAAGCATGAATATGGGATCTCATAGAACACATCAACCAAAAACCATCCAGGGCTTCGAGAGGCCATCGACCTCAACCCATCAAACAATGATTCCACCTCACGGTTGGACATCACAAAACCATCATCAGATTGATCTCTGTCCAAGCCTTCCAGGGCTCTAGAGCATTCGTCCAACCAAGGATATAGGACTAGTAACTCAACCTAAGCTATTCCAAGGCTCCAAAGTGTTTTTCCAACCAAGGATCCAAGACTAGTAACTCAACCTAGGCTAAGGAAACATGAGAACCAACCAAAAACACAACAATGAAAATAAACCCATAATCACCATGAATATCTAGGAAACGGTAAGGCTAGGTAATCCACTATCAATCTTGGCCATCCTCCATTCCTTTAACAAATCACAACCATCCCATAGGAGCTCATTGTTGTTAAGTGATTTACCTGTACCCACCTGCTAAGAGAATCTTTCACTCTATTCCCTTTAACTTTGATATATCAAATTTCATAGTCAAACTCATTGATCATAACGAACCAACGATCCTGCCTACCATTCTGATTCAGTTTGTCAAATAGATATCTCAAACCACTGTGATCACTCATCAATGCAAATCTTCTGCCCAGAATATAATGTATCCACATCTTCAATGCATGTATAATATTTGCTGGCTCAATATCCTTTGTGGGATCGTTTTACTCATGCTCATTCAGTTTCCACGACTCATAGCATATCACCTATCCATCTTGCATAAGCATCCACTAAGTCCTCCCTTACAAGCATATGTGCATACTACAAATTATTTTTCTAGATCTGCAATCTTTAGCACCGGTGCATGTGTCAACAACTGCTTAAGCTGCTCAAAACTAGCCTCACACTCCTCTGTCCATGCGAACTTCTTACCTTTCCTCTGCAATGATGTGATAAGATAAGCAATCTGTGAGAAGATCCCGATGAACCTCCTATAATAGTCTGCCACCCCATGAAAGATCTCACCTCATCCACATTCTTAGGAGCTACCCACTCCATGATGGTTCTTGTCTTTTTTGGATTTAATGTAATGCCCTCCTTGGAGACAACATGTCCTAAGTAGTGTACCTCAATCTGAAAGAAACTACATTTGCTGAGATTAGCATACAAGTGATGCTCTCTCAACAACCTTAACATTGTTGGTAAATGCTCGACATGCTCTTCCTCATTTTTATAATATACCACTATATCATCAATGAACACAATAACAAACTTATCCAAGTACGGACGTAACACACTATTCATCAAACACATAAATGTAGCTAGAGAATTAGTTAAGCCAAATGGAACTACAACAAACTCATAATGCCCATACCTGGTACTAAATGCGGTCTTGTAAATGTCCTTCTCTTTGATGTGTACGTGATGATATCCAGATCTCAAGTCAATCTTAGAGAATATTGTTTCTCCCTTCAGCTGATCAAACAAGTCATCAATCCTAGGGAATGAATACTTGTTCTTGAAGGTCACTTTGCTCAAATTCCTGTAGTCAATGCATAATCTGAAAGTACCATCTTTCTTCTTCAAAAACAGTAACGGTGTGCCCCATGGTGATACACTCGGCTTAATGTAACCCTTTTCCAACATTTCCTTCAACTTCAACTTTCACTCAACCAACTCAGGTGTTCTCATCTTGTAAGGTTCTTTTGATACTCGAGCTTCCCCTCACGCTAACTCAATAAAAAAGCCTACCTCCCTGTGAGGTGGCAACTCTAAAATTCCCTCAAGAAATACATCCTTCAATTGCTACAAAACTAGGGACCTACTCAACACATCTATATCCTCAACTTCCTTACCTTTATCACTAGAAATGTGCACTGCAAATAACTTACACCCATTCCAATGACTACAATTTGCTTGCATAACTGTCACCATCCTAACTGATGTGGATTTCTTCTTATCATGTAAGACTCCTGGTCCTCCATTTTCATCAACACACTTAATGCCTTTGTCATAACATTCTACCTTGGTTCTATGAGGATAAAACCAATCCATGCCCAACAACATACTGTATGAACCCAAGGGTAATACACTCAAATGTGTTGTTGTAGGCATACCATTCAAATCAAATGCACAAGCTCTTACCCAATAATGAACTCGCTTCTTCGTACCTATAGCCAAGTGCAGTAATCAAGACTCTGCATGAAATTCCTCTCTCAAACCACACTTATCCACCAAGTCAGGACTAACAGAGCTATAATTAGATCTAGGGTCAATCAAAATAGAAATAACTTGATCACAAATATTAGTGTCCATCTTAATGATAGATTCCTGATTCCCTTCCTATTTGTTATCCAATGCTGCATAGATACGCGGAATACTCTGACCAACATCCACAATAGTCTGTGCCTCCTATGCACTGTATATCTTAGGCCTACCACTATGGTACTATTGATAATCCCTCCTGCAATGATCTCCTCCACAAATCCAACACTGCACGAGCTCCTCATTCTGCTCCTAAGATCTGTTCCCTATCCTCTATTTGATGCTTTGAACCTCTTAGGTGGTGCAACATTCTCCTTGTTACTCGAATCTTGTGGTCTTACTCTCTTCTTGTCCCATTTTCCTTTGTTCTTTGCATTACCTTTTCAATCTAGTTTCGTCTCAGTTCTACACTTTGATTATTCATAGCAATGCTTCAACCTCCGGATGGCCTCCTCCAATGATCTAGGCTCATCGAACTAGATCCTATATTTGAATCCAAACGATAATCCACTAATGAATCTCGAAATCTTAGCCTTCTCCTCCTTGAGGTAAGGCACATACCTCAGTAACTCTAAGAATCTGCTAGTGTACTCATCATCTATCATGGATCCCATATTTAGCTCATAAAATTATTTCTCTCTATCATCAAAGTATCTTTCCAAAAAATAATTATTCTTTAATAGGCACTCAAACTCACTCCAAATCAAGTCTTCCTCATTTATAGCTCTGATATTATTCTTCCCACCAAATGGATGCTTTTCCTTTGACACTGAATGTAACCACTCTAGGCTTTCATGTTCTTTGAATAGTCATGCAATCTGAAGAACTTCTTCATGTCTAGCAACCATGCCTCCTCATCTTGTGATTTATTTACCTCTCCATGAAAAGTAGGTGACTTTTCTTTCTTAAACTCATATCGAAAATACCCCTTATCACTCCTCATGTAAGGATGATATCGATAACGATCATAGTTCTTATCTGAATCAGAACTAGAATCATACCTATTTCTATCCCCTCTCTTATCTGGAGTGTCCAACTATTCTCCATCTTTGATTGTATCATCTCTATTTGATCTATGACCACCATGCGATCTACTACCATATGCCCCTTTAGTTTTATCCTCCTGCTCATGGTTGGTCGAAAGCAGTCCCTGTCATTACAAATCTAACAAGCCCTAAAGTATGACCGCATTTACCTCTGCTAACTTTTCTTGTGCCTGTATGATTATGTCATTGTTTTCCTCACAACTCCTTATTACTTCCTTTAAACTTCTCACCGTCATTGCCAAGTTGGAAGAGTTACCAACACCATAATGCTCTTCTAATTCATAGGGAGAGTCTTTGTAGTCGACCATCTTGCTATCCATTTGATATTTCTTTCTGCAAGGTATATCATGTCAGCTAAATCAAATCATAATAAACCAACATACCTTAGTATAGCTCGGGGAGGATACCTTGTTTGAAAGATAAAAAAGTCAGCGTGATACATGTATAACATAATCATAACAACATGTATAAACCTAAAACATAAGCATATGACCATGCAATCGTCATTATAGCTAGGGTCTAGTCATCAATGCATGACCTCAAAAACAAAACACACCATGACCTCTTGCATGAAAACCACCATCATTACGTCACTATACACTTGACCACATGCAAACATGAACATGCATAAGAAATGCCTAACCATCCACACATATGCATAAACACATATGATTAAGCATGAATGAACAAAACTTGAAATCAAACTTGCAATAATGATACATGGAACCAAGCATACAAGAATGTAACCAAATATACTATAACGATACATGTAAGCGACATAAGTTGACATGTAACTAGTCATACACTCATAGTGATGCATCCCGTAGTAAAACGCATCAACTCTGCATGACGACATCACTACAACAATGATCCACATCATGCAAATGAAACAAACACATGAAACTGACATGAATGCATTACCAACACATAGCCCAGCCAGTTCGAGGGGTGAACCATGCTCTCATACCACTCTGTAACACCATTATTCCACATCTACCCAAGGAATCGGATAACTAGAGTAAACATACGACGAGAGGCCACTATGCTATGATTCAACCTCCTAAGTCATGTTAAGGAAGTGGAATCGATAGAAACACACCATATAGACATTCGACATCAGGTACATGACCCTTAGGAACCAATCCAATACTTTAGATAGCTTTCCCTTGGGTCCTATTAAACTTTTGGACAACTTAAGCCTCATTCCCTCTCATGCTATAGGCATGATAGCATCCAGAAACCCAAAGTCACTCTAACATGCTTACCTGGCAGCATCCAAAGACTAAATTTATCAGTGCTATGCTAGCATCCCCAGGATTTGAGCCACTTTTTCAAGCCCAAAACCCAGGTCACTACCCAAAATTGAACCATCTTTTCAAAATGGTAAAATATCATGGAAATAACAATACTAAAGAAAATGCTTGAATGAAACCTTAACTTGACCCATACTAGCCATGACAAGAATTTCATCAAACATATCACGAATACATAATCTATAGGTGTAAATAATAGTTATGAGCATAGGGGTCTCATACTTAGCTAATAATCACTAAGAACCATTGATGTCTCAACACATCAACTTCCATTCCATTCATTAGGTCATAAATACATTGATCATTCAATTACAAGTAAAAATATGATCAAATCCATGCATGGCTATTGTCATAAAATAGATACATAACCAACATAATAGCAGCATAAATACTCATGAAAGTACAACCATATAGACCACATATAACCCATCAAAATGCTCATATAAATATGAGGAGAAATAACCTTTCATTAATGATGCAAAATCTAAACCCAAGGATGGGACTTCCACATTCCACTCGACCGTAGAATGGCTGAGCCAAATATCTCTTCAACCATTCACCCTCGTGCCATATTCCAAGAATGAATGTGGGATCTTATAGAACACATCAACCAAAAACCATCTAGGGCTTCTAGAGGCCATCCACCTCAACCCATCAAACAATGGTTCCGCGTCACAACGGGACATCACAATACCATCATCAGATCGGTCTATGTCTAAGCCATGTAGGGCTCCAAAGTGTTTGTCCATCCGAGGCTCCAGGACTAGTAACTCAACCCACAATTTTTATCAAGCTCCAGAGCATTTGTCCAACCAATGCTCCAGGACTAGTAACTCAACCCACCAAGGGCTCCAGAGTATTTGTCCAACCAATGCTCCAGGACTAGTAACTCAACCCACCAAGGGCTCCAAAGTGTTTGTTCAACCAAGGCTCCAAGGCTCCATGACTAGTAACTCAAGACAAGTTGTTCCAGGGCTCCATAGCATTTGTCCGACCAAGACTCCAGGACTAGTAACTCAACCCAAGCTAAGGAAACATGAGAACCAACCAAAAACAAAACAATGAAAATAAACCCACAATCACCATGGCTATCTAGGAAATGACAAGGCTAGGTAATCCACTATCAATCATGACCATCCTCCATGCCAATGACAGACGTCAACCAATAAACCACATTCATATGCTATGCATGCCAAAACTAGTGAATGAAACATCCATGCAACTCAGTACCTGCAAGAAAATCTAATGTAGTTGTTGATCCTGATGCCCTCTTGCGCTTTCCTGCTCTTCCTTTGCCTTCGTTCTCCAAAATCTAAGTATGCCACACCCTTCAAGAGTGCTCCAAGAAAACTCTAAGTCTCCAAGAGTATGAGAGAGAGAGAATAATGAGAAAGCTCCAAAATTGAACTGACAAAAAGGTTACCAACTAATCCTCAGAAGCCTTTTTATGAATGAGGCCTCTATTTCCTTCATTTTACATTATTTTCCTTCAATTTCCTTCTCTCATGCAACTTATGATCTTTCACCTACCTTTTCTCTTAATTTCTATTATTTTCATAAATAAATGTGCCAAAAATGTCATTTTGCCTTTCCAAAGTCTTAGCCATTTCCTTTGCCAATTTATTTAGCCATAAACAATCACAAGTGATCCCATCACTAAAATTTTACCCAACATTCAACTTGAAATACGAACCTCATCATCCATAATTTTTATTTTATTTACTTTTATTACATAGAATTTTCACTAACATTATTATAATTTCATTTATAATTATTAACATAAACTTAAACAATGTTATAGGAAAATTACATACCTGAACACGAGTAATGAAAAATACCTTATAAAATTTAACACAAGTAATGAAAAATATTTAAGTGGACTTGGTGTTCTTTTGAACAAATGTTGCTTTTAGCCGTCTATTTCAAAGCTTTAAAAAAAAATTAACCGCGCCGGAAAATCATAAATCATACTATCTTTTATGTTATCTAAATAAATAACCTACACCCAACCTTCGATTTTTACATAAAAAGAGTCACGTTTCATCTTCTCATAACCAAAACATAGCAATTCTGACATGAAATTCTTTTACTTGTTATATACAAAGTACATTAGTATGAAATTTATGAAATTTCTTATGCTCTTGTAATAAATCAACTAAATTAAATTACATTTTGCGTTACCTTTCATTGTGCATGTGGTGGAAAATTAAGTTTTATTGTTTGTATTCTATTTCATTGGTGAATGAAGCTTTTAATAGAACGTTCTAATTGTTACCCAAAAACACAAGAATTAAAATTGTTTTAAAAGAAATTTTTACAATAAGTCAAAGCAAATAATTAATGTACATAAACACATGCTAATTTACAAATATGTCAAAGTCTAATTTACAAATATGTTATAGTAAATTAAAGAGAAAAACAAAAAAATATTTATTAGGTACACAATGCACAAGAAACTAGACTATGCTCATAAGAAACAAAGGTGTACATGCGAGGAGATTACGGCCCTCCGAGCATTAACATGCACACACTAAATAAATTATGGACATTAGAAACTTAAAGCTACGGTATATATAATGAAAAATGTAGGTACAACATTTAATTAAAAATTCAATAGTATGAAAGAACTTGATCTTGATTCCTTCACTTGTATGAGTATTTATATAAAGCAAAAATAAAACCAAAATGCTAATAATCTTTTTTGAAGTACCTAAGTGTCTAATTTAACATTCATCACTACAATATTCAACTTCTATGGTAGCAAAAATTGTGCCAATCTATAGATTAGAATTTCTTATCCAGGAATGTGTGGACTTTCATGGATCCAAGAGTTATATTTTTACATATCATAAATATTGGGAACAATACCCATATTCCTAATTTTCTCCAAACCATTTGAAAATATCTTAACAAATGAATAATTACCCGATTGAAATATTTCATGTAAAAACTAGTAAAAGTGCTTTTACAAAAATTAAAAATCGCTAAATGATAATTTGAAACAAATAATTCAAATATAATTTTATGGTTTTAATTGTCTTTGTTGAACAAAATTAAAGCAGTGAAGCAAAAGTGAATGAAGATAGCATAAAAATGGCTGAAATTATGTTTTTTTAGGTTCTCTTTTGTCGACAAAGCTCAGGACCAATACATTTAATGTTGACAAATCTATAAGTTTAATAATATTGTTCAATGGTAAATGCTAAGTATCTTTTTGGCTCTAAAAAATATTTAATGTACATGACATAATATAGTGAAACTTTCTAGAACGTGTGATGTATAATAGCAACTTATTTTTTTCCACACAAACACATTAGTAGTGATTCTAAATTTTACATGACAATTTATGGTGAGTATAAATATTTTGATATACTTACTTAAATTTGGCACGATATGAAGTGATTTTCATTTCATATCGTTATTATGAGTTGACCAAAATAACAAGAACTCATGGTTAATAATAATTTACTTTTCAATTGATAAGTTGATAAGCTTGTGTAACATTAGAGATTAATGACATAATATTTTTCATACTTCATCACAAAATCTTTAACTTAAAACTATTTAATTTTTTAGGTAACTATATTTATGAATCAATTTAAGATAATATTGTTTAATTTCACTATAATAATTTGATTATATTAATTTTAGGGAAACTCTCCTAGGTTAAGAAACCCATCTTCTTATCACATAGGAAAAGGTAAAGCTATATAATATTGTTTAATTTCACTATAATAATTTGGTTATATTAATTTTAGGGAAACTCTCTTAGGTTAAGAAATCCATCTTCTTATCATAAATGAAAAGGTAAAGCCATTGATGTGGAGTGGGTTTCTCACCTAGTAGTTGCTTCTGGACTCACCTCCTAAAGTTACAAATTTTCTTCAATAGAATTGAACTAGTAACAAAGAATTCAGTTAATATAATAATAATAATATTTTTTTCTTTTAGACCAAGTTGTGACACCTAACCCCCTTTGTCTTTCCCTTCTTGTACTTTCTCTCTGGTGGAGTCATTCCATTTTGTTCTTTGACATTCATCTTTCATAGCCAATGATGTATTTTATTAAAATTCAATGTATAATTATAGATTACATTTGTTAGCTTATCTCCTTTCATCATGTACATAATTACATTACTGGTATGGGAATATAAAGTAGGCTTTATATTCTCCCTTTCTCTAGATTTTATATTTTCCTTCATGCACATCATCATTATATACAATAATTTTTACATTAAAATGTTAATGCAATTACAAATATACCTCTAAAATTATTTCATTCAACTCCTACATCACTTTTTTAAGGATATTGTGGGCTTGCTGGATGTTTACCTACTTTGTGACTTTGTTCTTGAGCATAGTGACTGTCCTATCTAGTATACACATTAATTGTTCATATAAGTATCATTTTAATTCCACTTGCATTGGTTCCCATTCAACATGTTTAGGATCATGCATATAAATTTTCAACTATGACACATGAAACACATTATGAATATTTATGGTAGAAAACAATGCACTCATGTATACAATTTATCTTATCTTATACAAGATCTCGAAAGGATCACAATATCTAGATCCAATTTAGTGCAACCCCATATCTTCAATGAACTTACTTTAGTTTCACCTTTAAAAACATATGCTCCCCAACTTTAAAGTCTCTTATTATTCTAGATTTATCTTTATATCTTTTTTGTTTGTCATGTGCTACCTTTAAATTTTACTTGATATTAAACATTTGTTCTTTTATTTATTTAAGTAATACTACCTCGATTATTTCCTAGTTTGTTAGATTGAATCAACTACCTAGAGTATTGCAATTTCCCCCAAATAATGACTCAAATAGACTTATCTTTAGTGATACTTAATATTTGGTAATATAGGAAAATTTCACTAAATGTGATTGATTCTATCACTTTGATGGATTATCCATCACACACATTCTTAACATATCTTCAATAATCACATGATTGACTCTCTTTCTTTTCCTATATATTTGTGGATCATAGATTCCACTGAAGTTAAGATTTGTACCAAAACCTTTGAACTATCCCTTACAAAAATTTGATGAAAATTATGAACTCCTATTTGAAATAATTACTTTAAGTATGTAGTGAAACCTAACAATCTTTTTCAAATAAATCCCTATTATATTAACAAATTTATGATTTAACTTATTTAAAGTGAGCAACTTTCATTAATTTTTCTACAAATAACATTATACAATCAAGTTATCTTATTATCCTAACCAAATTAATAATAAAGTCAATAACTACCACTTCGATCTTAACAAATTTATAAATTTTTATACTTAATCTCTATTCTTTATCAGTTATATACACTTAAATAGATAAAAAAATCACATTCTCCCCCTAATTATAACAATCTTACAATTCTAATTTAATAAGAATAAAGGAGATGAAATCTAAGTTTTATAGATAAACATGCTATTATCTTTCCATTTATAATATAGAATTTTATATTCATTTATTGCTCTATGAAGGCCATCAACATAGTGTGTCATTTTGTTCACGGTAACTCCAATATATCTAATTCTAGTTTACAAAAAATATTTTTCGGCGAAGGTCACATGAGACATCATTTGTCGACGCGTTTCGAACCAACTAGTGTGGTTCATCGTTAGGACAAGTTGAAGAACCAGATCCAGCCTAGCAGTTTAAATAGGCAGAGCAAAGCCTCCAGCGGTTAAAAAGACTAACAGCTACTTTTGACTAAGAATCCTAAAAAATGCTACCGAGGGGACCAGCCCTTTAAATAAATTAATAATGTGATAAAAATATTAAAATAATAATTAAAAATATATAATATTTAGTTCAATTATAACCAAAAAATAATTTATGTTAATAGTTAGTTAAAGACAAATAAATAAAATCATATCTAAGGGGAAAAATTACCCTAGAGGGGGACAATCCCTCAAAAAAATAAAAATAAATAAATAAATAATTATGTTCAATTAGTAAAAATAATTTATAAAAATAGTTAGTTAGAGATAAATAATTAAAAAATTATATCTAAGGGAAAAAAATATTTCTCATAGAGGGACCAATCCCTTAGAAAAATAAAATAATTAAGTGAATTTTTTTTTATTAATGAAACTTATATGATAATAGTTTGTAATTGTGGGACCCCCTACATTGGGGAAACTGGTCACTCCATTAACCAGAGGATTAGTGAGCATGCTGCTGATCTTAAGCATAGGCGTACTAAGTCTTCCGCTTTGGCTGAGCACGCCGAGAAAACCAATCATCATGTTTGTATTGAGGAAGTTAGTGTTATTGCTAAGGTTTTGCACTTCCATCATCGGACATTTAGGGAGGCGCTTGAGATTGAAAAGAGGCCGAGTAATCTCAATAGAGATGATGGCTGGAAAATCAGTCGATGTTGGGACCCAGCTCTCTCGTCCTAGTCCTCGTTTTTTTAGTAGTATTATTTTTATTTATTTATGTATTTATTTAATTTAATTAATTAATTATTTATTTATATTTTTTACTCATTTTGTTTTTCCTTCCTAATTTTCCTTCTTATTTTTAATAATTTATTTGTAACAAAATATTATCACTAAGTATTTTTAATTACTAATCTAACTTAAAAAAAAATTAATTTTTGAATTATATAATCATTTTATTTTAGGGGGTTGGTCCCCCTAGGTAATATAATTTAACATAATTTTAATATAATGTAATAATATAATTTTAACTTTAGATATAATTTTAATTATATTTTAATTTTAATTTTAATATAATTTAGTTTTAATTATATTTTAGTTTTAACATAATTTTAATATAATTTAATATAAATTTATCATTACAAACTATTATCATATAAGTTTCATTAATAAAAAAGTTTTCACTTAATTATTTTATTTTTCTAAGGGATTGGTCCCTTTATGAGAAATATTTTTTCCCTTAGATATAATTTTTTAATTATTTATCTCTAACTAACTATTTTTATAAATTATTTTTACTAATTGAACATAATTATTTATTTATTATTTTTTTTTTTTGAGGGACTGTCCCCCTCTAGGGTATTTTTTCCCCTAGATATGATTTTATTTATTTGTCTTTAACTAACTATTAACATAAATTATTTTTTGGTTATAATTGAACTAACTATTATATATTTTTGGAGTTGTCTATAATGCGACTTTTTGGAGATTCTGGTGACGGAATCTGGTGGAAGAAATTGAGGTTAAATCTTGATTTGTTGCAGTTAAAATGGTTTTTTAACTGCATATTTGGATTCAGCACCCTGAAAAACCCCTGGGACGCTTTGATTGTGCAAAAACTAGCTATCAAACTTGCGATTCCAATAAATTGCTGCCGGATTTTGACCGGAAAAACCCACCGGAAAGGCTTCCAAAAAGTCGCATTATAGACAACTGCTATATTTTTAATTATTATTTTTAATATTTTTATCACATTATTAATTTATTTAAAGGGCTAGTCCCCCGGGTAGCATTTTTTAGGATTCCTAGTCAAAAGTAGCTGTTAGTCTTTTTAACCGCTGAGGGCTTTGCTCTGCCTATTTAAACTGCTACGCTGGATTTGGTTCTTCAACTTGTCCTGACGATGAACCACACTAGTTGGTTTGAAACGTGTCAACAAATGATGTCTCATGTTGTCAGACCAGGGTAACTCCAGAATGGGCAGAGAAAAACTGATTGCATAATTCATTAGCTAACTATCATTTATATACATAAATCACTACAACAAAACCAGCGATTTGCACCAGATTTTAGTGCATTTTTTTGTAATTGTGATGAGCAACCTGGCGCTAAATCTGGCTCTATTGTACAATTTTTAAAGCGTCCTTTTTTGCACCTGATTTTGCATCCTTTTTCACGCTAGATTTTGCATCATTTTTTACACCAAACTATGCATCATTTTTTGCGTCAAATTTTGAACCAAGATTTGCATCTTATTTTATGACAGGCTTTGCTTCTAGTTTTGTGTCATTTTTGCATCTATTTTTCATTCTCTTTTGCTTCCTATTTTGTGTCATTCTTTGCTTCCATTTTTGCACCATCATTTGCATCAAGTTTACACTGTATTTTGAATCCAATTTAATGTCTTTTTATGCATCCATTTTGTGTCAGTTTTTGCATCTAGTCTTACGCCAGGTTTTGTATCTAGTCTTACACTAGTTTTTTCTTCTATTTTTGCACCAGCTTTGGTGCCTATCTTTGCACCATGTGTTGAATTTGATTTAGCACCAAATTTTGCATCCATTTTTGTGCCCATTTTTGCATTTTTTTTTGGACCATTTTTTACATCCACATTTACGTTTGATTTGTCTCAATTTCTCCCATCTCATTTTGCACCATATTTTGCGTCATTTGTTTCATCCAATTTTGCATCATTTTTAACACCATCTCTTGCATCTAATGTTACATCATTTTGAGCATCCAAATTTGCATTTATATTTGCATCTTATGTTGAGTCATGTGTTGTGTCCACCTTTGCATCTTATTTTCTGTCTAATGGTACATTCAATTTAGAGCCATTTTTTACGTCTACTTCTGTATTTGTTTTTGCACCAAGTTTTGCATCCAATTTTAAGATATTTTATGCCCCTTTTTGCACCATTTTTTTGTGTCTACTTGTGTCCAATGTTGCACCAATATTTACACCGACTTTTTCATCCAATTTTGCATTTTTTTGGTGTCTAGTTTTACATCGTTTTCACCATCCAAATTTGCATCTTTTTTTGCCTCATTTTGTGTCCACATTTGCATATAATTTTGTGTCTGAGTTCGAGCCTAAATTTGCATGTGATTAGGAATCATTTTTTACATCCAATATGGCATCCTTGGTTTCACCTTTTTTCAGCCCCATTTTGCATCTTGTTTTATGTCTTTTCTTACATCTTTTTTTTTTCCGTTTTTGCACCCAAGTTTGCATCCCAAATTTACACCATTATTTGCATCATCATTTGGCATATTAATTTGTAACGTTTTTTGCTTCTTTTTAACGCTCAACTTTGCATCTTATTTTACATCTAGTTGTTGTCTTTTTTTGCATCTAATTTGGTGCCCATTTATGTGTCATTGTTTTTGCCCAATTTGATATCCTTTTGTATGCCATGTTTTGTTCCCTTCTTTGTGTCAACTATTGCACAATTTTTCACATCTAATTTAAAACACTTTGTATGTCAATTGCTTGCATTTTGTATTAATTCCTAGTTTAACATCCAATTTTACTTTCAATTTTGCATCCATGGTTACATCCGCATTTGACTTCTTATATAGAGTATATTTTTCTTCACATATATGACCCCCTTTATAGATTCATAGTGAAATATATGATAGTTTCTAAATATCGTTAAAGCAGATATCACAATTCAAAATCATTTGTAAAGAAATTTAAGAGAAATTGACAACATCCATCCAAAAAAATAACAATGTGTCATTAACAATTTTCAAAACATGTATAAAATAGCAACATAATACTAATAAAATCAGTATTATTTTTAATCAAAACAAGTAAAATTCAAATATGATTAACAAATCAAAATATTTCATGAATATCGTTATTCTACGATAAATTAACAACATACATAAATAAAACTCATCGTATGATTACAAAATCAAAATGTCTCATTGATATAGGGTAAATTCACAACACCCATCTAAACATAACAATGCCATTCTACACAATAATTTCTTCATAAAAAACAATGCATGTGCATGCCTAGCTACCACCACCAAGATCATCCTCATGGTCATCTTGACCATCCTCATTACTCTGATCCACATCATCACCAACACCGCAACTATCATCATCATCTCCTCCTTCACCACCATCATCCTCATCCTCATCCTCATCCTCATCATCTCCTGATATATGTTGAACATAATTTGGATCATCGTCTTGGCAATCATTACCTATAGCATTTTGACAAAAAAAATCAATATTACATGTTAGTATTAATTACATAACACAACGCATGTTTTTGTTATACAATGTTAACCATAAAATGAGGTAAGATATACTAGCATTTGCACCAGATGTTGCAAAGGAAACGCCGTAAGGCATAAATTGAAAAATACAAATACAACAAAATAATACTTTGATAAAGAATAAAAATATATTGAATGCTCAAATCAATGCCCCATTAACTAGAAGCATTTAGTAGACATATCTATCAACATTAGGATTATACACAATGATCAAGAAATTTTCCATATACAAACAACAACTTCCACAACAACCTTTTGTCACATCCACATTTTAAGAAATGCCTTGGAACGTGATCGGAATCTTCCATATTGCCTTTTTCATTATGCAGATAAATCTTCCATATTGCTATTTTCATCATGAATATTGTTAGTTCATTGTTGTAAAGTGTTAGTGTGTTAAATTCAATACTATAAGTTCGACAAGTGAAAAACATTCCTCAATTAGCATAATATACATTTTTCTCTCACCGTGTATTTTTCAGTCAAAGAGCACAAGTAACATATTAACATGTATTTTCCCTTCATTATTTTCATCATAGAGCCAAGAAATCTACGCCTTATCTATAAAGTAACAAAAACATTTTGAAATAAGTTTAATATTTCAAGCCAGTGTCTAACCTATAAAGTAACAAAAACTTTTTGAAATAAATTTAATATTTTAAGCAATTGACTAACCTAATTTAATAATTGAAAAATTCTCAAAGATGAATTATACTCCATAATAAGAGAGCCAACATTGGAGCCCATACTTTCACTAAAACCAAAAGAAACACAACCACTTGTTAAGAAGATATTCAAGTAATAATAATAAAACAAAAATAATAAACAGTAAAGTATAAAATGGTATTTCCAACACACAAGTATAAATATACATGTTCTATGTCCATTGTTAGATTAAATGGGTGTGGAGAAAATTAGTAGAGAACCCAAAATTGTATTTCTAATTAGGATGGGTGGAGAAATTCTTTAAATGCGGGTTTTTGTCATTCTAATGAAACCCTTTGCAAAGGGGATGTTAAGATTCTGAGAGAAAAGCTAGGCTTGGTAGAGAACACCTTCCTTGTTAAACATTCCCCTACTGTAACCAAAAGGAAAGGGCAAGAGAAACAATAATTAGGTTTTTGTTCACAAGTTGTACAAAATATATAGGTGCTATAGATGTTTGAGTGAATAATGGGAGAGATTATTTATGAAATTGTGATAAGGCGCACCTAGTTTTGTCAGAAAGAGGCATATTAATGACAAGTACATCACATTTAGGTAGAATTTCGTCAAGATTTGTCTCCAATGTTGCTCCAGTTTCCTTTTCCAATTCGGGTCCAATAGAAAGACGGTCGTGGCAAAGAAGCTTACAATTGAAGGGCTGTACAAAGGAACGCAATTCAATTCAACATCATGTAATGTTTATTATTATTAGATTGAAATTTTGAAACAAACAGCATGCATGCGTAAGAATTATGGAGCACTGATTTTTGAAAAGAAGTTTGCAACATCATGAAGTAGTACTAGATCCTAAGAATGAATACCTTCAAACGCTTAAGTAGTTCTTTGCCAATACACCCTGCACCAATAGAACCAATAGTTTTCCCTTCTAGATCATATGACCTGTAAGAAATTGCTGCCACTTTCCAATCACCCTCAACAATTTGCTTATATCCAGGCACAAAGTTTCGCATCAATATGAGAATGCGCATTAGCTCATCTTCTGCCACGGACACCACATTACTTTCGCTGATCTTCAACCAATGATGATACAAACAAATCAATGGAATTAAAAAATATATCCAATATAAATAAAATGCGTTTAAAAGTAACTCTTTGTTTTATTTACAGGAAAATAAATAGAGTGTTAGTCTATCTGTGTTTCTCAAGATATAATGCCCCATATCCAAAATACGAAAGCTGCAGGAGAACAGTTATTACACAGTACAATCTCACCATTACAAAGGAGTCGATAAAATACCAAATGCATTAAAGCTTTCCAAGAAATTGCAAAAACATACAATAACACAAGTGAAGATCAAGGTAAATCTGCAGTACATGTTGGATTGGGGATAAAGCCAATATCATAGCATGAGATTGACAATTAAATGAGTTGTAAATAATAATGGAATGATATGGAATTGAATAGCCTACAGGCTGAATATAAACAAGAGAGTTATTATTTCATTGTTATTAATTTATTATAAAATCACATTTTTTAAAACAATAACTATTTTTATTTCAATACCAACCATTAACTAATTTCTAAGAATAATTCTAATTATTGTTGTCCACTTCATCTTCTTTCCATTTCTGTACCGTGAGGGAAAAACCCAATACCATTCCTATATCTTAAAATTAACATTAAATATGTCAAAATAGATCAAGCATATTTTTGCAAGCATATTTTGGAAAAAAATCATTACAGACGGACTAAACAAAGAAGAGCGCTTTGATATCTTCCGCAAATCTTTTAGGAATGTAATAAAAGAAAAATAAAACCCATGGGTAAGTACATCCAAAAGGATAATGAATCAATCTACTCACAGTAAATATCAATATGATAATCCAGGTAAGAAGTATTGTCACTTTTCCTGATTTCAGCGCTCTTGGCACCGGTAGGTTACCTATATCCTCACCCAAAACCAAAGTAGAAGCAGGCCTGGCTGGGAGACTATATTTCAAAATTGACAAGGTATTATTTCTATCAATTAGAATGCACATCCTCAGGTGTTCAAGAATAATTAATAGAACAGTCAGCTAGATGAGCAGATCCAATTTAGAGAATCTCACTCAGATCTACTTGACATCACCTCCATGATTTAAATAATGATTGGAGGAGTCTTAATACTCCAGAGTCCAGATCACTTAACATACAGAAACCAAGGCAGCCAAAGAACAATATCCCATCACTCCCATGCCACATATATATGTTTAGGTATAGTTGGAAGGGCACATACCTTTCCTGTAACTAATTCAGCAAGGTTTTCATTACAAGTTTTGGGCTATGTTCACTGCCCTGGTATTGAAAGGTATACAGGTTGTTCACCTAAATTACACACATCAATGCATATGTATGTTCAGGGTTTAAGCTCATAGGCCTGTAGCTATTACAACAAAACTACAAGTGTAAATATATAATACAGTGAATTCATTTCTGAGAAAATTCCAAGTCAAGCGTTTGTTCAAGCCAAACAGTCATAAGGTTCTGAGTATCTTATGGTCAAGCATCTCATCAAAAATGCATTCCATCACATTTTATCAATACCCATGCACTATCAAAAGACACGACTCTGTTCCTTCTCCTTGTTATCAAAGGACACGACTTTCTATATGTTAATTTATACAATCTTAAGTCTTATTCTATTCTCTATGTACTTTCTAAATCCTAATCCAACATATCCTAGATCCAACTTCTGCATATCCAAGGATCTTCATACTTCCACCTTCATACATTTCTCACAACAAGACCCAAATATAAACCAAGGCTCTGGAGGAGAAACAAGAAGAGAGGAGTGTAGTGACCAACCTGATTTGATCTGATAATAATACTACAAACTAAAAGATAACTCTCACTTTATTGTTTGTAGCTTCTTGGGGGTGAATGTGACAATGCTATATATATCATAAGGATCTGGAATCTGATATCTCCTCTTTGTTGTGGGCTGCTGGTTCCAGGGTGAGAAAAAGTGGTATCAAAGTCCTCTAAAAACGAAGGTGAAGGGTGTCATAGTGAGGTGGTTTTCCAGTTGCTTGTATCTATATAAACTATAAATGGATCTTTACTATAAAGTATTCTAAAGAGTTTCTTCAACTTACTCTAATATCCTTTTAAATTAACTCGTCCTCTTCTCAAAGACCCATATATAAATAAAGCATTGTTCATATTTTCAAAGCTCATGTCTTAAGCATTCCATTAATACCAATAATAAAAAGAAGGATGATGATTCCGATGTATGTAATTTGTAGTTCTTGTTGCCTATGAAGTCTAAGGAGCTTAATCCCTCAAGAGTAAAACAGTAAAAGGAATTTAAGTCTCGGTCGTATTGTTAGTTGCTAATCTCCTACTAACAAAGACATTCCGCTATCGTTTTTCAGGAGTCAAGACTAAACTGTATGTAATCCAAAACATACTTTCTTTGTCCAAGATTTCCCTACTTGTAATAGATTACTACAACCACATATACTACAAAAAGAAACCAATAACTCCTAATTATTATTCTGATGCCTTTGCGAATTACTGATTAGATAATATAAACAAAGGAGTTATTCTTTATTCCAAGTGATACTAAACTAATAAGAAGACTAATCATACTATTCTTGTTTGTATTATCTATGTATCTTTTCTATCTAAAGTAAATCTAAAGAGGAAGAATTGCTTGTCCTAATCAAGTGGGGTGAGGATCTAGGGCGACCAATGGGAGAGGAAGGCCTAAATGAGGCACACACTTCTTCTGCTGCTAGGGCCTGGGTTTTTAATAGGATAACCGCAGCGATATGTTGCAAGGACAGGGGAATAATTGGTTCTATGCAATGCCATGATCTTCTTTACAAGAGTCGCTGCTAATCCCTTGAATGTATCTTGTTGTTTGTTTTTTTTGCTTCTAGGATGGACCTACTTAGTCCTTCAACAACTAGAAGAAATAAATAAGGAGACAAGGTACAACCTTGTTTTAAGTTTTAACCCTCTTGAGGGTCTTAAGAAATTAGAGGCTGAACCATTTATAAAAAATGCATAAGAAGCTTAAATCACACATCCCATAATCTAATTTACCAGTGGTAAGTTGAAACTAATATGGATAAAAAGAAGTATCAGAAAGAGCCAAGACACCCTTTGTAAGCCTTGGAGAGGTTCAACTTGATCACCATTATTGTAACATTTTTTACTTGAATAATATGGAGGCCCTCTTGTGCTGAAACAATTGCTTCATGGATCTGACGATCCTCTAGAGAACCAAGCGGTTCTGTTATATGAACTTACAAAGTAGTGCTTTCAATCTGACAGCCAAAACCTTAGCCATTATCTTATAAATACAATTAGACAAAGAAGTGGGTCTAAAAGCATAAAAAGACTCAGGTTGATCCACCTTTGGAATGAGTGCAATAGAGGTCCAGATGAAGGAGCCAGGGAGCCTTACTAAAGCTTCTCATTTCTTCCACTACCTGAAGTAAGTTGTCTCCCAACACTTCAACAAATCCCAGGTAGAACTCCACAGTCCACCCATAGGGATTGGGACTCTTGTCCTTATGGAAGGTTGACAAACACATTCAAAAGTGCTTTTTTGGACAGATCACCATTGCTGGAACTTTGTTGACTTGAATAGTGTAGAGGCCCTCTTGTGCTGAAACAATTGTGTCATAGATTTGACAAACTGTTTTGGTTAGATGAAGTTAGAAAGTAGTGATTTTAATCTCACAGATAAAACCTTAGCCATTATCTTATAAATCCAATTACATAAAGCAGTGGGTCTAAAAGCATAAAAAATGTTCAATCTCAAAAATGCATTCCATCACATTTTATCAATACCCATGCACTATCAAAAGACACGACTCTGTTCCTTCTCCTTGTTATCAAAGGACACGACTTTCTATATTTTAATTTATACAATCTTAATTCTTATTCTATTCTCTATGTACTTTCTAAATCCTAATCCAACATATCCTAGATCCAACTTCTGCATATCCAAGGATCTTCATACTTCCACCTTCATACGTTTCTCACAACAAGACCCAAATATAAACCAAGGCTCTGGAGGAGAAACAAGAAGAGAGGAGTGTAGTGACCAACCTGATCTGATCTACTAATAATACTACAAACTAAAAGATAACTCTCACTTTAATGTTTGTAGCTTCTTGGGGGTGAATGTGACAATGCTATATATATCATAAGGATCTGGAATCTGATATCTCCTCTTTGTTGTGGGTTGTTGGTTCCAGGGTGAGAAAAAGTGGTATAAAAGTCCTCTAAAAACGAAGGTGAAGGGTGTCATAGTGAGGTGGTTTTCCAGTTGCTTGTATCTATATAAACTATAAATGGATCTTTACTATAAAGTATTCTAAAGAGTTTCTTCAACTTACTCTAATATCCTTTTAAATTAACTCGTCCTCTTCTCAAAGACCCATATATAAATAAAGCATTGTTCATCTTTTCAAAGCTCATGTCTTAAGCATTCCATTAATACCAATAATAAAAAGAAGGATGATGATTCTGATGTATGTAATTTGTAGTTCTTGTTGCCTATGAAGTCTAAGGAGCTTAATCCCTTAAGAGTAAAACAATAAAAGGAATTTAAGTCTCGGTCGTATTGTTAGTTCCTAATATCCTACTAACAAAGACATTCCGCTATCTTTTTTCAGGAGTCAAGACTAAACTGTATGTAATCCAAAACATACTTTCTTTGTCCAAGATTTCCCTACTTGTAATAGATTACTACATCCACATATACTACAAAAAGAAACCAATAGCTCATAATTATTATTCTGATGCCTTTGCGAGTTACTGATTAGATAATATAAACAAAGGAGTTATTCTTTATTCCAAGTGATACTAAACTAATAAGAAGACTAATCATACTATTCTTGTTTGTATTATCTAATATGTATCTTTTCTATCTAAAGTAAATCTAAAGAGGAAGAATTGCTTGTCCTAATCAAGTGGGGTGAGGATCTAGGGCGACCAATGGGAGAGGAAGGCCCAAATGAGGCACACACTTCTTCTGCTGCTAGGGCCTGTGTTTTTAATAGGATAACCACAGGGATATGTTGCAAGGACAGGGGAATAATTGGTTCTATGCAATGCCATGATCTTCTTTACAAGAGTCGCTGCTAATCCCTTGAATATATCTTGTTGTTTTTTTTTTTGCTTCTAGGATGGACCTACTTAGTCCTTCAACAACTAGAAGAAATAAATAAGGAGACAAGGTACAACCTTGTTTTAAGTTTTAACCCTCTTGAGGGTCTTAAGAAATTAGAGGCTGAACCATTTATTAAAAATGCATAAGAAGCTTAAATTACACATCCCATGACCTAATTTACCAGTGGTAAGTTGAAACTAATATGGATAAAAAGAAGTATCAGAAAGAGCCAAGACACCCTTTATAAGCCTTGGAGAGGTTCAACTTGATCACCATTATTGTAACATTTTTTACTTGAATAATATGGAGGCCCTCTTGTGCTGAAACAATTGCTTCATGGATCTGACGATCCTATAGAGAACCAAGCGGTTTTGTTATATGAACTTACAAAGTAGTGCTTTCAATCTGACAGCCAAAACATTAGCCATTATCTTATAAATACAATTAGACAAAGAAGTGGGTCTAAAAGCATAAAAAGACTCAGGTTGATCCACCTTTGGAATGAGTGCAATAGAGGTCCAGATGAAGGAGCCAGGGAGCCTTACTAAAGCTTCTCATTTCTTCCACTACCTGAAGTAAGTTGTCTCCCAACACTTCAACAAATCCCAAGTAGAACTCCACAGTCCACCCATAGGGATTGGGACTCTTGTCCTTATGGAAGGTGGAAAAACACATTCAAAAGTGCTTTTCTGGACAGATCACCATTGCTGGAACTTTGTTGACTTGAATAGTGTAGAGGCCCTCTTGTGCTGAAACAATTGTGTCATAGATTTGACAAACTGTTCTGGTTAGACGAAGTTAGAAAGTAGTGATTTTAATCTCACAGACAAAACCTTAGCCATTATCTTATAAATCCAATTACATAAAGTAGTGGGTCTAAAAGCATAAAAAATGTTCAATCTCAAAACTCTGAAGTGAATTTGTAAAGAATGTAGCATTAGCTTTCTTGGCTTAGTGAAATCCCTAATTTTCTATCCTATTTGCCTGTCTTAAAAATCTCACGAAAACCTGTAAAGATTGTGCCATTGTGTATGCTTAGCCTCTAAAAGCCCTAGCTTTCTATCTTCTTCTGTGTAATTTGAATAGAACACCATCAAATGCCAGAATTATCAATTCCCATTCTCCAAAACTTTTAAATGTGCGGAATTGAGACAGAAATCATTCAATCAAACCACTCGAAATGCATCTGAATGCTGATCCATTAACTTAAAGAACTTCTTCCCAAACTCTGCCATTTTTTAAACAAAATTTTGAGCACAACCTTGTCTAGTCCATTTATAGAGAGCGTTAGTTTATGAAATCTTGCCTGTAAGCCAAAATAGAGTCAAAATTTTCCATTGAAAGCTCAGAATAACTGAACCAGAAATAACCCTTGTGAAATTCGCTGCTTAAAACATTGTTTTGAGCACGACCTCTTTCTTCAGATTTATTTTAGATAATACGGTAGCTTATTTAATGAAATATTTCCAGAAAGTTGAAATATGGAAAATTTTTCCAATCAAGAACTCTAAATAATTTCATTAGGACAAGGCGTAGAGGATTCATGACGGCGACAAGAAAATAATGGCGCTTTGCAATTTTAACACTCTCTTGCAGAAAAATACCTTTTCTAAAATCGTTTTGACCACGAAGAAACGCAGATGAACTGTTGGAAGTCGTGCAGAGAGAGATCTGGTGTCTCGTGGACCGATTCTGGGGCAATGTTTATGCGATTGCAAACCATGATTGTTCATATGCGAGCTACTGAGCTCGTTGAGAGGGATACGCGCAATGGAGCCAAACTACCAAGAGGATTTGAATTTAAAGGCGGGATAGAATATCTATCGTCCGATCATGTCATGGGCCATATATTTGTGTTTCAGTAAAACGGATTTTCAAAGAATTTGAAATATTATACATTTTATAGAATTTGAAATATTATACATTTTATTATTTAAGCTGAATAATAGTTTTATTTTGGAAAAATAATTGGGCACATCAAATAAAATATTGATGCGACGGACATAGAACTCCGAAACAATAATGCACCCTTCTCTTACTCCAAAACAATAATGCACCCTTCTCTAGCTGATGTGTCAATGCTTTCTTTGAAGTGGAACTTAAAGAATTAAGTAATTATTCATTATTAAATTGGGACTTTATATAAATTAATTGATTATTTATTAATGTTAATTTCATTTTATAATTTTATAGTAATTTTTAATAGATTTTTGTTAAAGATAATTATTTGAGCTATTATTGTATCAAGATTTTTGTTGTGTCTTTTATTATTATATTTTAATCCACTTTAAACATGCTCAAAATATGTTTTCATCTTCATTTGTGGAGATTATCTACTTGCATATTCAAAAAGTTTTGATGTAGTTTTTGCCTTGAAAAATGATTATTGTGATTGTAATGGTGAGAAATTATTCTATAAACAGTGTTAAGTGTTATTTAGAATAAATGAGAAATTCTTTTTGAATATATAAGACTAATCTTTGAGAGAATAGATATATATTCCCTAATTATCACATAAACAAGGGGTTAATCTTGCATTTAGTGCTTTATCTCTATAGAGTTTCGCTAAACAAAGGGAATAATTCCTCCTGCGTGACTTCGATTGTCCCTCCCTCTTACAGGATTGCAAAGCATTAAGAATTGAATCTTCTTTATTTTAAAGATGTAATCTTGTCGAATATACCAAAAACATAGTAGGATTCTTTCATTATTGACAAAATCAAGCACATGTGCAAGGGAAGTATTCATCTATGGATGGTTAACAAGTTCATTAATAACTACAAGCAAACGCTTCAAACTATGTATTTAATGATCTCTAGTCATCATCTAAAGAGTTCAAGAATCAAATCAATTCCAACCTAAGTTCTAAGTATATGGTAAACCTCTACTCTAGAGGTTCTATTATTGTAAAATTTCACAACTATGGAAGTTGTGGCAAGGTCTCAAAGGAGGGACTTTATTTTTGGGGCAAAACTAACCTTTTTTCAAAAGATAGTTTCTATAATTGAATCCATCTTCAATATCCATTTCTTCAACCCCACTCTGCCGGATTTGAATATTGAATCCCCCTACTTATTTTGGGATGAGATGATCTTTCAAAAGCCAACATAAATATATTGAGGACTTACAACAATATACAAACTAAGCAAGGAAGGGTATACACACATGTGTTAGAATTTGAATTGAAGTTGACTTGAGCAAAGGTATAACAATGCATATTTAATTAAATATTGGTGATTTTAACAACCACGTCCATTAGATTAAAATCATGATACTTTATGTGTATCTATATGCAAAGACAAAATACTTGAAAGGCACCTTCCCAACAACAAAGGTCATTATAAGAAAAATGGAAAAATAACAAGTTGATGGGTCGTATGATTGAATGAAGAATCAAAGGGCAAGAAAGAAGAGACATCCAAGTTTAGTCCTAATAAAATATTTTATGGCCCCTTCGAAGGAGTGCGTTATTAAGAGGGATACAAACATGATCATGGAGTCTGTACTAAAGTCTTATGGGAGAAATAGGAAGCATGTGAATGAGATATTATGGATTTCAAAAGAGAAATCATGCTATTCAATCCAATAGAAGCAAGGGGATTGGTGCTACTTGAGACTCCATAAGCTCTAAATCAATTGGTGAAAGCAAGAAGTCTAAAAGATAAATGCAAAGAAAGGAATATCCATCTATGTACAAATCTACAATAAATAAATTCAAAATTATACAGTGTTTCCATATAGACAATGTTAGGTCCCTATAACACTAGTGATTCCCCCATTACTAGTGTCATTGTGGCCCTTACTGTTATTGTTGTGCCCTTATTGTCCCCATATTGTTATTATTGTGCCCCATAGAAGCCCACTATTGTTATTTTTGTGCCCTTATATTATTATTGTTATGTTGACATTGATTATATTGTGACCCCTTAGACTCCTATATATAGAAATGAGGCTTTGTCATTTGTATCATCCAATAATTGTTCTTTTGTGTAATGTAAAGGAGGTTGCCCCCTCGAAGAGGCTGATTTCTAAGTTGTTGATCTATCTTTTCTATCTTTTTGTGAGTTGGTTTCATAACAGACAACCTAGGTTCAAACCCTAAAAAGTGTAGGGTCTTTGTGAGTGTTTGTGAGGGAATGTGTTTGACATCACATAATTGGATTCCCTTCATCATCAAAGAGACATGTGTCCCAAAAGTCAATTTGGTTTAAGTGGATGTTAATATGATACATTGTATATTTTCTAAGGGTAGTAGCACAATTGGAAAAAAGCATGTTGGCAAGCCCTTGTGTATCCAAGTGATCGAAATTTCAATCCCCTAGACATATCTCACCAATTGAACTTAAAAAAAATATGATACATTATATATTGCAAAGCCATTAAGTTAAGTAATTACCTTGGCTAACCCAAATATTTAATTAGAATTTAAGCTCAAACACAACATTAGAAATGAAACCTTCACTCTAGATCTAAGGATATATGGGTCAACATTGGATATTGGATACAAGACAAGGTGATCAAATGTATCTCTTGGACTAGCATTTTTTACAAAGGAATACAAATTTTAATGCTTATATTAACATGTATGTATAATATAATAATGAAATAGTCACTCTTTAGTTCATGGATAAAAGTGTTGGTGTGGAAGGAAATCTCGAGGGATATGTCACTATAGTCATAAAAATTCCATTTATTGTGGCACATGGAGAACTTATTAATTGGGTGTAGCTTTAAAAATGGATAGGAGTGTTATCCTCCCCACCTAACTGCAATTCCTACAAATGACATATTTAGTGATTAATGAGTATATTGTTGTAATAATTTTGAACCCTGTGTTAAGAAATCCCTATGCAATCCAATTTAACTTAGGTACCATCCTCAAAATGAGGAGAATTCATTTGTGGGTTTCCTTAGAATGTGTATTTCAAGGAAGAATGTGTACTTTGTCGATATGTTGAAAGGTTTTACGGTCTTTGTGTTTTAGTGTACCATGTCATGTTTGGCATTCAGCGTTGGGTGTGTTGGAAGCCAACTCTTGGTAAACTCAAATACACTTGTCCTAAGGAGGGAGTTGGGGTTTTAAGGTTCTCTGGTTGTAAAAGCTTTCAAAGTCAATGTTTTTCATCCTCTTCTTGCATATTGCAGCCTCAAGGCCATTCGATGAGTTGGTGGTCATGCTTAAGGTTTTCATCCTATTCTTGCATTGTGCTTAAGGTTGATTGGTACCTTGTTCCATGAATTATGATCAAATTTGGGTCCTCTTTCAGTAGACACCTCCTAGCCACAGTATTAAAGGCAACATATTGGTTTCCTTTACTAATTTTAGCTTGTAATAAATTTAGATGTAATGGTTGTCACACGCATTCATATACAACTACCTCATAACAAAGCTAACACAAGCACTTCTACCCAAGCCTACATCACATCACAGAGGAGGAATCAATCAATATTATTCAAACCACAAAAAAAAAACATGGGTCTACATCCACCCAAACCGACGTTCATCCAATCCTATCATAATCGAACAGAAAAACGCTACTTTTTCAATAGAAAATGGGGAATAACAGTATCACCCAAGGATAATGACCATCGCATCAAGCGCTCAATCATAAGGGAGGAGCAATAATTTGACAATCACACGTCCTTGATTTCTGTTGATTTAACTCTGAACACTCACGTAATATTCTCTTGCTTGGCGAATTAAACACCACTGCATGGAATGGACGAGGATTGAGCCGAACCTTGGATGAAGCCCACTTCATTCTCATCTAAACACAAAACTATATATACGTCAAAGCTATTACAATAGATTCTGACTGTCAAGACCTCGAGGTTCTGTTTATATGTGGCTACCTTTTATGGTTACTATTGAATGTGTGATTGGCAATAGTAATGGCAACTTAGGGCTGCCAAATTTCCTTCGATTCCCTCACTACATCCTAACGCAAATAGTTGTTCAATGCCTTGGTTGTCTTTCAAAACTGGTAGGCAGCGTCTTCTTTGATATTTCTCGATGGTTTTAATTCCACTACAATCACAACTTTCATTTACATAAACTTCGTGTTTTCGCACGAGCGACGATTGTTCCAAGGTGAAATGCCACTTGGATGGTTTCAATGTTGTTGACCCATCATAACTAACTAACGGATATGCCCATTACAATTTTATACCACTCCATTATCAATATCAATTATGCATGGGAACCAATTAAAGCAACTTTTCACATTAATTTTATATGAGCATGAGAACATGTGTTAACAAGCAGACCATAAAGCCTCATTTTGAATGCCATAGTCACTTAGAAGGAATTCCTCTTGTAGTAGCATCCTCCCTACTAAACTTTGATAGTGCTAACATTAGAACCACCATTACAATAAGATATCTTTCTAGTGTTGACAACACCATTATAGTAAGATACCTCAAGAGAGACAGAAAATTTAAAAAGTATGATAGTAATACGTATCCAGAAGATGGTATTGAAACTAGTAATTGTTCACGAATCCATAAGATTGTAAGGTCATTCTCATTATCATAATCATTGTCATCATCATCACCATCATCCTTGTCATTGCTATTGCCATCATTACATTATCATCATAATCACCATTCATGCCATCATCATCATTATTATGGACATTGTTTGCAATTTTTCATAATTGTAGATGTTGTAAGAAATATCATCAACCCAAAAAATGTGATCAGTGCTAGAAAAGGGTTGTTTAGGACACATTGATATACGTAAGAGAAATAACAACTCTATTTTTGACAGATGATCGATGATGATCATCATCACCACCATTATCATCGTCATTGTCATTTTTATCATCCCCATCATCATCATTAATGTAATTTCTATCGACATTGTTGTAATCATGCATCATCATCATTCATGCCATTATTGTTTTTGATGATGACCTAGATGAAAATGATGATCATGACACCAAAGATAATGCTTATGATTATGACAATGACAACATCTAAAATTGGGAAGATTCGCCAACGTCATTAGCATCGTCATCATCATAATCATTGCCATCATCATCATTGTCATTGTAACCACTATCGTCTTTATCATCATAATCACAATTCATGTCATCGCCATCATCTTCATTTTCATCATTGTCAATATTATTGACATTGTCATCAATTGTTCATAATTGTCAATGCCATAAGGAATATCATCAATGCAGAAAATATGATGAGTGTTGGAAAAGGGATGCAAAAGCGAACATAGAAATGGGGGCAACAATAGAAGTAAAATTGGATGAAAAGTGGATACAACATAAGTACATGCACAACAACATGAAAAGCCTGACACAAAAGTGGATACAAAAGAAGATGCAGTTGTCAATGAAAACTTGGATGCAAACATGAAGGCAAAAGTGGAAGCAAACATGGGTCCAATGGTAGGTGTAAAACTTGGCACAAATTGTGGTGAAACAGATGTGGATGCAACAACGGAAACAAAAGTATATGCAAAAATGGATGAAACAAAAGTGGATGCAATAGGGGATGCAAACGTGGAAGCAAATGTGGTTGCAATGGTAGGCGCAAGATATGGTGCAACAAAAGTGGATGTAACAATAGACAAAAAATATGCAAAATAAGATGCAAAAATGGATGTAAAAGTGGAAGCAAACATTGATGCAACAGGCAAAACAAAATTGGATGCAAAAAATGGATATAATGTAAGTAGATGCAAAAGTAGATACAAAACGAGATGCAAAACCCAATGCATAAACCTGACATAAAAGTGGATGCAAAAATAGATGCAATATTTGATGCAAAAGAGGATGTGAACATGGATGCAAAATTGGAAGCATACGTGGATACAACAGTGAGTGCAAAACATGGTGCAAATTGTGGCATAACAAAAGTGGATGTAATGATAGATGCAAAAAAAGAATCAAAGTATGATGCAAATGAAGATGTAAAAAGGGATGCAAAAAGTGAAATTTAAAATGGGTGCAATAGTGGATGCAAAATTGTGTGCAAAAGTGGATGCAATAGAAGTCGATGCAAAAGTAGATGCAAAACGAGACACAAAACCCGATGCAAATCCCGGTCCAAAATTGGATACAAAAAGGGATGCAAAAATAGATGTAGTAGTTGATGAAAACCTAGAAGCAAATGAGAATGCAAACGTGGATGCAAAATTATAATCAAAATTGGGTGCAAAAGGAGGTTCCAAACTAGGCGCTAATTGTGGCACAAAAATATTAGATGCAATAGTGGGTACAATAATAGATGCAAAAGAGGATGTAAATATGGATGCCAAAGAAGAGGGAAAAGTGGATGCAACAAAAGTAGATGCAAAATTTTATGCAAAACTAGAAACAAAACACGATGTAAAACTTGGCGCAAAAGGGATGCACAAATGGATGAAAAAATGGATGCAAAAAATGATTTGAAAAAGGATGCAAAAGTCGATGCAAAAGTTGATGCAAGTGTAGGTGCAAAAAGTGGATGCAAATGAGGATGCAAAAGTATGTCAAACAAAATTAGGTGCCAAACTTGATGCAAAACCTGGAACAAAACCTGGTGTAAAGCATGACACAAAACTTGGCATAAAATTTGGTGCAAAACGTGGTGCAAAACCTATTGCAATACCTGGTGCTAAACTTGGTGTAAGATTTGGTGCAAAACTTGATGCAAATTTTGTGTCAAGTTTTGCACCATATTTGATAAATGGATGCAAATAGCACCAAAAATGGGCTCTAGATGCAAAAAAATAAGTAAAAAGGGACGCTAATCGCTGGTTTTGTTGTAGTGAATGGGAAGGATCAGTTCATCTTCTTGATGACTGTTCGCGTTCCAATTCACCCATTCGTTGAGGATTAGGTGTCAACATTCCCCCCCTTAATCTGAAGGGATGTTGGTGAGTCCAAGCATCGTTCTGAATCTTTCAAGCTTTTCTCTTCCAAGCGCTTTGGTGAAGATGTCTGCAATTTGCTCGTTTGTGGAACAATGACGGAGATGGATTGTTTTGGCCTCAACATGATGTCGGATCAGATGATATTTAGTATTGATGTGCTTAGTGCGATCATGGAACTTTGGGTTCTTGGCCAACTTTATTGCAGAGGTGTTATCAATCATGAGTGGAGTTGATTGTATTTGTTTTACTTGCAAATCTTCAAGAATTTTCCTGAGCCACACAATTTCTTTCGTTGCTTCAGCTGCTGCCAAATATTCTGCTTCTGTTGTGGAATCTGCTGGTACTGATTGTTTGCGTGATCTCCAAGAGACAGCTCCTGATCCAAGACTCATAGCATATCCTGAAGTAGATACCCCAGTTTCTTTGTCTCCATCGAAGTCTGAATCAGAGTATCCAATCAAGTTGAAGTCGTCCACCTTTGTATACTTGATTCCAAGGTCTTGAGTTCCCTTCAAGTACCTTAGAACTCTTTTTGCGGAAGACCAATGTCCCTCACAAGGCTTTTGCATAAACCTGGAGAGGATTCCAACAGCAAATGAAATATCTGGTCTGGTAGTAGTGAGGTAGATGAGACTTCCAACAAGCTGTCTATACTTTGTTGCATCCTCAAATTCCTTTCCTTCAATAGATGTGAGCTTCAAGTTTTGTTCCATTGGAGTAGAAAGAGGATTGCACTCTGTCATGCCAAATCTATTAAAAAAATCTCCAATGTATTTCTTTTGAGAAAGAAATATGGATTTTGGATGTTGGGTTACTTCAATGCCAAGATAGTAATGAACATAGCCCAAATCAGTCATTTCAAAACTTTTTCCTAATTCTTTATTTATGGATGTAATATAACTTTCATTGTTCCCTGTCATTAAAAGATCATCTACATATACCACAAGATATAGAACTGTTTTGCCACTTTTCTTGAAAAATAAAGTTGCATCATCAAGATCAAAATGTTTGAAGTTGAGTTTCAGAAGATGCTCAGTTAGTTTTTCATACCAGGCTCGTGGTGCTTGTTTGAGGCCATACAAGGACTTCACAATTTTGCATACTTTGTGTTCATGTCCTTTCACAGCAAATCCTTCAGGCTGGGACATAAAAACATTCTCTTTTAGATCTCCATTCAAGAATGCAGTTTTTACATCCATTTGATGGACTTTCCAACCATTCTGAGCAGCTAGTGCAAAGAGTGTCCGGATGGTGGCCCATTTTCCTTTGGGGGCAAAAGTTTCCTCATAATCAACCCCTTCTTTCTGTACAAAACCTTTTTCCACAAGCCTAGCTTTGTGCTTGTCAAGTGAGCCATTAGCTTTGTACTTGTTCTTGTAGACCCACTTGTAGCCAATTGGTTTGGTTCCAAATGGAGGATCAAACAGCTTCCAAGTGCCATTCTTTATGAGGGCATCATACTCCTTTTGCATTGCTTCTTTCCATTCATCATGAGAAGCAACTTCTTTGAAGGAAGTTGATTCGAAATCTGTAGACAAGTTCAATTCACAATCATAAGTAACATCCATATCAACAGGTGAATTAGAGTTATCTACATCACCTCCATCTTGTCGGTTTGTATTTCTGGTTCCTGTTTTTCCAATTTCATCAGGATGAACACTTTCAAGTGTCTTTGTCAGCCACTTTGTGGGACCTTTCTGAGATGGTCCAGGCTTCTCTGTTGATTGAGTTGGGACTGAATCAAGATTGAGTCTCCCAATTCTATCAATTACATCACTTAAAGAATCATCCGTTGTTGGAGTTTCATGCAGGGGAGATTGTTCTTCAGAAGAAGATTCCACATGTTGTTCTAGTATAGGAATCCCCCCTTCAAGATGTGGAATCTGATTATCAAACTCTTGAAATGATTTCGGTTTTGTGAATCTATCCAAGCGATCAAGTTGCCACTCAACAACACTGTCAGATTTGGATGATTCAAGAAAAATGACATCTCTAGATATAACAAACTTTTTATTTACTTCATCATAGAGACGGTATGCTTTAGATGTGTTTGATACCCCAGGAAGATACACTTACGACTTCTAGCACCAAGTTTGTTTCTATGTACCTTTGGTATTAAAGCATAACAGGTGGAACCAAAGATCCTGAGATGTTTTACCGAAGGAACATGTCCATACCACAATTCATAAGGAGTCTTGTTTCTTATAGCACTAGATGGACATCTATTCTTTATATATGCAGCACATAGAACAGCATCAGCCCAAAACATTATCTTTACATTTTTGAAGAAAAGCATGGATCGTACCATATTCAAAATTGTTCTGTTCATTCTTTCAGCTACACCATTCCGTTGAGGATTATAAGGCACAGTTGTTTGATGTTTAATCCCATGTTGGCGAAGATAGTGTTAAAATTCATTTGATGTATATTTTTTTCCATTATCAGTGCGATAGACCCAATATGAGATTGTGCATCATTTTCAATCCACTTATGAAAATTCTTGAATGTTTGAAAAGCATCAGATTTGTTCTTCAATAAATAAACCCAACACATTCTGGTGTAATCATCAATAAATGTCATGATATATTTATTTCCATTTGCAGAAGGAACAGGGATTGGACCACATAAATTTGAATGAATGAGTCCAAGCTTCCTATGTGCTCTTGAATGTGAATCATGAAAAGAATGTTTGCTATGCTTTCCTAGAATGCAAGCATCACATTGCTTATGTTTTCTAGGAATTGTAGGCAAACCAGCAACACCATTTTTTTTCAACAAGCGGAGACTATCATAGTTTAAATGTCCAAATCTAGCATGCCATAATAAACTTGACGGAAGTGTACCTTCTTCATGATGAGAAATATATGAGAAATGTTGCGCATGAGCAAAGGTTCCTTGCAGTTTAGGAAGTCTTTCTTCTTCTATACCCCTCATGACAAGTGAGTGGTCAGATGCCTTTCTTACCTCAAGCTTTCCATCAAACATGTGAATGGAGTGACCTTGCTGACGGATGTGGACCAGGGACAACAAGTTTCTCTTGAGCTGTGGGAGATATAGAACATGATCCAGAAGAAAGTCTGGAAGACCATGCAGTTTAAGCCTGATTGTGCCAAGCCTTGATGGCTTGATTTTTGACTGATCTGCAAAGTATATTGCTCCATCAACATTGTCAGTGAAATATTCAAAAAAATCTTTCCTATGAGTCATATGACAGGTTGCTCCTGAATCAAGCAACCAATCATTTTTCGAAGAAGCAAGTGAAGCATTAAACAAATTTTCATTTACTCCAATGTTACATTGTGCCTCAATATAGTGAGCGGATTCAGGTGCTTTACCTTTGTCTATGTCATCAGTTTTACCTTTCTGCTGATTTATTCTCTGCTCAATTTTGTCCCATGGTAGCTTGCATGTAGAAGCATCATGTGATCCATTTCGTTTGCAGCGAATGCAATGTAGATCTGCTTTTTCTTCTTGAGAATGTCTGCCCCCCTGCCTCTGAAGTATCTTCCTCTTCCTCTTCGTCCACCTCTTCCTCTTGTAGAATCTTGAGCAGGATGCTTTTCTTTATGAGCAAGGCAAACAGTCTCTTCAGAAGATTCAGGGACTGTCTTCTTTCCAAAGGCTTTCTCTCTTTCAGCAAACTTTTTCACAAGAGACTCAAAGGTTATGCCTTTAAGATTTCCATTTGCTTGTAAAGACTCAAGATAATTTGAGTAGGTAGGATAGAGTGCTTTGAGAAAGGCAATAAGAGAGATATCCAGCTCAACTTTAGTGGATTTAATATCATGCATTATAGACTTTATTTCAGATGCAAGAGCAAGAGGACCATTATTTTTCAGTTCAAGAGTGAAGAGTTTAATCATGAGCTGAACAACTTCAAGTGCAGAATGTGAATCATAGAGTTCTTTCAGCTTTTGTAAAGCTTCAAAGGCAATGGAATAGGATGAAATATGACGACTTACTTCTTCATTTACAGATGCTGCGATTAATGCATAGGCTTTGTTGTTCTTGTTTTCCCAAATGACAAGTTCTTTATCTGATGTAGGCTGCACAGGGTCTTTGTCTTCTTCTCCGACACACACTCCTTTCCACAACTCATTGTAGATGAGGGTGTGTTTTACCATCCGAGACCATTCTGAATAGTTCTCCTTTCCAGTGAGAACTATTCCTACCATAGAAATGATTGAATGCATTCTGTAAAAGAATGTCTCTGCTAAAAAGAAAACTTCTGTTGATAAAAAAAATTTCTGCTAAAAAAAAATCCTTATGCACTTTATTTTCTTCTAACGTTTTATAGAAGCATCAACATTTCTTATATCACTGCAATATTATTATGTTTTGAAAAATTCGCAATGGAATATATCACTTCAATATATATATCAATGCAAAATTATTATGAAAGCAGCGCAATATATAAAACTTTTGAATGATACAAATGTTTTTGAACAATACTGAACACTTTCAACTATCCCAGCAGCTTCGTGTCAAGAATGCATGGAAAACGACCTTAAGCAATCAAACCAATACACTCTTCTCGCTTCAGAATACAAGTGCCGAACCTCTGCATCACACTGCTTCTGCCATTGCCGTCTCTGGCAAACGTCAACCCCATTCCAGGAACATCAATCTCAACGCTTTCGATTTTGTTTTGCAGGCTTGTACCCACATAGAGCAACTGCAACAGCTTCATGCCCGCATGATCACAACGGGACTTGATCACAACACCTTTTTGCTCACAAAACTGGTTGCAACGTACTCTCAGTTGGGTGAAATGGATTGCGCACGCCTTCTATTTGATGAAACATGCGAGCGCGATGTTTCATTGTGGAATGCGATGATCAGAGGGTATGCAAATAATGATTTCCCGGAGCAAGCGCTTGAATTGTATAAACAAATGGAATTGGTAGATATGAAACCGAACAGGTTTACCTTTCCGTCTCTACTCAAGGCATGCACGAGCCTATTGAATTTGCAAGTGGGTATTGAGGTTCACGGCCATATAGTTCGAACAGGGTTTATATCGGATATTTTTGTGGCGGCTCGGATTCATGCAGGCTTTTTATCCATCACCGGGTGCCACACCCACTAAACTCCGCCAGCGCTTTGCTGGAATCCGTGCAGAAGCCCCTGACGCGACTGTGGACGAAAGGTGCAGTGTGCTCACAAGAGGCAAGGACCCCAATGACCCAGTTCACCAGTACTTGAAAAGGGATTACGAGTATGGTTTTGTATCAAAGATTGAATCCGAGTACATACCCAAAGGACTTTCTGAGGAAACCATTAGGTTAATTTCAGCAAAAAAGAAGGAACCCGAATGGCTATTGCAATTCAGACTCAATGCTTACAAACAGTGGCTAAAAATGACAGAGCCCAATTGGTCGTGAAGGTTGATCGAACCGAATCTTCTTCCGGTGAAACGCCTAATCCATAGAATTGGTTTCACCTACTCCTACTCCACAAGTGGTAGACGACAGACGGAGAGGGAGGAGAGCGGCAAACGGAGAGGGAGGAGAGCGAGAACAGGCCGCAGAACAATCAATGACTCTTACCGATACTCAGAGACCCAATGACACGTAGGACAGAGGCATTATGGCAAACATTCAAGCAGAGGCGCCAGTGAAACGTTCAGGCAGAGGTGCCAGGCAAACGTTCAGGCAGAGGCATTATGGCCAGAGGAGTTACAAGGAATCTGAGACCTGTGCTCTGATACCATGTCAGGCTAGGGTAACTCCAAAATGGGCAGAGAAAAACTGATTGCATAATTCATTAGCTAACTATCATTTATATACATAAATGAGACGGATCAGTTCATCTTCTTGATGACTGTTCGCGTTCCAATTCACCCATCCGTTGAGGATTAGGTGTGAACACATGTGACCTTCGCCGAAAAATATTTTTTGTAAACTTGGTATGGATCACAGAAGCCTAAACTCTATTATATCTAATTCTATTTCAGTAAAAAAAATTCTATATTTGGGTTTCTTTAATATTAGGTAAATCTAATTGTTTTAAGTGTGATTTTTGAAAAGATTTTCCATTTATAATTTTATATGGATTTATTGAAATCAATTGAAATCATAAATTGGAATCATAAATTTGATGTGTGAATTTTGTACAATCTAAATAATTCTGAGATTTTCCAAAATATTAAATTAATACATACCATCAAGAAACTAATTTAAACAACATAAATCAAAATTTTACCACAAATTCCTTAAAAATTCCAAACAATCACATTTAAAAACAACTCCCATATAAACAAATTGTTAAGATAATGCCAACTCTAATAAAATCAATATAAATGACCACGAATTTCGTTCACAGATTTCCATGGAATTTATATACTTATAAAAAAACTATATAGCGGTGAACTTTATGGACTTTTCCAACGTACATGATGTACTTTACCAACTCTCCACTTTTCACGTCACATATAAAAGACCCCCTAAATCAGGAGATATCTTTTTATTCTGTATAAAATTCATAAAATTTTGAAGTATCACTACAATAAATGAAAGAATGAAAACTATCTACTGAATGATTAAGGTTACAATCCAATTGGTATATCTGCGGTGCAGAATAAATGGTGCCAAATTAAGAAATTGCTCAGCAGCTTCGGATTACCAACCCCAACTATGTGAGAGTGTGAGGCAAAACTGCCGTCGCAAGCTGTGCCTACTTCTGCTGCCCACAAGCTTCGCATGTCACGGTGTGCTCGAAAGAAAACGCGTCCTTCGCTCAGTTTTAAGTCAACGAAAATGTCGCGTGAAGCCATTAATAGTTAATACCAGCCACCGATATTTCAAAATCCGTGGGATGGACAAGCCAACGAGAGGATGATCTCGTCGTCTGAATCTTTCCCTGCTTTCGAAGGCAATGTCCCTGGCTTCATCGTGGTGTAAGGGGCCACTCTGTTCATTCTGTACCAAAAAAATTCATCCGATTAATAAACATTTGCCTATTCAGTCATCTAAATTTACACTGAAAATAATTATCAGTAAATGATTTAAATTTTGGAATTGCTATTCAATCTTCTGAATATACATATTTTTTTTAAGATGATCTAGAGTTTCTTTACCTCTCCTTTCGCTTTTGGAGGAAGCGTTGCACAGATAATTTGGGGACAATTTCCAGACCTGCGCGCGAAAAAAGTTAAAAACACAATTTTCAATCTTGAAAACCTTTTCTTAACTTTTAACATTCTGTCAAATAGTATGAACCACATTTGTCAATATAAAATATTTTGCCATCCGCGTCTTACCTAAGGGAATTCTTTCAGACTGGTCTTCATTGTCAGCGTTCGATGCAGGCTTTTGGTGCGGCGGTTTCAATATGTGTTGGATTTTGCTGATATTAATCTGAGGTGTGCTTGCTTTGCTCGAGATTATAGAGCCGGCAAGCCTAATAATGGCTTCTGCCTGCCACGAAAATAACGAAGTAAGTCTGCGATCAATTAAATAACGTCAAGAGGACTAAAGATGCAACCGTTTTGTCAAAAAATTTATGCGAAATTTGCTTTTAAAGTATTAAATTTTTTGCCGGATCAAAATAATACCTTCTCAGTCGGCACATTGTAAACATTCACCATTCCGTTATAAAAAATAACGAGTTGACCTGTGGACTGCTGCTCGGGAGATTTTGCTGGAACTGATCTGCTGCAAATAGTGCAAGAAGACATAAAGTTAGCCTTATACAACATTTAAGCTCGCTCAGCTATCAAGAATTCGCAAATATATCAAATTACAAATGTCTGGACATGAAAATACCTGGAAACCGGATCAGTTTGGCTGATTGCAAAAGGCACGGTGATATTTCTTTCTTTAACTCGAGTGTTTGAACCGTAATCGGTACTTAATGGAAATAATTTCATCATTTCGGCGTGACTGGGCGCCTCAGAGCGTCCATTAAGGCCCTTGACCTGATGATTAACATAAGCCAAATCGCCATGCTTGTCCTCTGGAAGTCTGATCGACGAAAGCACCTTTTGCATCATCTCCGGTTTTATCCGCGACAGATCTTGCACTGTTGCATTCATAAAAAATACTTACAAAATCAGTCAAAACATTCCGCCAAAACAAGAACAGAAGATAAATTTAAGGAAAGCACAAGCCGATCTAAAAATAAAGCAGCGAGACAATTTCAACGGGCTTGTAAATGAAACCATACATCTTGGCTTGGCTAGCTGTTTTCCAGGGCCGAATTCCAAATTGGTACTGCCATTTACGCCTGTTCCATTTGTTCTAGAGGCGTTCTGAATGCGCACAAAGTCGAAAGCTACAGATGCACTTGGCGACATATCTGGCGAACTGAATTGTTTTGATAAATCACCAAAATTTCCACTGCAAACTACCTTATTTTAAGCTCTGATACTCCTGGGATCAATCAAAGAGCCGAATAAATGTAGATTATTTTGCGGTTCATAAGATGATAAATATTTGGCAGGCAGGGGCGGTAATCGGGAAAAGGTGAGCGGGTGAGGCGGCCTCGCAAATTACAGGTGTATATTTCGCATGTGCTGATCACTAATAGCAAAGTAAATAGAGGGGCATTAATTATTCTAAAAGTAAAATCCACGTTAATGTTGTGGAGTCTGGTCAAATAAAGCCACAGCTTATGGTAGACGAACAGAAAATTGTATGTAAGTTGGACGAACGGTTTCATCGGTGTGCTAATTGTGCACATGGAGGGGTTATTGCTTGCTATGTACCTTTAATGGAAAATTAGGTACGAGTCGGTCGTGATGGAAAAAGAAGTGTAGCGCACTGGCGGTGATTGAGAAGAACGATTCTACTGGTATGTAGAATGAACATGTGCTTCATTTTGTGTTGGAGCAAGCGAGAGTTTTCAGGTATACGTTACCATAAATTAATAACGGAATATGTCATTTGTCGTCGCAGCACTTGTGTCATATTTTCCGCGCGTAGGACAGATATTAATCCCGCGTCAGAAACAGAGTCCATTATGGCTTGCATATCCTGAGATCCTGTAGGATTGGGTAGGTTAGACAGTGATGGGAATGAGTTATGAAATTCGATGGTTTTGAAAATTTCGTCGTTTATTTCCATAAATTTAATAAAAATTGTGGAATGTTTGTAGTTTCGAAGAATTTTGAACAATGTTTAATGGGTAAGTTATCCGTCATTTTTACTGTTTTAACAACCTTTACTCTTAAAAAAAACCGTTCAGGCATATGCTCGTCAAATTCCATTCGGTAGTGTGAACTTTGAAGAATTTTTTTGTTTAATCCTTTTTCCGGGTGTGTATATATATTTTTCGACATAGCACAAATATAATGTATTATTTTAACCAACACTTAAACAACAATTGCTCCAAAAGTGTAAAGATACATCCATAAGATTATTAAATTGAAAATTTTGTACTTTGATTTTCGTTATGAAGTAAATAATATATTAAATTTACATCTTTTAGGGTATTATATGTATATATGCTAGGTAGTGTGCATTGTATAATAAAACTCATTTACTTTGAGATAATTGAATTTATATTTGTGTTGTGGTGAATAAGGGTAGAACATTAGGGGTGGTGAACATTAGTTCTAAGCGTAAAAGGTTTACCATAAATTTTTACAAATATACTCATTTTTTTTAGAGATATATTGAAAAATATTGGGATAAGAGATTATATTGAAGACGGGTCATATGCTTTTAGATAATTTGATTTTCATTAAGTAAATGTTATTTTATATATATATATATATATATATATATATATAGATGTTAAGTAGTGTGTATTGAAAGTTGCATTAATAAAACTCATATACTTCGAGATAATTGTATTTATATTTGTGGTATGATGAACATGAGTAGAACATTAGGGGTTGGTGAACATCAACTTTAAGAGTAAATGGCTTATCACATATTCTTACAAATATATTCATTTTTTTTAACAGATATATTGAAAAATGTCGTCCATATCCTAAAATCTATTGGGATAAGAGACTATATTGTAAATTTACATGAGATGTAGCATATAACAACTCATTTGCTTCAACATGATTAAAATTTATGTCATTTTCTAAATGGTCGGTGTCGTCATGTAATTCAATTCTAAGTTTGAAATGATAATCGTATTCTCAGAATTCATGGTCACATTTTATACTATGCCACATATTGTTAGAATGATGCATCAATGTTATCATGTATTGCTTGACGTCGGAACTCAACGGATATGCGAGAAAATAGAAATCATCAATGTGAATAGCAGTTATTGTTGAATGAACAGAAACCCATGTTGTTTTCTCAGAGATTTGTGTGCATTTAATGTTATGAATCATCTTCTATGGTTGGGCACATTTAGAAGCACCACTATAGTTCCTACTCAATAATGGAGAGGAATAATTGAATCCAATAATAATCCTAAATTATTAGACCTCAAATCCTAAACTTGGTTGGAGAAGGATTTCTTCCATGACTTGATTCATCACATTAATTGTATATGTTGTTTCATGAATTGTAATTATTATCACGTCATTATTTAAGCATCATTTATACAATATTAATTCATCATAGTTCTTTTTGTAGGTGCATTATTTTTAGTGGTATACCTTTGCAATCGCCAACCAATGACTATATACATGAACTCAACCAAGAGAATCCTTTACACAATTTCAATGGATTTTAAGTTTTGATGTTGTGATAGATCCAACTCACACATGCATTGTCCTTAAAAGGCTTGGATACAAAACACTTTCATAGATGGCTACAATTTTTTCTTTAATTTTGAACCAATGCATTTAATGATTTTTCCCAAGAGAAATTATCCATTTGAATAAAACTAAAGGTTTTGAAGAAACTTAGGAAAATGTTTTCATAATTTCATTAAAGAAAAATTTGCAACCTAATTTATGATTATAGTTATGCATATGCTTATTTTTTTTGTTTAAATATATAAAGATTTTCCACCAACATATAATAGATTTTCTTATATTTTCGCCCAATCAAATGAATTGGATCCCAAATTTTTGGAACTATTGGCTATGTATGAATAATTAATTAGTATACATCACTCATGAGAACACCCTCAATTTTTAATTAAAAAATGTAGATTTATGTAAGTTTTTTTTTTTTTACTACTTTAATTCTATTATTTTTTTTCACTTCTTCCATCATTTTGTAAATTAGTATATGTAGAAATTTTGAATAATATGACACTTATTCACAGAGATTATCCCAATTATACACTATTGCGGGATACATGCATAATACATAACCTCCTCAACGTTGATAATCAATTTAGCAGCATTAAAAACAATGAAACATCAATCGCATGCGCACATTAACACAGTATGTAACCCGGGGAAAGCATACAGCTGAAAACCCCACACTATCTGTATATTATAATGATTGAGAACATGTAACAATACATAGTACAATACTCCTCACAAGTACTCAGTACTATCTCCACCTGTTACACACAAAACTAGCTTAGATCTTAACAATCACAACTCAAATCTACTTTGCCTGCCTCCACTGCGCAATCCTGCATGAGAATGAATGATTATGGCTGATCCAAACTCGTATTTACTTGGCTGAACCACATGAGCACAAGCTAAAATTGCCTTGGTATTGGCCCACACTGCGTAATCCTCATTGGAATAACTCAATCCCTTCATGTGAAAAATCTCATGCACAACTAATAGTCACAACTCACCCTTTCAATTACCTCTAACATTTGTCTCTGTTGAACTGTCCATGCACTGAGTTAACTGATGTATTCTTTAGTTGCTTTATGAGTTAATAATTAGTTAATTAATTAACAATCAATTCACACAACTCATCACTAGTGTATTCTTTAGTTAGACTAAATATGACTAGTTCAACTAAGTCAAATTGAAAACAACTCCATCAACTCCACATCCAACTCCACAGAACTCACATGCATGAGTTTTAACTGAAGTCCTCCATGCAATAGCTCAACTAACACATAGGAAACCACGTGATTCCTTTTGTCAGTTGCATGTGCCACATCCGTAGCTCGAACTGAAGTGCTCCAAGAGAATAAGATAACGTTTAGAGTCCAAATATTACTAAGGGCTAATAATATTTGACTGTTTCTATTTTTAGCCTGGCAGTCTAAAAATAGACTCTGATCACTTCGTTGTGAACCAAAAAATAGAAGTCCATCTATTTTTCCAAACATGACCAATCATCCATAAACAGCATCCTGCTACTCATAGACCATGATCCAATGTCTAAAAATAGACATAGTCTAAAAATAGACTTTGCCCAAAAAATAGCCTGCGGGCCCACTTAGTGAAGGCGACTCCTTTCCACTAAGCTCCATCATCTTGTTGCATTTTCAACAGTATAAGCTACTCATGGAAAAACCATAAGTTTTCAATTGAAATATTGTAAATTTATGTAAGATATAAAATGTATCAAATACTTCTATTATTATTTTTTTTCACCTTTCCCAATACATAGGTAGCATATCATGTTTTATATTAATGCTTAATGTATATTAAAAAAAAAAAAATGACAATTGAAAATATCTTTAAAGAAGAAAAAAAATACTAAAATATAATATAATGTAACATGTGTATTGATCTAGGTCTGGGTGTGACAAAGGACCCTTACAAGACCTTTTAATTTTGTGATGTGTTAAATTGCATTTTTAAAAGAACATAAATGAATACATATGCATGTTTTAAAGAAGAGGAACATGACATTCATCAACACATGAAAACATAAGCCGTTGATAACGGAGTTCGTCAATGAGGGACTATGTCTCCGGGCCCTGATGTCAAGATGGTGTAGGCTGCTGCATTAAGTGCTGTCAATAGTGATGATGTACATAAGAGATGATGTCAATATCATACAAGGAAAATTCCCTCACGCAGGAGTGTCTCTAAGAGATGTTCCGCTATAGGAACTCTCAGTCAAAAGGACTCCTATCAGTATGATATAGACTCATGCATGATGATGATGAACATCTCACCAACATGGCATAAAGGGATTTCAATGCAATCATACATGACGACAACATGAGTATCCCATCAACATAACCACAAAGGGATCTCAAATAAAACATGACAAATCATGACAACAAGTACATCACACAAATGATTTTGCATCACATCAAGGAGGAATCATTAAAACAAGTAAGAAACAAGATCCCACATCAAACACCAAACAGGGATCTGTGCAGCACAATGCATAGCAAAAGAAGTACATGAACACACTGCATATACCTCACATCCAAGGGCCATATGAAGAAAAGGATATCAAGATGTTGAATCTATTCATACCATCAATCTCATGGCATCGAATCACATGGAAATGGCTGCTTGCACATGAATGCTGACACGTACACTCCACTTATAAAAGAGGCTGAAAAATGAAATGAGCAAATGGAAAATATAAACATTCCATCAGATTTGTGGCATCGAATAGTGCAAAATCGACTGTCAAATTTTTCAATTCTGAGAAAATGAAAATCTAGGGCTCAAGGAATCTTTTAGATTCCCCCTAGATTCCTCAAAGACTCCCTCCTCCGGGTCCTTTGCAAATTGGCTGCCTAGATTAGGAAACTGACTGCGCCATTGGGTTCATGTCGCAGAGAGGTGTAAGATCGACATAAAATTTTTCCAATTTGGACATTGCAAAAATTTAACCCTCTTGAGAATTTTGCTCAATCATGGTTCCACCCGCAAATAAATTAATTAAAAGGTTGCCTTGATTTTCGTGCCCACTCCTAGTTCCTCCATGTTGCCTCAACACACTATCAAAAATTAAGGTTTATATAAATTTTTGAGCTGATTAACCAAGAAGTTTGTTTAGGTGGATTGGTTTAAGTCGAAATTAGTTGAGAAGGGGTTGGGTGGTCAAACCCCACCCCTCCCATTTTAATATATTACTATTCCTTTTAAAAAACTGCATGCATATTTTTAGGGTGGTCGGATCCGCATTGGGCGGCCTGCCCCATAACTCCCACACTGTTGTTATTAATCTTTTAATGGAGGCACGTTGGTATTTTGGGTCGTTGGTTTTGTTGGTACGATGGGTGGTACGTATCATATATGGATTCAACGTGGGGTGGCCGCATGGGCAGGGTCGACCCTCCCACCAGCATCATTTAATATGGCATGTAATATGGTGGGTTGTTGGGGTGGTGGTGGGGTTGGTGGCCCGCCACCCAATATATATATATATATATATATTTTTTTTTTTTTAAATTTTTTATAGTTTATAAAATAATGAGGTTTTTTAAAAATTCAGATTTTTGACCAAAGGAGTCATTTTAAAGAGGAAATTTTTTTTCCTGGAATCTCGGTGGAGTTGGCTGGATTTCGTCCATCGAAAAAAGTCCAATTTATGTCTCCATTAACCTACCGAGCCAGTGAAAGTCAACCAAAACTTTGACTCTCTCTATCTTCCTCATCCGGACTCAGATTGACGAACCATTCACACCACCACGATCATGACGACGTGATATTTAATATGAACTTGGTTCGAGAATAATACAAACACTTTGATTTTTGAGCTTTTAAAAGCCCTCTTTATCTTGTGTGTTTCTGTAGAGCCACTTGGATCAGTCCTCCCCACTAAGGAGCTTTTGTTCCTCCAAAAGCATGAAAAATAATCTGCAACTTCTCTATACCTTGTCTGCATCACAAGTGTTCTGAAAGCTCTTGCTTCCATCTCCTTCACCCTTGTTCTTCGGAGCCTTAAGCAATGAGTCGACACTTGCAATCTCTGCAACCTGTAGTACATTGTTTTTCAAATTACATGCTTCATTTTCATGACCAACTAATGACCCAAGTATTCCATACTTACCACGAGTTTATACCACATACTCGGTGGTCAAGTTTACATCAATATGGACATAATACCCTAGCTATGACAACAAGGCCAACATATCATTGTTGCTTCAACAAGTGATGGAAAACACATCATAACCACAACACATGATTTACAACAATAAGGCCAAACACTATTTTGTTTTGACAAGTGATGGACACACGACATCACTTTCACAATTTATCATGCAACACAAAACAAAGACCAGACATCATTGTTGCTTAACAAGTGATGGAAAACATATCATCACTTTTACATTTTAAAATGCAACAAATTATTTACAAAAGCACGACCGTGGCAAGCTAACATATATAGAAACCATTTTTCACTTATCAATGTGAATGGGTCACCTCCTTGTGGTGGTTTTGCTTGTCTAACAATTGTTTCACCTGGTTCATGCACCGACACTTTGTCTTTAAGGCGCTGCTATGGATGGAGCCTCCAACAAGTGGGTCTTTGATGGCCATTTCTGTCGCAATGACTGCAATACATATTCTGTCTCTAGATCTATTTAACCTGTTGTTGAGAGGGTCTTTCACGCCTCATCCTTTTGTGTGCTGCCATTCTTTTCCAACACTTAGAAAATGTATGGTTATATAATCCACAAAAGGTACATGTTTTTTGATTCCATGTGTTATGTTCATCTTTAACAAAATCGAAATGACCATTTGAATGTTGAGAGTGGTTATACCTTTCCTTATTGTCTCTGGTGTAAGTATGGCGATCAGAGCTTGCCTCGACTGTTTCCCTGCAATAGGCACTGTCATGGGATGATGGGGATGTGTTCCCATCATTCTCTTTCCTTGACGATTTTGACGATGTCTTGGAAGAATTTGACACTTTCGAGCATTCTCCCTCAATGTATATCAAACCTGCAAATTGATGTTTATACACAACCTCTAAAGGTTGAGTTATGCCTTGGTTATTAACACCAAGTCCTTTTTCCTCCTCGTGAATCGTCCTGGTAAGGAGCCTCATGTTTGTTCCTATAATTGGGATCTCCAAATCTCCAATATAAATCATACTATGTGAAGACGAAATTAAAAGGAAATCAACATCTTTTACCTCCTCTGTCGATTTGGAAAGAACTGATGAGGGCTTCTAATCATCTATTGCTGGTGATTCGCTTGCTGTCTCGGCGCATTCCCCAACTTCTTTTCTCACATACCTAAGTCCTATCTGAAAGGGTAATGCTTCTACTTTGATGGGGTTGACAATGCCTTGGCCATTAACGCCCAAGCCTTTTCCTTCATACCCCATTCTCTACAAAAGTTTGGATCCAATTCCTGTGGTGTGATTTTTGAAAACAACAAAATCATCATCAAGACACATACATGAATTTAGAGAATTATTTTTTACCTCACATGGGTCACTCTGTAGCTTTTCCAAGGCCTCGTCCTTAGCTTGCAGCTGTCGTAGAAAACTATGTTTCTCCTCTTTCTCTTCATGTAGACACATCTTCAATTCAACGTTCTCTGTTTGAAGATTATGTTTGTTGTGCTTCAGTTCTTTCAGGGCCTCTTCCATGGCTTGCAACTGAAGTTGGAATCGATCCTTTTCCTCTGTCTCTTTTTGTAGAGTTTCATACATTATTTCCACCCCTTTGGAAATTTTGAGCATGGTCTCGTACATCTCTTTTTCATCCTCTGTCACTACACGTTCCATTGTTCATGCTTGCAGTTCACATCAACGCAAAGACTGCTCTGATACCACTTGATCCAGGTCCAGGTGTGACAGAGGACCCTTCCAAGAAATTTTACTTTTGTGATGTGTTAAATTGCATTTTTAAAAGAACATAAATGAATACATCTGCATGTTGTAAAGAAGAGGAACATGACATTAATCAACACATGAAAACATAAGCCATTGATAACAGAGTTTGTCCAGGAGGGACTATGTCTCCGGGCCCCAATGTCAAGATCGTGTAGGCTACTGCATTAAGTGTTGTCAATAGTGATGATGTACATACGAGATGATGTCGATATCATACAAGGAAAATTCCCTCATGCAGGAGTGGCTCCAAGAGATGTTCCGCTATAGGAGCTCTTAGTGAAAATGACTCCTATCAGTATGACATAGACTCATGCATGATGATGATGAACATCCCACCAACATGGCATAAAGGGATTTCAATGCAATCATACATGACAACAGCATGAGTATCCCATCAACATAACGACAAACGGATCTCAAATAAAACATGACGAATCATGACAACAAGTACATCACACAAATGATTCCATATCACATCAAGTAGGAATCATGACAACAAGAAAGAAACAAGATCCCACATCAAACATCAAACAGGGATCTGTGCAGCACAATGAATAGGAAAAGAAGTACATCAACACACTCATATACCTCAGATCTAGGGGCCATTTGAAGAAAAGTATGTCAAGCTGTTGAAGTTGTTCATACCATTGATCTCACGGCATCGAATCACATGGAAATGGATGCTCACACATGAATGTTGACACCTGCACTCCACTTAGAAAAGTGGCTAAAAATGAAATGAAGAAATGGAAAATCTGAACACACCATCAGATTTTTGGCGTCGAATAGTGCAAAATTGATTGTCAAATTTCTAAATCTTGAGAAAATGAAAATCTATGGCTCAAGGAATATTTTAGATTCCCCCTAGATTCCTCAAAGATTTCCTCCTCCGGGTCCTCTGCAAATAGGTTTCTCAGATCAGGAAATTGATTACACCATTGGGTTCATGTCGCCAAGAGGTGTAAGATCGACATAAAATTTGTCTAATTTGGACACTGCAAAAATTTCACCCTCCTGAGAATTTCGCTCAATCATGGTTCCACTTGTAAATGAATTAATTAAATATTCACCTCGATTTCTATGCCTGCTCCTGGTTCTTCCATGCTGCCTCAGCGCACTGTGAAAAATGAAGGTTTATATAAATTTTTGGGTGGATTAACCAAGAAGTTGGTTTAGGTGGATTGGTTTAAGGCAAAATTAGTTGAGGAGGGGTTGGGTGGTCAAACCCCATCCCTCCCATTTTAATATATTACTGTTCCTTTTAAAAAACCGCATGCATATTTTTAGTGGAGTTGGGTCCGCATTGGGTGGCCTACCCCTTAACTCCTGCACTACTGTTATTAATCTTTTAATGGAGGCGTGTTAGTATTTTGGGCCGTTGGTTTTGTTGGTACGATGGGTACTACGTATCATATATGGATTCAATGCGAGGCTGCTACATCGGAAGGGCCAGCCCTCTGGCCAGCCATGGGTTCAACTCCCACTGGTCTCATTTAATATGGTGGGTTGTTGGGGGGGTGGTAGGGTTGGTGGCCCGCCACCCAAAACACATATATATTTTTTAAATTTTTATATTTTATAAAATAATGAGGCTTTTTGAAAATTTGGATTTTTGACTGAAGAAGTCATTTTAACAAGGCAACAATTTCGCCTGGAATTTGGTCGGATTTGGTCAAATTCCGTCCACCAGAAAAAGTCCAAATTGTGTCTCCATTAACCTACCTAGTTAGCAAAAGTCAACCATAACTTTGACTGCCTCTCTCTTCCTCATCCGCACTTGGATTAACGAACTATTCACATGACTGCGATCACGATGATTAGATATTTAATATGAACCTGGTTCAAGCATAATCCAAACACTTTTATTTTTGAGCTTTCATAAGCCCTCTTTGTCCTGTGTGTGTCTCTGGAGCTACCTGGATCATGTATGTTGGAAGAAATTTAAAAAATAAAAACAAAATATAAATATTTTTTATTTTTATTTTTAAAGATAAGTGATACAAAAAATACACATTAATATACAACATGATATGTTGCTTACACATTGGAAAAGGTAAACATAAATAATAGAAATCTTTGATACATTTTATATCTTACATAAATTTACAATATTCAATGTTAATTCAGCTTGATGTAAATTTGTTTTTCCTCCATAGATGAAATTTATTTATCTGTTGCAATGCATACAAAAGATTTTCATGACCGAAAAGGATCAACCTTCCAAATGAAGGGTTTCAAAAATAACCTAGTATTGTAAGTCATCTAAAATAATTAACATTCCAAGCAAAAAGATCTTTCCAATATTTTATGATTCACTTGATTTGAGTCACTAATGCATGAGATTGAAATTTGACACTAGTTGATAGACATTCTCAGAGATAAAATTTCATTAATAACATTTCTTTAAAACATTAAGAGTTATTGGACCAACAAAAGGTTGTCCTCCAACCTTATAGCGAGGGAATTTATGAGCATCACCTCAAACTTCTTTGGAATTTAAAAAAAATGAGCCCTTTTAGGCATCAAATACCAATTCAAGCAATAGGTATTTGTTAAGTACAATGGGTAAGAAGCTACACGTCAAGAATAGATTAAGTAACATTAAGCTAACTATAAGTTTCCTCCATGCAACATCTTTAGTCAACTCCCTTCCAAGGCGACCCCATCATAGACTTTTAGCACCTGAAATTATTTCTAACACACGTATTGCTTCACTTTCCCATGCATTTTGGAAAACCATTCACCACAAATCCTCCTTTTTTGTCAACTGATAAGGACACCTACAAAATGATTCAACCAATGCAACATCTCTGGTTTCAACAAAGACAACATTTTTTATGCTAAAACCTCATCACTCAGCTGGAAAATCCCACATATTTCACAACATCAATTTTCTAATCCAAATGGAGTTGGACTACATAGGAAAGTATCAAACAATGATTGATATGCGCATCTAGTAGATGCCTCCTTGTAAAATGGTAATGACATAAGACTCAAGTCAATATTTTCTTTAGTTTATAGTTGAACTCCTGTAATGTGTGTGCTTATCCCTTCACCATGAACTGGATTCAAGTGGAGCCTATTCATCAGGAGAGTCCCATCCTTTCTAAAGTTCAATATCTCACCTTGTAATTCGACACCTTCATTAAGACACCCTTTGATTTTTGAAACCACCATGGAGTCTATCTGAGGATGCCCTCTCTATGAAAATGGGCGTCTGTAATGTAGAAACAGGTTGAAAGAGTAAAAACAATGATCATCAACTCTCTTTGTTAATATCCTACTCAAGGCGTAGATGTTAAACTTTAAAATTAATCTTGATTTTGTTACAATTTTTTTTATTGTCACAATATTGTGTAGAATTGTGAATCAAATGTCCATAACTTATCAAACAGAAATCAATTTGAATACTTATCCTTGAGAAGGAAACATAACATAGTTCAGATGTTAGTATTCTGCTATGACAATAAATCAAAGAATTTGGACACACAAAATGATTTTACTAGTAATATGAACATTATGATATGAGAAGCTTGCTAATTTTTTGATGTGTCATGTCTCTAAGCATGAGAAATAGTTTTTGGGGTTAAAAAAAGTATATGAAGCACATAAAACCATAAAACTTGCAGAAGATGGAGGATATATTATTTTAACTGAATAATGCTTGCAAATTAAAATGGCTATTAGTGCACGTAAAAAAGAACTTAAAATTACAATATCTAAAGTTTGGATACATTTCCATTAATTAATGCTCCATGCACAATAAGCATGTACTGCTAAATCACCAAACCCTCTCCAAAATTAGGAATGACCAAATTTCTTGCAAAACCCATAAGAAAATGTGCACTATTCCCCAAATGTGAATCCATAAAATGCGAGTCTAACATGATATGCAAAGGGTTGTTCCTAAAATTTCAAACTGTCCAACCAGGAGTCCAAGTTTGGTTATATCTCTTCTACCTCAAATACACTACTTAGTCATCTTGGAGATTTTTTTAACAAAATATATTAATTATTAATTATCAACTTACCATAAAATAATTACTTTCCTTCACCCCCAATCCCTCATAATATAATACAAGACATAAGTGATGATATTTGATATGTACCACTTTCCTCTACAAAGTACTCAAAGACTTTTAACATTAATGAAATGAAAATCGATCTTGAAGAGTCTCATTCTATACTCAATACCATAAACAAAGGTGTTATCTCACATTGTATGATACAATAAAGGCCACATACTAAATGAGATCCTACAAATTTGTACAACCAAGACATTACTGCTTCAGAATTTCAATAGAAGATACCATCGAGAGCTTGCCCTCAAGATAGTTAGGATTTATAATCCAATGACAAGAAAATAACTCAAAAATCAAATGGCCCAATCACAGGATTTTAGATTTTGCAATGCCTCTGCCTTTCCTTTCACCTCCATTGGAAGTTCAATACCTTGATACCCAATAAAAATATAAAAACAAAGAAAATGGAGAATTTGACTAAGGCTCCAGCTGCTACACCAAATAAATCATACTTGTATCAAAAATAATCCTCCACGAACTTATTCAATGTTATTTCTCCCTCACCCAATACATCAAGAGGGTATGTAACATCCTCATACTATGATACAACATGGCCATAGATGCTCCAGGAAAATGGGCATATCCAGTAGTACCAGATCCACCATCTTGGGATTCTCTACATACATCCATAAATCCATTATAACAAGATGATTACTAATATGAACCGGTGATAGTAAATTATTGTATATGCTTCACCTACTCAAAATGAAAATTGATATATGTTTTGTTCTTTCCTAGTTATACAAGATAATCAAGTTTAGTCAAAAGAAACAGTTAGCATACATGTTTGGGAATGAATAATCTTGAAAAAATATTGCAAACAAAGTAGAATGTCGCAACAACTATTGATGCCACTTGTTGGTTTGAAGCTATGGAGATACCTATCATCCCATAAGGGTGAAATAAATAAATGTGAAGTATCTCATGACAACTCTAAACCTGGAATTGGCTCATCTAGAAATCCAAATGGTACCCTAAGAATCTAGAAGCACCATGTAATCCTAATATGAGATAGTGGAAAGATGGTAACACATTATTCCCAAAGCTCGCTCTTGAATTGGCAATGCAAGAGGTTTATATTTTTCTTTATGGGAAATATTTAGAACATGGAAAGTATGGATATGGATAGTAATGATAGAGAATAAAATGAAACAATGAAATATGGCTAACCTGAGATAGAGCATAAGGCAAAGCAGAGTACATTCATGTAGCCTTTTCTATAGAACAAAGTTCTCTCTACTGCAATGACAAGTGAAATTCTTGATAAAAATATCATTGTTGTTGTCCCCAATATGTAGTTAAATATATTTCTTAGTATCAGAGAAGAAGAAGAGACTATAACAAACAAAAGAATGGAAAAAAACATTTTTTCTCTTTTTCAATCCAAACAACTTACTTCTTTGACTCGCGGAGTTAAATATTACATACATATTATTTTGTGTCATCCTTCAAAAGGATTGTTCTAAGGAGTAGAGTACTAAAATTTTTAAAGGAGTATGTAATGGTGTTATAGTTGAGACTTCACCAGTAAGTCCACCATTTCTTCCACAAACAAGAATTTAGTTGTCCAAAGAATGCTTAGTTGCAAATTAAAGATCTGTTTCTTCTGGAGACAAAGACCTCAACTCTGTTACGAATTCCATGTTCCACCTTTAGTGCCAAAAAGGCGGGGGGGGGGGGGAAATTAGGGAGTGAGTATAAAGTTGATACCTTTGTGTCTTGCACATTGCTTGTAATGCTATATATCATATGCATAAAGAATCTGGTGGGGAAATATTCATAACTATAATTCTTATTTATAGAGGGAAAACTGTGTCTAATCATTTCAGTAACATGATCACCATTTTATCAAGTCCATTGTTCTTTTGCCAATGAAAATATTTTTTTTCTCTATGAAGGTGTTTTCCCAGCTCACCCCACACCACTTGCAGTTGGAGGTTATGAGGGAGTTGGAGAGCTAGAAGGTTTGGGACCTGGTGTGAAAAATATTGCAACTAATACATCTATGAGAGTTGTCTTCCTTACACCACTAACACCAATCTATGATGTAAAAATAGTAGTTATGAATGCCCCTGTAAAATATTGAAGTAATTGAGGTTTGTTCGTAGTCACTCCTTGATCCTTCATTTCATGCAGTAAAATTCAGAACTTTTCAACCAAACTTTTCAGGTAAGAGAAGCCACAAAAATTGGCAATATGTTGGGTGATTTAATTGCGAGTTAAATCCCTATCATTAATTGTCAACCCAGGGTTCATAGAACTAACGAGGTATACCTATACTATATGTATTAGGTGTTTATCTTTCATATTAGATTAATATAATTCAATTAAAACTAATTATAAAACAAATTAAATCAATATAATTCGAATCAAATGAATAGAAATATAAAGAAATTGAAATCACACTTGCAGAATTGAAATGACTCCATAGTTGCATAAATGAAATCACACCACACTTTCATAATTGAAATCACACCACACTTGCATAATTGAAATCACACTTACTGTAATGAAATCACAATTGCTAAAATTAAAATCACACTTGCACGAAAATAAATGAAATAAAACAAATACACTATGTTGCCAATATGTACAAAGATGTTAAAATTGTGGTTGATGGGGGTCCTCAATCCCTCAGCAAGCACACTAAACAAACTATCACATCTTGGAGATCAAAGTGGTAGTATGTATTTCATAAAGATGAAGTTACAAAATATTACAATAGTTCTCACTCCTCGCTATACAAATAACATCTTGGAGAGAACTTGGAACCTCTAACTAGAAATTGACTTGCAACCTAACCTCACAACTAACTACACAACCCTTTGTATGAAGGGTGCACTCCTATTTATACAAAAAAATAGGATAACTATTCAATAAATACAAATCCTTAAACTCTCCTAAATCCACATTTATCTCTTTGTGGTTACAACCAATAACCTAAAAATGTAAAATACAAATCCTCTTACCCATGATTCTTCTCCTTTGAATGTTAATAGTTAATGATCCACTTCTTCTACAACTATTCCACAAATCCTCATGAGTTGGAATTTGAAATTCGAATTTGTGGTTGGGTGGCTAACTAGGACCCTTCTAGAATCTCCAAGTAGGCTTACAATATCACAAAACTCATAACACTTTTAGATATATATGAAAATATGTTAATTTCCTAACATTTAATCACAAATTCACTTATAATACTTAAAATCAATTATTTGGAAAATAATAATGATAAACCCATGTAATGATGAAAATGATTACTTAATGTAAGGTTGTGGGGTTATAAAGCTACGAAATGAGGGTAAAATGACGAAAATGAAGGTGAAAGTGGATGACATTTTGGAGACCCAACATAACCGCCAAATGAAGATGTTGCATGTCCTCATGCAACTATTGCATTGATTCACTTAATCATAAGTTTGTCTTCTTGAAATGTTTTGCTTCTTTGTGAGCTCTCGATTTTTATTGATTCTCTTTTAACTTTTCATAATCATTTCATTTGATAATTTTATTATTTTTGCAAACTGTACTTCGAAATACATTTGATTGCAACATATAATTTTATGGTTGGTTCTTGTGTGACAACCAAAATTTTATGAGTATTTGTTCTTGTGTAACAATACTTTTATTATTTTTGTTGCATCAAAATAATTGAAAACATTGATAACTCCTTTTTAATTTGCATAATGAATTTCAACCGTTTAATGTGCTCATCAATTGATCATTGGAAAACATATAATTTTTTTTTTGAATAAAAGATGCAATAATAGTTGATTGGGGAAAATATGTTGGTTAGGATGAAATGAAATGTGACATGTGGCATGAAATATGAATATCCCTTCCCCCAAACATAAGGAATTTTTAGTTTTTGGAAAATGAAAAAGGGAATATGAATGTGGTGAGGGATTTTAGAAAATCACAATTTTAGCATTTAAGGAATTACATGATTAAAAATTAAAAAATTACATACCTTCACCTACCTGAAAAGTGGATAAGCTATGTATATCAAAGAGTGTGGTTATTGTTGCTGGATCATGGAATAAAAAAATATGATCTTTCTTCCTCTTTCTCTTGGTTGTATGCATTGAGGATGAGATTGGAATGTTTATTGTTATGGCTGTTGAATTGAGTCTTGCTGAAATCATGTAGTCTTCATTCATTCCCACTCGATGACACAATTCTTATATTATGTGATTAGATGTGTCGATGTCAAACATAGAAAAGAAATTGGATTACTGACCATTAATGAATGCGATTACCAACACGAGACTACTCATCACTGATTTCAATGAGAGTCAATATGCCTAAGTACATCTTACTAGGTACGAATAGATCTGTTGAAGTTGTGTCACCTAGAAGATCCGACAAACAAGGGAATTTGATGTATTCCCACTATTTATTAGCGAGAGAACTTTCCATTAGGGAATACAAGCCTCAAGGTACTTGAAATATCTCTAGTTTTGATCCCAGATGATGTGTCATAATCGAAGGGTCAAAACTTGTTAGAAGGGAGGCCTTAACAAATCGTCCATCATCTAACACGACTATGAAATAATAATTTGAAGGACTATAGATGGAAATTTTGCATGGAAGCAAGGTTTATTTGATAGGAAGGAAATGGAAAATGGGATGATTCAACTTTGTCAGGGATTTGAATGAATTTATTGTTGGGTTAAGGACGAGTGAAAATGAGGCAGGAAAGTATGAATATTGCAAGGGAAATGAGTTTTTGGTAGTAGGGAGATGGACAATTATAGATTAAATTCATGCTTAAAATGTGTAGAAATTGCAAAATTGGTATGTGTTTAGTAGAAATGGTGTAGTGGATCTGATTTTACATTCAATGATCATGCTCTTCTGAAAGAAAGTTGGTCTTTAGAAAGGTACGTGCATGCATATAGTTTCATCTTCCTTCATAATCCCGAAACCTGAAAGAACTTAGCAATTTTTGCAATAAAATGTAAGACTATAAAAGGAGAGAGGTGATTAGTCCCTCTTCATTTGATATATACACAAAAAACTTAGACATAGTGCTAATAAAACAAATATAAGAACGAAAAATTAAATGCACTTTTACTTGATTAGTACCATGTTTCACTTGTTATTGTTTCGTTGGTGACTTCTTCATTGTGTTTCTAACCAATTTTGAGCTTGAGACCTCTTCTCCACACACTTAATGCTTTATCAATAGACCATAAACCAAGTTTTCATAAGATATTTAATTGTGTCGATTCTACAGCTACCAAAAACACGGACCATTGAATTGCCTTGCCATTTTTACAACTTGCATTTAGACTCGGATTATGGTCTGTCAATTATTGTTGTTGGGTTTTTAATGTTTGCAACTTTTTATGAAAGTTGAAGCCTCTAAATGCGTTTGTTATTTTTCTCTAGCACTCCACCCTTGTCCATGATCTCGTGGATCAAGAAAATGCTCAAAATTCCAAATTATTGGATCATCTTGGAACCAGTGCCAAAGCATAGATCCCATCGCCCTGAATCTAACACAATTGATTTCACTAAAGTCCGACATCAGATTCTCCTGAAATTGCATTCTAATCATTTTGTGAAACAACTAAAAAAATGAATTTTTGAGTTGCAGGAATGCCTAGTTCGCAATTCTTATGCTAACTGGGTCATGCCATTTGGCAAGTTGAATGGGCCTTCACTGGCCAATGAGCAGTTGACACTTGGCACTGTTTCACTGGTTCACATGTGGTTGTTTTTTATTGGTTAACAGTTTGTTGTGGAGGTCCAACAAGAGAGTGCCACGTGGACCAACCAATGGTTTCCACGTGGCCTCCTCATGGTGGGCCAAAATTTTGTGTAGGGTCAAACAACCCTCCATGGGAATTGAAACCACAACCTCCAACCTACCATCAAAGCACTTAACCAACTCGGCTACTACATGTTTCTTACTTACAAACCATTCCAACATATATTTAAATTTACCAAACGCGCCATTTGGGGAAGGGGTTGGGGCTAAGCCCTAGCCCCTGGTCCTACAGCACCATAGGACCATAGCTGGGGTCCAAGGGCTAGGCCTTAGCTTGGCCCATGATCCCATGTAGCACGCCATATGACCAGGTGCTAACATTAAAGGAGCCAACGGAGAATGGTGTTAGCCCATGGTCATATGGCCCTCCATATGACCACACCGGTGAAAAAAAGGGCTAAGTAAGAATTTTAACCATCCTACAATTTTGCCTGTGGATCAGGAATATAGGTCAAGTTTTCATGTAGTTTCCATGTTCGAGGCACACATGATGGGTTTAGTTTGAATTGTAGGATTATTAACAACATAATTGGGTAGAAACTTAAAACAATGATATCTTCCTCAACTTTTGGCCAAATGAGGTGCGAAAAGAGTCAAAATAGAGGTTTTCAACAGTGATGGATCCATTGCAGCCATTATGTTTTTTATTTGAGATTTTTAAAATCTTTTAATTATACTTTTCATTATGAATTTATATTTCTTATCCAATGTTTATTGCAAAATTTTCAAAAATAACTTTGTTCAATTGTCTTTCTTGATCTTCTAGATCGCAGAGAGCACAAGAAGAGAGCATACTCAGAAATATTGAAACTCTTTATTCAAAAACAAAGCAAAAGGATTTGATTTCTAACTTCAAATTGTGGCTCTCAAAACTCTATTTGTCTCCTTCTTCTCAAATATTCCTTCTCTTTATACATCTTCCTACAAATGATTAGTGAGCTGGGTGGATCTTACTGCACCACCAATAAATAAAATTTCAATAAAATAAAATCTAACTTAAAAACTTAAAAAAAAATGCATCACCAAGCTTGGTTTTATTCACTGACTCTACCCTACTCTACTCTACTGGAAATAGAAAATTTGTTTCGAGTGTATGCATATTTCTAGTGTAACCATGAGTGTAATAGGAGTAAAAATATATTCATGCTTAGTTCTAAAAAATATGCATTAAAATACATCAAATCATGAAAGACTAGTTGTTTTGATAATACAATCAAGAAGTAAGGAAGAATGAAAGAGTGATGTGACTTGATCCTTGGTTGTACCATTTTTCAATAAGGTCATAAATTTCTTGATTATTTTCTTGGTTTAAATCACTTTGAATATCCTCCTTTATTAAGCATTCCTCAATCCTAGAGTCAAATAGTTGCTCCCCATCAAAAGTATTGCATGATTGTTTAATATATTCAACAGATTGACAAGAGGAACAATAGACTTAAAGATCCTCTTGTACAGATGGAGAGATAGACAAGTTTTTGTATGCAGTTAAAATATACTCTTCTTGAGAGATAGATATCCCAGTTGTTGTTAAGATTTGGGAAATTTCTTGGAAGAACATTCTTCAAATTCTTAATTGTCTTTGAATTACTCCAACTAGTTGATAATTCCTCTCGTGCACATAGATTAGTACACATTTTGTATTTTTTATTTTTAAAATTAAATATGTAAAATGATTTTAATATTATTTTAACCATGCATAAAAGAATGAATGAAACTACAATGAGTTGTCTAAAATCCAAAATAAACACCTATGTATACCTCCCCAATAATGGCACCAAAAAATGGGTGATTTAATAGCAAGTAAATCCCTGTCATTAATTGTCAACCCGGGGTTCGTATAACTAACGAGGTATACATGTACCATATGTATTACGTGGTTATCTTTTAGATTAGATTAATATAATGCAATTAAAATTAATTATAAAACAAATTAAATCAATCTAATTCGAATCAAACCAAACCAAATATAAAGAAATTGAAATCACACTTTCATAAAGGAAATCAAACATGCTTGAAATTGAAATCACACTTGCAGAATTGAAATCACACCACACTTGCATAAATGAAATCACACCACACTTGCATAATTGAAATCATATGTGCTGGAAATAAATCACACTTATTGAAATGAAATCACACTTGTTGAAAGTAAAAGCACACTTGCATGAAAAGAAATGAAATAAAACAACTACACTATGTTACCAATATGTACAAAGATGTGCAAACTGTGTTTGATGGGGGCCCTCCATTCCTCAGAAAGCACACTAAACAAACTATCACATCTTGGAGATCAAAGTGGCAGTATATAATTCATAAAGATGAAGTTACAAGCTATTACAAGAATTCTCTCTCCTCATTACACAACCCTTTGTATGAAGGGTGCACTCCTATTTATACAAAAAAATTTGATAACTATTCGATAAATATAAATCCTCAAATCTCTCCTGAATCCGCATTTATCTCTTTGTGGTTACAACCAATCACCTAAAAATGTAAAATAAAGATGCTCTTATCCAAGATTTTTCAAATTTGAAAGTGCATAGTTAATGATCCACATCTTCTACAATTATTCCACAAATCCTCATGAGTTGGAATTTGAAATTCGAATTTGTGGTTGGGTGGCCAAGTAGGACCCTTCTAGAATCTCCACGTAGGCCTACAATATCAAAAACTCATAACACTTTTAGATATATATGAAAATATGTTAATTTCCTAACATTTAATCACAAATTCACTTATAATACTTAAAATCAATGATTTGGAAAATAATAATGATAAACCCATGTAATGTTGAAATGGGTTACTTAATGTAAGGTTATGGGGCTATAAAGTTACAGAATGAGAGTAAAATGATGGAAATGAAGGTGAAAGTGGATGAAATTTTGGAGACCTAGTGTGAAAAATATTCCAGCTAAGACATCCATGAAATTTGTCTTCCTTACACAACTAACACCCATCTATGAAGTAAAAATAGTAGGTATGAATTCCCCTGTAACATTGTGAAGAAATTGAGGTTTGATCTTAGTCACTCCTTTATCCTTCATTTCCTGCATTAAAATTCATAAATTTTCAACCAAACTTTTCAAGGAAGAGAAGCCACAAAAATTGGCAATAGCTGAATCACATAATAGACCAGTCTTAGGGCTCAAATTCATATGTGGGGAATTTCAACAAAGTAATTGACATATTCAAAATACATGGCTTGTGTTGTGAATGAAAGAAGAATAACTTGCTTTGTAGGAACCCTCATTGCAGCCTCCAAACCCAATTGATTATTTCCTTCTAGATTAGTTGATTGGTTGCTCATTCCTCTGATCTGCATATCAACTGCATAACGAAGCAATGAAGAATTTATTATAGAACTCAAAATCATGGAGTTCAGGCTCCATATATTCCCCTTAATATGTTCACGAAACTTTGAAGCAGACTAGGTTAATAGTTGTCTTACAGGCATTATTTTCATCTGCAGAAGACCCTCTCCTTGATCTCGATGACTTTCTATTATGTCCTTGCTTGGTACCATTCTCTTGGACTTTGCATTTTTTCAAGTTCTTCCTCAGAAATGATAGCTTGAGGTTTCCCAAGAGCTATGCACAAAAAAATCCCACATTATTTCATATATGAAAGAGTTTGGTTAAAAAAAGGTTAACAAAAAGAGAATGGCATATATTATTATAGAGAAACAACTCACGTTTTAGGTATGGGAGAGCCAAAATAAATATAAAATTGAAGAGGATTGAAAATCTAGGATTTTCCCTAAGAATCTATTGTTATTGAAATCCAACTATCTCAATATCTTCTTTTATTGACATTAATTATGCGGTCATTACATGGATTCACTATCTTTGAGGTGTTTGCCACTGGGGTTTCATTGAAAGAAGAATCTCCAGCCATCATGAAATCACTTGTTGAGAAGACATAAGTTCCTGTAGTAGTGGTGTAGTCTTCAAAATCAGTAGCCATGAGGGACTCATCTAAATGATAGTAGAGCGGCGAGGATGACATAGCCTTTGCCATGGTCGTTTATCTTGCTCATGGATCCCATACCAATGACAATTAGCGCTTTCTTATTGAACTTCAAGCTTCATACTAGAAACCCAAACACCAATGTCCAGAACACGGGCATATGGAAAATTGTTCTATGGTGGAAAATCCACCGAAACCTTGTGATGTGTAATGACCGAAACATGCGATGCGTAAGAACCAGCTGCAAAATTGACAATGGAAACTGCAATTCATAACAATGACTGAGAGTTTCACACATGATTGGACATAGTAGGGAAAATGTGTAGACAAAAATGTCATGTGAATAGATCCAAAAGGAGCACCTATTAGCATAATTGTTATTTATAAAGATGATATTAAATAATTTTTTTAAAAATAAGTAAAAAATTAATCTTTATAAAGTTATTTTAAAACATATAATTATTTTTAACGTATAAATAAATTTCATAGTTCTATTATTTTTATTAGAATTAAATTATATAATACTAATGTGTATTATAACTTCAATAAAATGAAATAAGTTTTATCCATTTTACAATATATAATTGCACATTTTTATTTTATTATCTTGAGTAATTAATCAAAAAACAACTTATCAAACATATCGAAAGGATGAAAAACAAATTGATAAGTTTTTTTTGAATGCAATCATTTTTAATAATAATGTTTGATACCCTATCACTCTCACACCCTATTGAGTCTTAAATGGTGATGTTAAAGGTTTAGGATATATATTAGACAATTTGAAAACCTGACGATCATTTTTTTCTCTTTTCCAATAATAGGACAATTCCTCAGTGATTGCACCCATCTTCGCGTCTTCTCTGTTTCCGGAAAATCCCCCACGTTATCCTTTCTCATCCAGCTGCAGTCACATCAACCTCCCGTATTTCCCCAAATCGATTTTATCATTGCTGGAGGTCTCTCACATTCAACACCCTCAACATTCTCCCATTCTCAACACTCTTTACTTTCTCCCATGCTTAGCACTGCATCCTAAGTTGTTCCTATAACATCTAATAGATTCTTGTAAGTATTATTTGGATACCTTTATTATTAGAGGTATCAAGACTAAATGGTTACATTCCACGTCAAAGCATCCAGGTCGATATACTACTATTACCATCTCTTACATATAATTAATGAGGTTAATTTTCCAAACCAAAATGTTTTTGATTTCTAAATGAGATTTTTAATCCGATTTAGTTTAGCCAGTCCAAAGACTTGATATTCTAGTTTTCTTTTGAGTTTTGATATAAATAGTTCATCAAGTTGATGAAAGGTAGGATAGAAAATGGGTTAATCACTTCACAATCGATTGGAGATCTTCCAATAAGGCGGTGACAAGGTAAACTAAAGTCCATGGTAGGTTCACTTCTAACTAGGCTCTGTTCCATACCTACAACACAAATTACAATTCAATGTATGAAAAAGAAGATTTTAATGTATAATTTCATGTCAATTTCATTTTTTTGGGTTAAATATCTTGACATTTGATTAGCTTATTCCAAATTCCATTTTAGCATATTTATAATTGTTTGTCTTTTCTAAAAAAATTGTCCAATTGTGTTCATCTTTCTGATTTTAGTCCAGTTATATACCTCTCATCAATTGTAATTTGTAAAATGGGTTCTTAGTTTCTCCCCTTTTTTCTTAAAGTAGAGGAACTTTTATATTTATTTGTTTTGGGTGGAAGAGAAACCAAATTATCATATATTTAAGCATTACTGAAAAGAGATTTGATGTAGGTTTTGGGTTGTATTAAATACCTCTCAACATACAAACTAACCAAATCCCTATTTATGACCTAGTCTACCAACTAAACAAACTTACTTAATCATCTTAAAAGAAAATACAAGAATACTGGATTTGAATTTGGATCTGGATCCAAATAAGTGTTAAAATACTTGATTTAGTGGTTTTAATTATATGAGATAATCTATATGAGCAAGATTGTCTTTTCACCATGGATTTTCTTAGGCCTCTTTTACACCACAACTATATGACATTTATTCCATTAAAATAAAAAATAATGTGTGGGGTATAACAAAACTTATGACTTGTTAGGAAGGAGTGCACGAAAGGTCATAACCAATAGACATATTTGTTATCATACAATAGCAACCTAGTAGGCATGTTTCCAAATCTCTAATGGAACATGCCATTGTAGGGATTACCATTGACTAGTGTTGCTTGTTCTACACCCTAGCATGACTCAAGGTACATGAGCAAGCCAAGCTTTTTGATGTATATTAGCTAATAGACAATGGGCCCCTATCTTATGATGGATATAACAATTGTGTTAAGTAAATTTTGAGACAAAAATGAATTGTACGTACTGTGTATAACCATAGTCATATTTCTATTTTCTCTATGGAATTTGGAAATAGAATAAAATTTGGTGGTGAATGTTTTAGTAGTATAGTCAACCTGTATTTTTTTGTCTTTGTTACTATTCAAATTATAAGGACTAGAAAAATGGTGGATAAACCTAAAAAAAAAAGAACAATAAAGAGGCTAATAAATATAAACTAGAGTGTAGAAATTTTTAAATGAAGTAATTTTTCCAATTTATTACACATTCCCAAGGTTGAAATTCTTCTAAAATATGGAACAAAATGAATATTTCATATCTATGAGAAGTATAATTCTATATTGGAAGGTGTACTTGATTTTTTTGTTAGGTCTTTTTTCCTTACCAAGTCTCATTTGAATCTAAAAACTATGTGTATAACACCACTTGTCTTACCAAGACAAGGAAAAAGAAAATCCCTTCGGGGATCTCTATTGTCCCAAATGGATAGTAGCCTAATAGCATATTTCAACCCAATTCGACCATTGGAGTTTGCAGTTTATTTTAAGAATAATCTAGGTCATATTGTTTGGTAATATCTTAGGTGTGAATCTTCACCAACAGATGCTTCTATACGTTTCCTCTAACCCACAACCAAATGAAATAAAACCAACTGTAAAGCTCAAATAACTCTATAAAAGTTGGAATCTAAGCCTAATGATCTGAAGCCTTGATGTACCAGGACTAAGAAAAAGCACAAACGAGTGGGCAACCAAATGAAATAAAACCAACTGTAAAGCTCAAATAACTCTATAAAAGTTGGAATCTAACCCTAATGATCTGAAGCCTTGATGTACCAGGACTAAGAAAAAGCACAAACGAGTGGGCATTCTTTTGTCTAGAATGGAGTATCAAAATGGTTATAAAATTAATCATGAATTAAAAAAAAAAAATCAAATTTATAAAGAGAGGGTAGCTGCTGAATGCATAATTTGTGGAAACTCTTAAAAACTAGTACATATCGACATTGGGAGAATCTTTTCAATCTAAAGTGAGAAAACTATATAACCAAATGGCAACTATTCAATAAAATTAATGTTTCGAAAAGAATGCATGCGATGCATGTAAACAATAGTAAATTCTGACATCTAATATTGAAAAATAAGAAACTTAAAAGGATTTTTTTCTAATAATTGATGATTAAGACATAAATAGTAGGCAATATATATCAACCAAGGTTTTTCCTTTGGTGTGTTTATTCTTTCTAGTAGTTTTACAATAAGGAGCATTTGGATATTGAACTCTTACTTGTCTTGTGCATATTAATTGATGTTCCTAACAATTAAATATATTTGTTAATTAGTTAGATATAAGATATTTATTCCAACTAAAATAGTTCCTAGATTAATGTTTAATTGAGAAATTTTCTCAACTAGTTGATTTTATGATAAAGATAGAAATTTTATATTGAACTAATACTTGAATACAAGTATTATATGTGATGTTTAAGAGAACACAATTATATTTTGGTGTAAAATTGGTTTCCTAAATTAGTATCACAGCTCATATGGGCTTGAGACTTGGCCCGTCTCGGGCTAGGGAAATCAAAGAGTACAGTAAGGTGGGTGAGGTGATCTTTTTGTTTAAGTCGTGTGACTATGTGTATTAAGTAGATAGCTCGTGGGACGTAGTGAGCCCAACGTTTCCAACTCACAGCGGAAGCATGCCTCTCTCAACCTCGATCTTCGTTTCAGATCTATGTTGAATTAGTGTTGGCGTAGGAATGTCCCCACGTATTCGTATGAACTAGTGGACGAGAGTCAGGATCTATATGTTCTTGCACGTTGACTGAGACGGTTGCTGATCAGATCGAAAGGTTTTGAGAACCATTATGGAAGTGGTGCAACAAGGTTGAGTTCGAGATGTATTATTGTTTCGTTCTCTTTGTGCTTAGAAGAGAGCTTCTACGTGTGAATTGTGGCAGGTAGGGTTGTCATACAAGTTTTGTTTATTTCTCTTCTGTGAAAGGGATGATAGGATGCATGGTGTGAAGTGTGAACCTGTTTCGTAATCCTGTCTGTAGTTGCATTGTGAGTGGTGTGTTGCATTGCTTGAGTGAAGCCCGTGAGAGAATGATGGTCGCTGCCTGACACAGTATTAGAAGGATGCAGCTCTCATATGATTTTTTAGCCATAACATTGTACCTATACGGGAGGCTACCAAAACATATAGATTTTAGAGCCTAAGTACGCTATCTATAGGTTTTGGGAATCGTCGTATGCAAACAGATTGAGAGCCATTGACTGCAACAGTGTTTTTCTTTTGCAACCTGTGCTCTTGTCTCAATCCCGTTGAGAACGATGATCTTGGACTTGTGTGGTGAGAGCATATAATGATGACATAATTTGTATGTGGAGTCCTGTAACACATAAATGAGAAATCTGTGCGTGCGACCAACAATATTTTAGTGGCCTAAGTTATGGAAAAAAAACGTGTGGAAATCTACATGCCGATGTGCAAGGTTCACGAGGCAATAACAACTATGGACTGTGTTCCTTCTCAGACCAATGAGGTAGCTTCAGACATCAAGCTCTTTCAGTGCCTTTGTCATCATGCATCTTGCTAAAGTCAACGAACTATTGATGGCTAAACAACTATGGGCATCATCTGTAGCAGAACATTGGAGGATGAGGATGAGGATGAGGATGAGGGTGGATCACTATAGTTAAATTGAAAAGGTGTATTGGAAATCATGAAGGGAATGTTTATAATGGAAAACTAGATCTTATGTGTTAGATTAGGTGTTGTGTAGTAGTTAAATTATTATTATTATAATTTGTTGTTTGTAATATTAATGATGATAAAATTTCAAAATCCGATAAAAAGGTAATGTTGTAATCACTGGCTCTAGATACATTCTGTATCTAGACAACCCTTGTATATAACTGGCAAGTACAATGGTTGGCACCCATGTATCTCTGTAGATGGGAGATCGTCCATAGAATGACTAGTAGTTCAGTTTTTATTGAAGCAATTGTTTTAAGAGATCGAATGGTGTAAAACTCAATATGGATGTTCGTCCAGATAGTTTGGTGGTTGTGGATCTAGGGAATGATCGCTCATTTTTTGAAGATTTGGGATTTGTCTTCTCATGAGGTTATGTGACAACTTGGACGTTTTTTCAATAATTAACTTCAAGGGATCCGTGGTTTGCGAGTTCGAGAGTGGAACTCAGGAATCCAGTTTTCCAACTACACCTTTATGAGGGTTATGAGACAACTTGATGGAGTTCTCTCTATGCGATTTCGAAGATGTTTAAATAAGCTAATGAAGACATTACAGACATGAAAATCAAAGACAAGTACTCGTTAAGGGAGGGACTTGGAGATTTAACTCCTACTTGTCTTGTGCATATTGATTGATGTTCCTCATCATTAAATGTATTTGTTAATTAGTTGGATATGCGATATTTACTCGAACTAAAATAGTTCTAAGATTAGTGTTTGGTTGAGACATTCTCTCAACAAGTTGACTTTATGGTAAAGATCAAATTTCTATCTTGAACTAATACTTGTGTTTATATGTGATGTTTAGGAGAATACAATTAGGTTTTGGTGTGCAATTGGTCTTCCTAAATTGAGAAACCCTAAGTATAGTCTAAGGATTAAGGCTAGGAGTAATGATTGCATATGTAACAACCATCTCCATGGATTGGGAAGCCATTATTCTAGACAAGATAGAGATTGTGTGCTAAACATTGCATAGATTGAAAGTATTCTTTAAGTAGTAATGTGTATATTATGATATTTTCATTTATATTAAAATTAGTAACATATCCTCATTGTATTTATTCTGCCTAGAATGTGATTAATGGGAAGCCTTGATTTTATTCTTTATCCCTTTATATCATTCTGTGATCAACTTTCATACGTCATCAATGCATTTATAATAATCAATTAATTTTCTCTTGATTTTTTTTTTTAGTGTATCAGATGTTGTTGATGTTGTTAATGTGGTGTGTTAATGTTTGCATAGGTGCAACATCCTACTAGTATGCCTCCAATTCAAGGGCATATATGGATGCAACATCATTATAGTTTTCCTATCATTCCAGGTGCATTTGATGGGACTCTTAATTGAGGTATTCCATATCTGAAGCCTTGATGTACCAGGACTAAGAAAAAGCACAAACGAGTGGGCATTTTTTTTTTTCTAGGATGGAGTATCAAAATGGTTACAAAATTAGTCATGAATAAATTGGGATTGTCCCTCCCCATTTGGCCAACAGGTTGAGGAGGCTTAGGGGTGTGTGATCCTTACCTTTGGTAAGTTAAGTATCTCACCCAAGTTGTTTTATGATGCGGATTTTCTACCACATGAATCCTCAGGGCCATTGTTGGGAAGATAATAAGGAAAGTATGATTGTGATCCATACCTCATATAGAAGTTGGTTTCTCATCCATTGATTGAAAAATGGGATGGTTGTGATCCTTGCTTGGTAAGTGGTATCTCACCTATTTCTCGATATAGGGTGGTATTCAGATGCTCTACTATATGAGATCACTTGGGGTGAGATTGTCCCATAGGAACTTCCCTACTATAATAGACATGAGGTGAGAGTGTCCCATAGGACCTCCTTCATTTTCATTGGATTTCTCATTGAGAGGTGCTCCTTGATGTCATTCCAGGTTGATAAGGGATCCCTGATGATCATATCTCTAATGTTTCCCGAGTAGTAGCATTGGGCTCCCCACTAGAAAATGATTTTGAGTGGTAGAAGTCGCTCCTCAATGAATAGAGGTCTATAGATTGGACTCCCCTCTGATTTCAAATTCTTCTTCTTTTAGATTCAAGAGTGTTCATCATATGAGAAAATATGAGTAGAGATAAGATAAGCAGGGATGAGTAGAGATGAGAAGAGATGAGCAGTGACAACATTTGTTGATGATTAGATACTTGTGATGGGACATATATTCTAGTTGGTAATTTCTCCCTAGATGAGAGGGAGTGTTAATTTGCAAATTCAGAGACAAATTCCCTCCTTTGAATAGTCTTCCTCATCAATAGAAACCCCTACTAACTCTTGGCAGAATTCAATTTGCTTAAGGAAAATAAACTTTAATTTGGAAACCCACATGTGTATAAAAGGATAGATCAACCCTAGGAAGAATATGGAAACCCTTGAAAGCCTATAAATACAAGTCAAGTGACCTCGCTTGGATATCATCATCAAGCATCTTCTTCTTCTCTCTTCTTTGATTTTGCTCACACATGTCTAAAGTGGTTCACGTAGATTGGCTCGTACAGGTCCAAAATTCCAGGGTTCAAAGCTCACATGTGTGATCTAGGGTTTTGATTTATAACTTCAGGGTTGTTACAAGGAATTTTCGGTTGCAACCACAAGCACATAGGCTTATACGTGCAGTTGGAGGGTTTCAACCACACGCACATACACTCTCTTTGTGCGGTTGGAAACTAGGATTTGATTTTGATAGTAGACCATAGTTGACCGTAGATTTCGATATTTGATGATAGGTGACCATAGGATGGGAAAGTTATATTTGGTTAGTATTATTGTTGGGTTAATCTTTGGGATATTGTTTGGATGATTTTGCTGGATAGTCTTGTGGATAAAAAAATCAATTATTGTACTCTATATTTTCTGAAACATTCAATGAGAATCTAATAAGAAGAAGAATTGGAAAGGGCTTCCCCCCTTGCAGGGTTTCGCCTTGGTCTCTGACCAATCCTGGTGTCTCTATTGTTCCTTTATTTTTGGCTGCATTGATGATGATATAGTTTGTTTTTGTATAATTTCATATGTTGTCGAATAATTTTATGATGATATGGGGTGAATTCAATGTATAAATAATGAAATGAAATTATCTAAAGCAAACAAAAATATAGCCCTAAGAAAATTAACACAACATCCCACTAGTGTGCCTTCATTTCAGAAACATAGACAAATGCAACATCATTCTTTTTCTCTTATCTGATGGGACTCCCAATTGATATTGTCCATATTTTTATATTCATATTACTTTACATGTCATTATAGGGTTTGATGAGAATTTCAATATTCTCCTATATATAGGAGCTTCTTCTATATATCTTCTTCCCTTAGAACATGCTTGTTTGGTTAAGAACTTTCCAATTAGTGGTTGGTTAAGTTTGTTGTTATATGTTTTCTCTTGATTTTTTTTTTAAGTGTATCGAATTTTGTTGATGTTGTTAATGTGGCATGTTAATGGTTGCATAGGTGCAACATCCTACAAGTATGCCTCCAATTCAAGGGCATAGATGGATGCAACATCATTATAGTTTTCCTATCATTCCAGGTGCATTTGATGGGACTCTTAATTGAGGTATTCCATATTTTGATTTGTGTATTTATTTACATCTCATTATAGGTTTTTATGAGAAATACATTATTATCTTACAAATACAAAAGCTTCTTCTATGTATCATCCTCCCTTGGAATATGCTTGGCTGGTTGACAACTCTCCAATTGGTGGTTGGTCATGTTTGTTATTATATATTTGATCTCAATTTGTTTTTGTTAGTGTATTTTATGTTGTTTACGTTTCTAATGTAGTGTGCGAATGTTTTCACATGTGGAACACCCCAGTAGTATGTCTTCAATTCAAGGACATAGATGGATGAAGCATCATTCTAGCCTTCGTATCATTTCATATATATTTGATGTGAATCCTAATTGATGTAGTCCAAATTTTGATGTGTGTATTATTTTACATGTCATTATAGGTTTGAATGAGAATTGCACTAGTATCTTACATAAACAAGATATTGTCGTGTGGGCCTTCGTCCCTTAGAACATGCTTGGTTGGTTGACAACTCTCCAATTGGTGATTTTTCAAGTTCATGGTTATATATTTGATCTTAATTTATTTTCGATATTGAATTGGATGTTGTTGATGTTTCTAATGTATTATTATTATGTTTACTATGTTTATGCCAGGAAAAATAATATGAGGAGAGAAGAATCCTCTTCTACCATACAAATATACCCACATGAGGTCTAGAGGTTGAGTATTGCCAAAATATCTAGTGGCATACTTGATTATATTAACTAATCCATTACACCTTGAGTAATCATCATCTCAAGAAATGAATATTTTTTGTTTCTTCTCCTTCGCTTGATTTGGATTTCAATGTGGTTCTAATCTAGGTTCCTTTTTCCAATAATTCATGCAATTTTATCATGTTATCACTTTAATTCCAACAAATTCATGTGATCAACACTAAGGGATAGATCAATAAAAAATTATAAAAAACACATTTACAACCATAAAGAAGATGATGAGATGTTGTGGAAGAAAGACATACAATTAAAGTATTCCTTAGAATCATGACCTGATGTTTTGCTGATGGAATAACTCTAAGGTCATGAATCTAGAGACCATGGTTAGCCTGGGATAATAAAATTGTAACTTGGTTAATTACTAGAAAATAAATTTGCAAGGTCCTGGAAGATGTATTATTTACAAAAATAATGAATAATCATTGGACTACTTGCTTGTAAATTGCCCTTTCACTAAAGAATTCTGGAAAGAGATATTATAGGTTATTAGTGGGGAAAATAGATGGGAGAAAATATCCTTGATAGATTGTTTTCATTCATGAAAATTGGATAATAGAAAAAATTTTGATCATAGGGCTCGTGTTTTTTTATTTAGGGGGTGTGGTTATCTCAAAACAAAATGGTTTTTCAAGGCTTAGAATTAAAGACTACTTAGATTGCCCCTAAAACAAAAAGGTGTCAATTATGGAAACATGGGTTCTTCTAAAGAGAAGGAAGAAAGAAATTTAATAGAGCCTGAAATTGATTATGAACATGAATAGGGTTACTTTGATGGTGCAGGTTAGGAATCCCTAGGTGTATGTGGTGCTAGTGTTATTTTATTCACGAATCAACTATATTTTTTCAATCTAATATTTGCAGTGATCCCATATACAACCAACAAAGATGAATTTGTTGTATGGTTTCTTTTAAAAGTAGTAGAACATAAGGTTTCCAAAAAAATCAAGTGTTTGGTTACTCAAAATGTATGGTGAATTGGGCTAATATAAAATGCAGAATTAATAATATTTAAATTACGCCTCTCATATTGCAATTACTTCAGGTCAGGTAGAGATACAATTTTTTTTTTCACATCCCTATAGAAAGTTCAATACTATAGATGACCAAATTTCAATGGGTGCTTTGCTTTTGCAAAGAGGAGCCCTCAATGAATAAGAGTTAGAGAAGGGAATCAAGTTGTTTCTATTATCGATATGTTGTTTGAATGTTGTATTTGTTCTCTCTTCTTTGGACATATGATGTAACAAAGTAAATAGTTGTATCTTATCAATTGTATGAAAATAGAAGGTTTTGTAAATGATCCTAATAAGGAGTGTATAATATCCGGGAAGTTATAGGATAGATAAGGAGATATTCGAGGGTGAAGTTTTTCTAAATTGTTATTTTCTTTGAGCCATACAACCAATGCAAGATACTCTCTAGTTAGTGGAACTACTAAGCGTAACCCAACAAAAGGCAAACTTCTGCACAATAGAATCTCAATGCCCACCTACTAAACCCATGAAATTGCAAGATGTAACTATAATAAACTAAATTTACAATAGTTATGTCAATAAAAAACTGATCAATAGTATAAAATATTTCCCCTTCCACATGGAACTTCTCTTTTGTAAAATACTCCAAAACCACCATAGAATTCATTGCAACATCAACCAACCAAACTTGAAATGCATGATTAATTGATAGGTCTCACCTGAAGGAAGAATTGATTTTACAAATTGATAAATTAATTATATTCATTGCAATATACAAGAACAAAACAAAAATTCCTAAAACACTCCTTGTAGATAATTCCAACAGAGAACTACTTAAGGGAACAATAAATCAGGGTCTCAATCCTCTAAATTCCAATTATTTATCATCTTCATCACATATAAATTAATTTTCATAACTAATGTTATTTTCCTTTAACATTATTGCAAAGGGATTTCCCAAACAAATACTTATCGAATTTTTGTGTTTTTTTCCCTCTCACAAATGCTAATATATTTCTTGTAGTTATCATATTCCACACTGTAAATGCACAATCTTATGTCAACAATTGCTAGGGCAAACACCATCAAATGAGATAAATATTTAGTACAACAACTAGGGAATTATACCCATAAATCATAATGGTCAAAGTATATAATCACAAAATGTTGTAGGGCATAATTCTCTAAAAATGTAGGACACAAATGTCTAGCACCAAATCAAACTACTAATGGTTTATGTAACAATATTGAAATCATTTAAAAATCATACAATATCAAACTAGGAATGGTATTAGAAGAGCTCACATGTATAGAATTTAGAAGAATATATAAACGTCTTCTCAAAGATGCTCCATGCTAAGCAACATTCTTCTTATTAGTGAAAACTCGCAATGGTCAAGAACCTTGGGGAAAATATACCAACTTCTACCTTTGTCTTCTCCCAACAACTTGTGAACAACTATCATTCTAATTTGCAAGTATTGGACTTCATCTATCTTGTTTACTTCATGTTCCTGTATCACTTACAATATTTGGGTTGGATTCATCTCCATTTGTATAACCATTGCATTTTCCATCTAGTTTTCTCGATCCATTAAGGATTGGAGGTGAATCTCCTGTACAATTTATACAAGTATCCATAATGTTATTAAAATTGTTTCTATCAAGACAAGATGCAGTTGAACACGTTATTTTTCACCTCTTCTTCTTGATATGTCCTTGGAGAGAGGATTCCAATTTATTCGCTCCATGTGTCATGGGTTTCATAAATCCATTGGCTTGAGTCTTCTTATCCAATGGTTTCACAAAGAGTGGGGATGATACGATCATTTGTAAGGACCCAAATCACAAATATCATCTAATTGTGTAGCCACATTTGCATGAAGTTCAATAGGAACTAAGTGTTGGCACCATATGCAACACCAAATTGGAGATGCCCCAAGAATTAATCGATTGGATGGTTCTTTGCAATATGAGCAATATGTAGTTTCATTAGGAATATCACTCAATTTTTTCAATCCTTATATCCATTGATCAGAATTCTTTTGAAAATCTACCATGGATACACATTTTCAATCCTTTAATGCATCCTTTGAACGACTTGAATGGGATTCTACACCAGAAACAATGCAATGTTGTATACAACAGCTAGAAGTCACCACAAGTCCCAAAGGTTGTTATGGTTGAAGAGACTTCAAACAAATGCAACAAGTTGAAGTTTTTCTATGGGACCCATACTCTTTATCCCATGTGTGACTCACAGGAGGCATCAACTTTATATTGACTTCCTTTTTTTCCTTTCTTTCTATTTTCATCCAGTGAAGATAAACATTTTTTTGCAATTATACGGTTTCATGAATAAGAGGTATAACTCCAACAGGTGTAGTAGTAAACCATGCCAAAATGAGTATACCTAATTCTTCAATTTTTTTCTTGCCACTTTCATCCAATGAAGATAAACATTTTTTCCCATTATACGATTGCATAAATAATAGGTATAACTCCAACAAGTATAGTAGTAAACCATGCCAAAATGAGTATACCTGATTCTTTAATTTTTGTAGAAGGATAGAAGTGCAATAACTTTGGCATCATAAGATGTCATATTTATTTGAAATTATACATTATTTCAGGGCCTACATATTTCATTGAAATGATATTTTTATTCTCTCTAAGAGAAGAAAATTTACAAACAAGTTTTCACTCTTTTGTTTGCTTCTTCCATGGAAAGAACTCAGTCCTAAAAAACATTTTGTGACCACACTCACCATTAATTGTTGTAATAGCATACCTTAGAAGTGTTATCCCTTTAACTTTGAGAAAAATGATTGATTCATTGAAAATTCCAACTAAACTTCTAGAAGCTCAACTCTTTCTCATGTGCATTCATACAATCTAAACAAAAAAGCAGGGAAGACCCCCTAAATGTTTTCCAACCTTAAATAGTTCACCAGATGGGTTCCTCTAAACTCTTCAAAGAATGTATTTTTGGGTTCTATAGAAAAGTACATCACATGCTATGGAATTGTCAAACCACAATTTCCAATGACCTCGAAAAATAAAATCTAGTCGTTGAGATTGCAATGGAACTATGAACGAGACTAATTAGGCCAATAATGTCGGTCCACCCCTAGATGGGATCATGTCTAGCCCAAAAGGGCTACTACTATGATAAACTTATAGAAAGATGGTGCAAATTTGCTACAAAAGCACAAAACATTTCCATTATATAGACAACTTTATATCAAAGCAATACATTTCCACCCAAAATTGTGTTATCTCTAGGCAAGTTGCGAGGTGACCAAACTTGTGTTAATGCAAAGACTCAAGTTCAAAACCTCTTTTTTTTGTTATAAGGTGAAATTGATATCAAACTAAATTGTTTGGGCAATGCAATTCATTTATTTCTTGTATTAAAGTCATATTTATGTCAACATTACCATTTTACCCATATAAGCCATGACATTTCATAAAAAATTTATATTTATGACAAAATGATCCAATTTAGCCACAGAAACTAGGAGATTTTAGAAGAAATGGAGTTACTGAACAATTGTCTATTTTGAGAGTGAAAAATGAATATTTGTCTCGAAATGATCAAATTTGGTGAGAAACTATGAAATTTTGTGATTGAGTAAAATTTACTGCACAATGATGGATTCTAAGAGTATAGAACAACTTTTTATGTGAAAATGGTCCTATTTACCTAGAGAAATGTGAAATTTCATGATAAAGTCAAATTTGATGCACAATGATATAATATGAAAATAGAAAACAAATATTTATGACAAAATGACACAACCGTGTTGAATTTTCTATTTTGTTTTAATCCATACGTTTTGAGTGGACACTAAACGTGTGATTGGAAAAACCATTAAAGGCTTTATAAAATGACCCAATAAAACTAAGGTTTCATAACAAAATCCGATGTACACCAAAATATTCTTTTCTATAATAAAAAAATAAATTCTTAAATCCAAATGAGCAATTTTCTTAAAGAAACCCTACATCAAATTCTTTTATAAAGATCCAAACAAACAATAAAAAACAAATATCTATGTAAAGATCCAAACAAACAATAAAAAACAAATATCTATTTCAATATTATCCAATAGACCCACATTAAACATGATATTTCACAGTGACTCAACTTTCCTACAAAATGATACAATCTAATAGTAGAAAAGGAATATTTATATCAACAAGATCCAATTTAGCCAAGAAATCGTTCAAACACCAAAAACATGATTGGTTTGAACTTGATGAGTACCAAACACCTTCTTTGGTAAGAAATTCGGCGTTTATGTTTCATTTTAAGTGTCTTTTGAACCTGCCATATGTCCCAAAAACGTGGCTAGGTGTTTAAATATTTTTACCTGCATACCCAAAAATCTCTCTAGAATTTCCTCGTGATTTGGTTATATTGAATGGTTTGTGCAGTTATTTTCGACTTGCTTGTGCAGTCACTTTCGAATCTTCAATATCATCATAATTTTCAACATAGCATTCATATATGAATAGACAGAACCTAAGGGGCTGCTTTAGTTTGTTTGAGGATGAACATTCTTGTAAAACATGTTTTAGGTTTTGAAGTTATATTCATTTTATTCATAATGACATGGTCTGTGAAAAAAACCACTCATGGAATGTTGGGAGTTGGTAAATCAAGGAATTAGCATTATGTTTTTGAAAATTTTTATTTTCTCACAAATATATATTATTTTCTTTAAATATTGGTGAATAACGTTACATTTGTCTAACTGTTGAGTTTTATAATAACTTTAATGATTATTGGGTATTTTTCTAGGTCGACACTCCCAAAATTTTGAAATCCATTCATTGTTTTCTTGTCATGTTTTGCCATGAAAACATGTTGGTGTACTTATGTAATTATGTTTGTCAAGTACGTAATGATTTGATCGAATTTATCATACAAAATGATTTGATGAGCTTCTTTGAAATGGTTTACTAATACCCATATAAATGATGAGATTTTTTGAAATGGTTTACTAAGGTACTTAACATTTGTTTGGGGGCTCAAGTAAATTTTATTTTAACATGGTAAAATATCATAAAAGAAATATTTAGAACTTCAAAAACATTCAATTTTTCTATCCCAATTCATGCAAATATTATATTTGTCTATATACATGGAATATACCATTCTACATCTATTTTATTTTTCAATCTTGACATCCATCTCATGTGTGGATTTCAAGGTTAAACTTAAGAAAGATTTACATCTCAAGAAATTTGATGTCTCTCAGAGCTTGATAGATATGGAGTTAAGATAGATCTAGGCTAGTTTAATTATTAATTTTAGTTTTTAGTTCAATTTTGATTTTTATATAATTTCACTGAGTCAAAATTTTGTAATTAATAATTTTATTTTTTATTTATATGTAATTTGACAGTGTCAAAATGTTTAGATAACATAATATAATTGTACATTACAACAACTCTTCCATATTGGGATGGAGAGTGTCTCTTTGCCGAAAAATGAAATAAAATTAAATAAATAAAAATATTTATAAAATATTTTGATTGTTAAATGAGAGATGGATTTTTGGCATGTGGTATTGATGAGCCATGGTATGGTATGGTTAATAATATCCATGGTAAAGTGGGGTGAGTATCCATGGTTAAAAGTCTTCTTAATTGTAAGTATTATTTTGATTGTGAAATGAGCGATAGTTTTTGGGCATATGGTATTGATGAGCCATAGGATTGGCCCATGGTATAGTATGGTCAATAATATCCTTGGTAAAAGTGGTGAATGAAATTTAAATATGGTGGCAAAATTATCATTTTAATTTATACCGTGAAATAAGTTTTAATTTATAGCTACTATTTATATCTTATATATGAGAGATGGTTTTTGGGGATGTTGTATTGATGAGCCATGGTATTGGCCAATGGTATTGTAGCAAAGGCTATTTATGAGTTAATAATATCTATGGAAAAGTGGATGTGAATATCCATAGTTAAATATATTGTTATATAGTAAGTTTATGTGCTTATTAATTAAATTTAAATATGATTACATAATCATTATTCCATTTTATAAGGTAAAATAGATCTTAACTTATTGTTGCTACTTATATATTTTAATGTAATATGTTATTATGAATTTTTTTAATCTAAAAAGTTATTCGTATGATAACAATAAAATTAGAATATAACTGAAGATTTTAACCCTATAAAAAAATTACCTACATGCAAATTCTAAAAACAAAAAATAAACAATGGCGAGAGCATAAAACATAAAAAAGATATACACAGAGATTTTTCCCTAGATCCCAAAACTGGGACTACCAAATTGATTTTTCATTATATTCCTTTAAATGTTACAACACACATATACACATGTTGAAACATTCATAAAGCCCAATCCATTAACTTTGGATTAGAACATAACCGTAGTTCCATTCACTGGATCTATAAGATACCATGGGTAAAAACCATCATGCCCAAAACCATGGGTAAAACCCATGCACAAAACCATAGGTAGGTCTGCCTACTTAATATAGGGTCCAAAAAATAAAGTATCAGGGTGCTGCCTTGGACCTTGTGTAGTGGGGCTACAGACCCCTGCAAACCCCTTAACAGGAGGGGCTACCACCACCCCTCTTACCAACCCCCCCCCCATTGCACCTGACACAATGAAGGGGGAACTGCATGCGCCCCCTCTAACCCTCCGACTTCATGTGTGGGGCTAGTCGTGGAAAGAATATAACATACACCCAACATTCTTCCACTTGTTGTTTTCTTTTCCACACAAGGGGTCACTGGAGAGCTTAGTCATTGGTCCAGTCGTGCAACACCCATTGTTTCTCTACATTAAGAAAACTTCTCAGTTCTCATAGAATTCGTCAATGCATCTGCAGTATTCTTCAAAGTGTCCACCTTTACCAGCAACACGTTTTTGTCCTCAACCATATCCCTTACAAAGTGATAGTGAACATCAATATGCTTTGTCTTTGAATGATACAGAGAGTTCTTTGCCAAGAAAATTGCACTTTTCATGTCACATTCTATCCTTATAGCTTGTTGTACCAACCCCATACTTGAACACAATCTTTGCAACCAAACTTCTTCCTTGCTTGCATGAGTGGTTGCCATGTATTATGCCTTTGTAGTTGAAAGTGCCACTACAGACTATCTCTTGCTCATTCAACTGACTGCACCTCCAAATAGGTTAAACACATACCCTTTTGTAGATCTTATCTGATCCAAATCTCCAACCCAGATTGCATCAACAAAGACATGGATTTCCAAAACTTTGTCCAATCATGGTCTTCCTTGGTAGGAAAAACCATAATCAGTAGTTCCATACAAATACCTGAAAACCCGCTTCACTATTGTCTAATGCTCCTTCCCTAGTTTTGACATAATCTTGCTCAATACTCCCACTACATGTGCAAACATACCATTGCATACATTATGCTAGCAATTGCACTTGCGTATGGAACATGAGACATTTCCTCTTCCTCTTCTTATGTCTTGGGACACTGTTCAACAGATAACTTTACACATATAGGAATAGGAACCTTCACTGGTTTACTATCATGCATATTAAACCTTTGCACTATTGTCTCAATATACTTCCTCTGGTTTAACTAGAGCTTCCTCTTTTCCCAATCTTGGTTATTTTTTATGCCCAAAATATAGTTTTCATCACCAAGATCTTTCATGTTGAATTTGGAGGTCAATTAGGTCTTGAACTCTTGGATAATTTCTTTGTCATTTCCAACCAGAAACATATCATCCACATACGCGACAATATAAATAATACGATCACCAATTAATTTAAAATACACACAGTGATCTGCTTTACTTATGGGGAAGCAAAGTCCCAATATATATGTATCAAATTTCCGATAACACATTCTTGGTGATTGTTTTAACCCATACAGAGATTATTTTAACCTTCACTGCAAAGCCTTCATGTTGGTTCATGTAGATATCTTCTTCCATATCCTCGTGAAGAAATGTTGTCTTCACATCCATCTATTCTACCTCAAAATCAAAAGCAACAACAATAGATAAAAGTCATCTAATAGAAACTACCTTAGCAATTATAAGAGAAAAAATATCACCAAAATCAATTCCCAACACCTTGGAATAACATTTTTCTAGCAACCGAGCTTTGTATTTCGCCACCTTACCTTCTACATTCATATTATTCTTAAACACCCATTTTCTTCCAATGGTTTTCCTTCTAGTCGACAACTCCACCAGACCTCAAGCCTCATTTTTGTCCAAAGATGCCATTTAATTAACCATGGCCTCTTTTTAGAGTTTTCCATGCTCTGAATCTACTGCCTCCATGATAGTTCTAGGATCATCATCAGTAATAGATAAAGAAAAATTAAAATAGAAAGTGGATGGACTATACCTTTTTGGCTACCTTCTTTCTTGAACTGATCTTCTCATAGTTGGAGTTTGTGGCTCTTCATCTTTTAATTCCTCTTTTGTTGTAGAGTTTGATTCTTCCTCCTTTAGATCAAACTCTATCTTCTCATATTCCTTTGGTAGGACTTCATGTTTAATACCATTTTTCACCTCTTTAAACGCCACATCTCGACTGTACACAACCTTCCTTGTTTCTGGGTTCCAAATTTTATAACCTTTTAAACCATCCTTATACCCAATAAAGATGCACCTTTCAGATTTACTATCCAACTTGGTTCTTTTCTCCTTTAGAAAATGAAAATATGCATCACACCCAAATACCCTAAGATGTGAAAGAGCGGGTTCCTTAAGATTCCATACATAATGTCGATACTTATCCTCCAATGCTAATGTAGGCGATCTATTAACCAAGTAACATGCAGTCTCCATTGCCTTTGACCAAAATTATTTAAACCCCTCAAAGACTTCATATTTCTTCCTGAGTAAATATATCCATGCAGTCCATGAGAAGTCATATATAAGTGATACATAGTACACATACTTACCCAGTGATGGAACTGACACAGGTGCAAACACATCACTGTGCACAAGCTCTAATATCCCTTTCGCCCTCTTAGCACCAGAGAGGAAACTCACCCAATTCTTCTTCCCATATACACAATGTTCACAGAAATCAAAATCTAGAGAGAAATTAGACATTCCTTATACCATACCATTGTGATGAAGTATTTGAAGGTCCTTCTCTCCATTATGTCCAAGCCATTAATTCCATAGCATGGCCTTTTCTCTAAATACCACTAGATTCTTTGTTCTATTTTCAGGAACCACAAAACTGTTGCACCCATCAATAGCAATACTACCCAGAATCTTGTGCAGAGTTCCAATCCAAACTCCTTGTATTAATACTAGTGTTCCGTAAACCATCTTGCAGGTATCTTTCTCGAACACTGTTTTTACACCTGCATCATCCATAGTGCTTATAGAAGTCAGATTTATTGCCAATGCAGGAATATGCAGAACACCCGAAAGTGTTCTAATCCTTCCACTTTGCAACTTTAGCTTGACTTTTTCCCGTCTCATGATTCTAGCCTTCCTATCATCCCCTAAGAAGACATCACCACAATCATATTTCTCATACTCGTAGAACCACTCCCTATTGTGAGTGAAGAGAAAGGATGCACTTGAGTCAATCAACCAGGCCTCATGATCTACATGTGTACTTGAATAAGAAGCCAAGTACACATCTCCACCTTCGTCTGAGGTGGTTTTCGCCTCTGTAGAAGGAGCATCATCAGATCCCTTTCCTTTCTTAGGAGATTTAGATCTACAATAATTTTTGAACTTTCCTTCCTTTTTTCATTTCCATCACAACTTTACAAGTTTTCCTAAAGATTTAGATCTCCCTCTAGATTTAGATCTCCCACTCGAGGAATTATTTTTGTTTATGTTCTGTGATTTTCCTCATACAGACAATGCATCTCCATTTTGGCCCTCCATATTTTTCTGTGTCATCTCCTCCGACATCAAAGATGAGACTATTTCATCAAACGTCAAGCTAGTTGTATTGCTACCTGTTGCAAAAACCAGACTATCCCACAAATATGGTAGAGAACAAAATAAACTGATGCACTTATATTCATATGAAATTTTAATATCAACAGATAAAAATTGCCTTACCACATTATTAAAGGCATCCAGATGCTTTGTCACTGAGTCTCCATCATTCATCCTCAGGTTATACAATTTTTCTGTAGGAACATTTTGTTCACGAGAGACTTAGATTGGTACAAAGTCCCTAACTTGTCCCACCAAGCCTTCGTTGTGGTTTCCCCTAATACATTCAAAAATACTGAATCTGAGATACACAACCATATTGTTCTCTTTGATTTCTGATCCAACTTTCCCCAATCGTCATCTGACATTGTCGTTGGTTTAGTACCCAGATCTACTGCGATCCAATGATCTTTATCCATTAGCATATCCTCCATCTTGATTTTCCACGACTCAAAACTCTGACCATTAAATTGATTGATCTCTATATTTCCACTGCTCACCATATTCTTTCACCAGAAAAATCTATCCCGCAAATCTCCAACTGAACAGTGTCAACTATAGGCCCGAGCAAAACCCCTCAGTAGCAAAGGCGTCCCCTTGAAGTTGAAACAACTCTGATACCGAATTAAAGTTTTAACCCTGTATATAAATTACCTTCATACAATTTCTAAGAAGATAACATAAACAATGGTGAGAGCATACAACATAAAACATACATAGACAAATATTTTCCCATGGATCCCGAAACCGGGACTACTATATTGATTTTTCATGATATTGCTTTCAATGTTACAACAAATATATGTACATGCCGAAGCATTCATAAACCCCAATCCATTAAAGCTGGATTAGAACGTAACTATAGTTCCCTTGACCGAATCTACAAGATACCATGGGTGCAAAACCATCATGCCCAAAACCATGTGCAAAACCCATGCACAAAACCATAGGTATGTCTGCCCACCTAATATAGGGTCCAAAAAAGAAATATCTTGGGGCATTGCCCCGGACCCTGTGTAGGGGGGCTACTGCCCACCTTGTGCCCCCCCTGCCATTCCTAGTGCAACAAAGGGGGAATTGGTCACCCCCCCTCTAACCCCTCGGGTCCGTGCATGGGGCTAGTCATGGAAAGAATATAACACACACCCAATAGTAACAAATTTGAATTTTATTACTTTTAGCTTTTTACAGACACTACAACATCTTTCTTGGAATATATTTTAATTTTAACCGGGATGTAAATGTTTGCAAATTTACCTATTATAAACTGGACATATTAATATAAATTCAACATATTAAGCGGACATGTAGAAATGTTTATAAACTTTCTTACATTACATCTACACATTACCCCTATACTAGGTTGTAGAGCGCCTCATGACATAATTACATTTCTCCATATATTTTTCATGCATACAAGAGACCCCAATCATTGCAGGTTGGGGAAAAAAGTACATTAATGGCTTCTTCTTTAGTGAAAGAACCAGTCCATGAGATACACAACAAGAATGATAACAAGAATGCACTTGCATAGTGAGGACCTATATTGATGTTGATCAATGAATTCTATTGGAATAGATGGTGATCCTAAGTCTTATTTGACACCTGCATCTACAGTTGACACTACTCACACACTGGATCTTTGAACATCCACAATGTAATCTATGGTGAAAATATTAAATTGAGAAGAAATTTATTGCTTCTTTGTAAAGATGTTTTAGATTTTCTTTTTGAACTTGAATTTCATCTAGTTGCATATTAGCTCTGAGTTGGTGAAGTCTGCAATATCATTGACACCATATTTGTTTCCTTCTTTTAGCCCTCAAACAAGGGAAATATAGTACACTTCAATGTTTCTAGTCCTTCCATGCACTTCTCTATTTCTCTGGAGCACATGATTTATTTCACTATTATGATCAAAAAATTTGATCATTTCTTGACCTGGATTTGGATAACAGGGTACTTCAATGCATAAAGTTTTCTTTTGAACCATCCTCTAAACTTTAAAGAGATGGAGAATAACATAACAATAAATTCTCATTATAAAGTAGGAATTTAAATTTTAACATTAAACAACCTATACTGCCAATAATAAATGAAGATATAATTCTTTTAAGCATATGCCCTAGAAAAACCTAAGATATAACCCAAATCAAATCTGAAGAACTCCATCTAAAATTTATGCCACTATGTCTTTATTACAAAGAGTGACCATAAGCTAGTCCATTTTTTACTTCGACATTTGGGTGTTTTTACTATGGCTAGGGCATATACATACATACATATATATGTATTTATGTAGATTTTTAGGGCAAGCATGGATGATCAAATTGCCAAAGCAAAGAAAGAAGTAGTCAGTAAAAAATAAATAATGGAGAAGGTGGAGAAATGGTTGCAAGCTTGTGAAGAAGTAAACCGACTTGAAAATTATAATAGGGTAGATTTAAGTGTTGCACACTTCAACATATCATGTTTATTTTGTTTTATGTTTATTATCTTTAGGATATTTAGTATTGATGATAGTGTATTCCTATACTTAGATGTAAATTTGTCTATTATAGGAGCTTTGGCATTGATGATGATCTATTCGTGAACTCAAACTTAAATTTGTATATGGAAGGGACTTTGACATTGATTATGATGTATCAATTCATACTTAAATCCATATATGGCAGGAGATTTGGCATTGATGATGATGTATTCTTTAGCTCAAGCTTATCTCTATTTTGGGACCAAAACAATAGCTATAGACATATTGTGAACTTTGATGTAACTCCTATTTATGATACTAAAAGTAGGTGTAGATATGACATAAAGGGCCCAAATTTGGGGAAACATCAGTTTTCACATTCTAGCACTGAAGGTAATGAAATTTTAGTCAAGAATATCCCCTAGGATTAAAGTCAAGTCAAAATTGTACTGCTCATGACAGTCCCATATTGATAGAAGAACATGATGTTGATGAATTTTGTGTCTTATAAACAAACCTAGAACCTTGGAAATTCATGATCTACAAATATATTGATTGTATTTTGATAACCATTTGGGAATAATGCATATCTATGAATTTTCCTCATCAAATAAGTGTATAAAGAAGTCATAATGATAATGGAAATACTTATGAAGGGAAATTTGTGACTTTAAAGATTTTTTATGAAGACAAAATGGTAGAAAATACATCTAGTAGCTCGAGACTACATTTTGGAAAGCATAATTTTCCCTTTTTGATGTTCCTACGTCTCCCTTCAAGATGTGACTCTATGAATTGGCTGTAGCAGATGCATGGGGGTTTCACTAGCAAAGAAATACTATATCAAGTGTGTTCATATCGGGGTATTAAAAATGAAGAAAACATAAAATAATATATTGGCCATATAATAAGGGGGAAACATGTTTTTATATGTTATATAATAATATATGTATTATAAGGTATTATTTATTCAATATATTGGCCAAGCGGAAGCCAAAAACATGTGGGTTAAGCGAAAAAAACATGGCGAATATCGTGGAGTATGAGAAAGTAATGTTTTACTCTTTGATGTTGGGCAAACGGGTTAAGAAAATCAATGAGGGTTTCATGTAGAGGAAGTCGAACGTGTTGGAGACCTCAAGCATCAATGTTAAAATACCATTTGTAATGACAAGTTTTGGGATAGCTAGACCCTCCTATCCTGAAGTGGGACTTATTCAAATTGAGCAGCAAGGAGGGTTTCAAGGTTGTTGGAGTTTGGTTCTTGACTGTGGCTAAAAACCATCGAGCCTAGTTATATTTGACTTGACATGTGGAGGGTAAGCCCTGAAAATGATAGCGAGGAAATTAATTGAAATACAAAATTGTTCTGCAGCTCGAATCCTCTAATAGCATGAAAGGAGAATGAAGAATAAACATAAAATAATTATAGGCCTCTCCTCATGAGTTCTTGTCTGGTCATTTAGTTTATTAGATATTCATAGTATAGATATCTCATGAATATGTATTTTATGATGCAAATGAGAGAGGGAAATTTGAGAACAAAAGTGGTGAACCCCTGTGTGGCTTGTGGGACGTTGAGAAGGTGGTGTGGAGATAAATGTGTGTTGGCTCCTTACTTCCCACTAAACAATCCTTAGAAGTTTACAACCGTGCACAGAATGTTTGGAGAAAGAAACATCACCAGGATTCTTTAAGTTTTATAATTTTGAGAATCTTTAATGATGATAATGATCTTGAACCCGTAATCTAATTGATGATAATTGATATTATTGAGGCATTGTTACCAATTTTGATTCAGTAAATTAATTAAGTTTTTTAGATTTATATTGGAAATGAATTTAACCATGTTAATTGTGTAAGAAACTTATACATATATATGTGTGTGTGTGTGTGTGTTGGAGTGGGGATGTTTGCTCATATTGCTAATATTAATATCACTATGTGTATTTCAGGATGTTGACAACGAACATAGAGATGATGCGGTGAGTAGTATGGTGTATGAAGCGAGGACAAGGCAGCGAGATCCCCTCTATGGTTTTGCAGGCGAAATTTTCTAGCTGGAGTAGAGTGTATGTGATTTACAGGCTCAGTTGGCCATTGGTTAGGCACATATCCTCAATTGGCATGGCCAACAGACAAATATCCTAGCATTTCTAACAACAAAAAATTCTAGTTTTAGCAAAGGAGGAGTACCATCTTAGTATGATTATGATGAGACCTTGGGTGCTTCCTGGACCGATAACCCAACATCCCAAGTAATTTCGTGTTGTTGAAAATTTCTACTTGGAGACATCATGGGAAATAACATATCCATACTTGATTGGAGCCACTGCGAGGACTGACATTTATTTGGATTTGAAGTTGCACATTCTTCTTTTATTTCTTTATTTTTGTTTTGATCTTTACCTTCTTTTGCTCTCCTTCATTCTTCCTCTTTTTTTAATTTCAAAACTACTGGAGGCCAACTTTTTAATTTTCACCTTCCTCTATCAGATTCTATAAATGTGAACAACCTTATAATCTAGACCATTTCATGATTCAATGTGATGGCTCCGAAGAGTGGTGAGTAAGTCTTATTTTTTTTCACATTTATAGTTTTCTATCCATCATGTGTTCAAAACACCATCAAATTCTTTGCACAAAAAATACCTATATAATATGCACATGCACATGCATTTCATATGATTATGATATTATTTTTTGCTTCAATATGCTAGTACAAAATGGCTAATTAGTTTCTAAACAAACAACTAAATTTTGCATATAAATGATCGTTTTTTAGTCGGTGACTAATAGTATAAATTTTAGTCATTCTTAGCTTAGTCATTAATTGGTTGTCTCAATTTTATCATGTAGTAGTGTATTTAGTCATAAATTTGGTCATTAATTGCCACAATTAATGACCAAATGTATAACAAAATATATTGCTATATGATCACCCAAGAAAACCAAATAATGACCAAATAAATATGACCCAAATGTTGGTCGTGTTATAAGATACTGTAAATTTGCTACTAATATATATATATATATATATATATATATATATATATATATATGAAAATTTTAGTCATCATTTGAAACCAATTAATGACCAAAGAAATATGACTAAATTTCGATCGTGTTATAAGATATTGTAAATTAGCTACTATTATTGGTATATATGTAAAATTTAGTCATCATTTGTAATAAAAAATTATCATTTTAAGTAGCCATTTATCTTTTTTTGGTAGTGTCATATTCATTATATAAATGATTGATCTAGTAGTTTATATTCATTTTATTTACTTTTATTAATAATCATTATAAATGACTAATTTACTCGTGTATTCATTCTATTTGTATTCATCATTAATCAATATAAACTACTAATTTAATAGTTTTATGTTGATTTTATGTGATCATTATTAATCAACATAAATTAATTAGTATGATTTTGTGATTAAATTTAAAAAAAATTGTCATACAATGTTCATGTTCATCTTATATAAAAACACAAAATCACATATATTAATTACAATACTAAATAATATCGAGTGCAAGTATAAATAATTTCAACCACAAATTATATTATATACAATGTCAAGTATTACAATGTGAGTTTCTAACCTAACATTGGTTGGACTATAATTTACACATGAAATATTCTTTCATCACTTCAAAACATTATCATTGTGTTGTCATGGCATTGCAAATGAATTCACCAACTCTGAAAACTTGACCATCAGTCTCTATGTGTGTGTCTTATGTGCGATACTCATTTTAAGGGTATATCACGAGATCGGTTATCTTCTCTTTTTGCATTTTTCGCTCCAGTTTTATTGTTATCCTCTTTCTTCCATTCCTGCTTCTTACCATCAATAATAAGTTCCTCTCCTAGAAGCGGAACAAGATACAATGTAGAATACAAGACATGAAAGATGATGAATACTAGAATATAAACTATAGAAGACTATAAAAGATTTATATGGCATATACCTCAACATCAACAATGTCAATGACATTTCCCCCATAAAAGAAAGAAACTTGAACAAGTTTTCTTCAATTGGACGATAGTGGCCACTATGTGGCCAAATGATCTGTATAAAAAAAACAAATAAAACATCACCATAGAAAATAACACCTTAGTAACTTAGTATTCAACGTTCAGAGAAACCTTAGGTGCAATCATGCTAACTAAGTTACATGCTAAAAGATCAAGTTGTAGATAAATTGTGAAAATAAATAATCTGAGGTGTGTTACAGGGAAAAGTGTCTATATAGAACTAATCTATCCCACTAAGGTGTGACAGCTGCCTTAGAAACAAACAGAGAAAAGCTACTTTCGTTTTTCCTTTATGAATTATAGATAGAGAGGAACAGAAAGACCAACCTCTGTCTTGCGCTAATCTCCTGATTTGATTCCCCTCTTCTTTGATAGTCTTTAGCTATCTGCTCCCTTGCACACCCAGCTTCACACAGTACCTGTAAGATCACAAAAGCATAGCACTATACAAAGACATGGATCTATAATCATAAACAATCTAGGATCAGATGTAAATTGACCATACAAATGTAGCAAGCATCAATGACACAAGAGCATGGAGGAAAACTTGAATAGCTTTTATTGATAAACAAGAAAGAGCCAAGAGGAGTTACAACCAGTTGTTCTGATCCAGCATCAACCTCCCAGCAAAGAAGCTCCTCTTCACCTCAAACAAAGCTTAGATCACCCAACAATCTGATGTTTGTCTCAAGAAACCAACATCAATTCCTTACAATATGCAAAATTCCAGCCTCTGGATCTCTGAGATGAGGGATACATATATAGATGTTTGTAATGGAGATGATTCAGCTCATGATTTTATTAGTGTCTTCCCTCTGATAGTTCTTGCTTCCACTTGGAGATTGATGGTCTCTTACTCATCCTTGGTCGAATTCAGTGAGGCAAGTGTCACAGGAGAAGTTTCTGGAAGCTTCCATTGCCTCTCCACCTCACGGAATGACACTGCCATTTGTCATTTCTCGCCCATCGCACCCCACAGAAAGGATTTTTGAAATGCAATGCACCCACACAATGTATTTAGGTGAGATGCAACGCACTTAGCCAGTGGAGCAGCTGAAATGATCCCGTTTCGACCAATTCTGAGCAGTTTTTCATGGAGAACTTCTGGGAGAAGCTGTAATCTATCGACCTTGTTGTTTTAGGGGTTAGAACAACACTTTTAGGGACTTAGGAGCCCTTGATTTATGGACATTTCATGCTTGGGGTTGTAGGGCCCAAAAATGTCTATAACAGTTGCCCCCTAAAGCATGAGGTCGTTAATCTTTTGATGTCGGGTGAAATGCTTTATTATGAGGATCCGAAGTTCTTTCAATGCTGGGAGGAGACTTGTAATAAGATACAATACAGTACATTATCTTCATAATAAATTCATGATCTAGCTGAGGCGGGCATTCCCATGCTCAGCTTTATAAATTCATTTTCATGTACATAGGACAGAAAATCGTCTGAGTGTAGACTGATGATTCTGATAGAGCCATCATCCTTTTGATTGGATGATTATCTGTGCAGCAATGATGTACATTTGATGTCTTTATTTCCCTGAATATATATCGCAGCCCGGATGGATGAAACTAGATCCGGGGTCTTCAATCTCGTTCAATCTTCACTCGAAGTACAAGTCGATCCATGTGAAATTTGTTTTGGAGTCGAACATGGAAAGACATCTCATGTAAGCTGTTAACAGGCGCGAGAGGAGTCACCGATAATGATAATGACCCTCAAGGTGCTGCAGTACAATTCACGTGGTGTGAATAAAGGACTTGGCGTTGAACACCACGTAAAATCTTTCGGTCGAAGGCCATTGATGTAAACCTGTCACGGGAAGTGAGAAACTTTCCATTGAGGCATGCAAGCTTCAAAGTACTGAATGGGGTGTTCCTAGATCAACTTCTTGGATAATGAGCTGATGTCGACAAGAGGCGATCCATCACAGGAGGGCCTTAATGAATCCCACATCAATGACACGGAATGGAGTAAATTATTTTAATGGAGGTGAAAACGATCTGGTGATATAAGGTTCATGGTGGCGGTCATGAAAGAATGGAGTATAAATGTATGGTAGTGGGTGAGACATAGGTGAATTCTCTGAATGACTTCTCTTGAACATATCGGTGACACTGATGTGATGGATTGGCAGCATTAACCCCAAATGTGGATGGTATGATGGGACCGTGGTGATGTGACCGGTGAATGAAACAACCCAACCCGACTCGGACACGGAGTGGAAGTGTCATGTTCAAGAGCGACTTGTTACCAACAAAGTTTCTTCAAGTTTTCTTCCCAATTTTCCCCAGTCATTGCTGACCAGTACCTCTTTATTTTTGTCAAGCTTGAGGAGGATAACATATGCTTGTTCTCTAATTTGCCCTTCGGGAAAACCCATCGCTATGTTTTAACGAGCTTAGCGATAGTGAAACTCGTTCTCATCTATAGTGTCACTATTAAAATTTTAACGAGTTTAACGACAAAGATCACTCGATCCTTTTCAATTTTAGAGAGTCTGAAAAGGAACGTAAAGGTAACTCCCAAAATTCCTTTTTCGTCATCTAATCCCTTAAGTCTGAAAAAGTATAAAACAATATAGAAGGGATGAATTTTCGATACTTTTAACGAGCCGAACAAAACAAGCACTCGATCTTTTTTTGTAATAATCCCTCAGGTCCAAAAAGATTAAAATTTAGAGGAGGGATAGCACTTCCTGTCCCTTTAACGAGCTGGAGAGGCCAATGGCTCGGCAATCTTTTCATATTTTACGAGTTAGCTGAAAAGAGCTTAAAGGAGACTCATCGTTTGAGGAATGAGTGATAAAATGGGTAGCAGCTGATTCCAGGTAAGGTTTGGAATTTTCCAATCACGGCAGTGTTACAAGGATGGCTAGTGAAATCACTCTTCACAGCTGTTCCTCAAAATAGGTAAACAATCAAATGGGGGTGAATGATCGACCAATGCAAAAGTGGAGGTGACGCTGCAAACATGACCAAGGCTTTAACGGCTGAAGTACTACATTCACGATGGTTATTTACCGGGGAATAGTTCATTTTTTAACGAGCTTAAACGTGAGGGGAAACATTTTCTCATGGCTTATGTTTATTTTTTAACGAGCTTGAACTATGTGCTAAAACTGCTCGATTAATCCAGTCGTGTGATAAGAATGTCTCATATAAAACGACAATTTTTAGAGTTTTGCCCCACATCCTTTCTTTATGCAAGTTAGGAAACGACCAATCCTACGAGTTTAAAGGGTTAGAGGACCTACAAATTTAAAAAATAAATAGTCGCTCTTCGCTTGCATGCCAAAAGGTTTGCATACCCCCAGGTATAAAACAGAGTTTCAAGTTTACCCCTTCTTTAGTCCGTTAAAACATTTGCTTTACCGAGAGAGGCCTACCTCTTACAGGTTACCCAAAGATTGTTCAGCGCAAACAAAGCACTTCTTCGGTGGTGTCTACCGAAATAGACAAAGGTGAGTGAAGGAGGCTACCCCACTCACATAACTTTGACAAGAGAATCTTGTTCTAGAATAACCCCCTCTTCCAATCACGGACGGGAGTACAGACTAGTCATATTTTCTCACAGAAACCTACCCTATACCTGAAGTTTTCCTGCTGAAGCAGACCAGGGTGCATGTCCCCTGGGTTTCAGTCATGTCCCCCGAATCACTCGCGCTCATCGGGTGGACGGACTGGGGATTGAGACATTTCTTGCGTGAAAAGACCATTTAGGGATGGTATATGACTATTTGCTATGCGTGATCCGGGAAATGAAAGCTGGTCTACGAGCTTGACCACTCTTCCTTCGTGCGGAAAACACATTACTCTAAAGAGTGAGGAGATAATTGCTCCCATGCAATAAATATAGTCTCGTCCAAGGAGTAGATTTTAATCCAGGGGTCCTTGAACTACCATTACGTTCATGTGAACGGTTTTCCCTCTCAATGTTATGGGCACATTGTGAAGGATCCCTAACGGTCGACTGGTTCCTTTGTCAAAGCCTGTTATATTTCTCATCTCAGGCAAAAGCGATGGCGAACCAAGCGCTTTCCAAGCAGTCGAGGAAAGAATACTCACAAAAGCCCCTTCATCTATGATGGTACCGGCCATAACCATTCTATATATTTGAACAATGATTCAGAATGGTATACTAGCTGGTAAACAGGGTTTGCCTAGTTGATTCCAGTCGAAGGAGACAACTAGGTTGGTCGGAGGTTGGACCAAATAGACGGCGGGGTACGACTCTGACGAACTTCCTTCCTGCGGTAAAGGAACGGGTAAATTGCCCCCATGTTCGTTGGAGTCTGTGCTTATGAAAAGAATTTGGATGGTGTCATCCTTGTTCTCTTCGGTGATTGTATCATCTGAAGATGGAACCTCTGAAGGCAAGATCGGGTCAACTGCCGCCTCGACCTTTTGACTTTCGTCTATGGGTTCAAATGGTTTGTCTTCAATGATAGATGCTTCAACCAACCACCTGAGTGGGCCAGCTGGATTTTCAACTAGTGACGGACTCGGCAAGAGTTTTTTATATCCAGGAGGAAGTCGTAACGGTGAAACTGGACGATCGTCCAAAACTCTTTTAGCTTCGTCTAAGAAGGGACAACGGTGGACGGCATGATCTCCTTTTCACAGTTTACAAGGAAATCTATATTTTCCTTTTTGTACTGGGGCTTCACTTTCACTAGTTGACGGTGTGTTTTCAACATGATCATCAGAGGTTGATGACACCAGGTTGTGCAAACGAGGAGACCAGTCCCTTAAGATCCGAGGGATGCAAGGACAATCTCTGTGATAGTGGTCTCCTTTGCAAATTACACATGGCGATTTAGACCTGGTCGGTGCAGTGTGTGGATTTTCGTTAGACGACGCTCGTTTGCCCCCATTCGCTTTTGGCTCCTTCTTCTTCTTCTCTTTCTTCTTCTTTTCCTTCTTCTTCTTAGGTACTTGACTTTTGGCTTTACCAGCCCCATCAAGAGAAGAAGAAGGAGGAGAGGAAGAATTAGAGGAAGTAGAAGATTGGTGGGTAACTCTGGACTCGTCTAGTTGCTGGTTCGATTGTTCGGGAATTGTGGAGTTCTGAAAGACAGAGGTTGAGAAGAGCCATATAGGCAAGCCGATTGTCAGTCGTAGAAGCGACAATGTGGCCATATGGGGTGCACCAACATCTCCCCAAGAGGAGAAGGGACTAGGATTCCCTCCAAGGGGAATTCCTTGGTTGGTGGATTCCTTTTTCTGAACCCAAGATCAACGTAGGAAAGGGTAATGAATATTCCGTTTAAAATAAATTTTAGACGCTTTGACACAACTTGTTATTTCAGTTTTTAAGAGTCGAGAGAAAACAAAAGACGACTCTAGTTGCCTTCGATTTTTAATGAGCCTGAAGTGACAAGTGCTCAGATGGACCTTTTCTGTTAAGGAGTCTGAAAAGGAACGAAAGGGACTACTCTGGAAATCTAGGCAGAGGGATTACCAAACCAATCGCAAAACTGCAGAATACTTTTTATGGTACGATAGTCAATCTTCCCGAATGTTGTGTTCAGTGCATTGCAATCGATAGGGCGACAGACTTGGCTTCCTATGGATAAAGGATTAAGCCTATTGGGGTCTCCCAAAATATACTCAACGGTACGTGGGAGCACAAGTCTGTACTGGCACTTATCGTCTCAAAGTGGAGGAATCACCCAACCATCAGTGAGAACAACAGTTACCAGGCTTTACGACGCTGGAATACGTCTCTAGCCTAGACTTCTAAATTTTGTGCGTTAAGTTCCAAAGCGTTGTTATATTCATTGAATTTATTTTAAGTTGATCTTGTTTATGAAGTTTTCCTTTCAGGTTCACTGCAAGATGTAGATGTAATTCCTAAAATGCAATCTAAGATGATAAACAAAATTTTTATCTTCTTTGTGCAATGAAAATCCTAGCTACTAAGGAAAAGAAAGACAGAATCTTTTCACAAAGAGCAAAGAGCACACTCTAAATGCACTTTTCTAAATCAAGCCAATCAGACTGTCTATATGCAAATGCACATGCATGTATTTGTTTTCGACTTTCTTAGTATATGAATGCTAAAAAGAAAGTTGATGCACAAATATGAATTTCTTTTCAAGCGACAAATATCAACAAGTTTCTTTTCGAAATAAAAAATGGAGACGATCACAACACCTTACGATTTTGAAATGAATACTTGATCTTGACACTAGAAAATTACAAATCCAGACCAAAAGAAATAGTAACAGGATAATCGACCATCAACAACAATCAAACTCTTTCCTATGATTGAAATCGACACTTGCGACAGTTTCAAATCAAAGGACGACAGTACGATTATGCTACTTTTGCAAAGGAGAACTGAAAATGACTCAACAAACACACAAAAACATCTACATTTCTTTTGTACAAAGGAGGCGGAATAACAACAAGGAAAAGGGGTTTCAAATAGACATATACTGATCACAGGCAGCAAAATTCAGGAATAAAACTGAAAGAATGAATTACAGAAACCAAAATTGCATAGAGCTAGCCTGATCAGTGCACCTGTAACACAGAGAATTTGAAATGCAGCGTAGCTTGTCCACTCAGGAAGTGCGTTGAAGTTCAGATTATCTGAACAGTACTTGCGCTGGGCCAGAAATGAGACTCTGTTTGGATTCCGGGTCACAGTTTGCAGTTCAATTCTTGGGTTTTGGCCGAGTAAAAAGCAATCAGTAATGCAAAAATCAGGGGTAGATCTAAGGAGGATCTAAGAGCTATCACAAGGGTAATCAGATAGTTTGTGAATCAATTGTTTAAATCATAAACAGATCCAGTAGATGGATTGAAGTAGCAGTTATCTACACTACCTGTAAGTTTATGAAATAGACAACAAAGAATGATAAACAAACAAACTAATTTGTCCCCAGCGGAGTCGCCATTTTGTTACAGGGAAAGGTGTCTATATAGAACTGCTCTATCCCACTAAGGTGTGACAGCTGCCTTAGAAACAAACAGAGAAAAGATACTTTTGTTTTTCCTTTATGAATTATAGATAGAGAGGAACAGAAAGACCAACCTCTGTCTTGCGCTAATCTCCTGATTTGATTCCCCTCTTCTTTGATAGTCTTTAGCTATCTGCTCCCTTGCACGCCCAGCTTCACACAGTACTTGTAAGATCACAGAAGAATAGCACTATACAAAGACATGGATCTATAATCATAAACATCTAGGGTCAGATGTAAATTAACCATACAAATGTAGCAAGCATCAATGACACAAGAGCATGGAGGAAAACTTGAATAGCTTTTATTGATAAACAAGAAAGAGCCAAGAGGAGTTACAACGATTTGTTTTGACCCAACATCAACCTCCCAGCAAAGAAGCCCCTCTTCACCTCAAATAAAGCTTAGATCACCCAACAATCTGATGTTTGTCTCAAGAAACCAACAACAATTCCTTACAATATGCAAAATTCCAGCCTCTGGATCTTTGGGATGAGGGATCCATATATAGATGTCTGTAATGGAGATGAGTCAGCTCATGATCTGATTAGTGTCTTCCCTCTGATAGTTCTTTCTTCCACTTGGAGATTGATGGTCTCTTACTCATCCTTGGTCGAATTCAGTGAGGCAAGTGACACAGGAGAAGTTTCTGGAAGCTTCCATTGCCTCTCCACCTCGCGGAATGACACTGCCATTTGTCATTTCTCACCCATCGCACCCCACAGAAGGGATTTTTGAAATTCAATGCACGCACACAGTGTATTTAGGTGAGGTGCAACGCACTTAGCCAGTGGAGCAGCTGAAATGATCATGTTTTGACCAATTCTGAGCAGTTTTTTATGGAGAACTTCTGGGAGAAGTTTTAATCTATTGACCTTGTTCTTTTAGGGGTTAGAACAACACTTTTAGGGACTTAGAAGCCCTTGATTTATGGACATTTCATGCTTGGGGTTGTAGGGTCCAAAAATGTCTATAACAAGGTGTGATGTCTAATCCTTGTCATTTTATTCGCAAGAACATTTCATTCTTTAACGCATGAACTTGGTCAAGTATATAGACAACTTGTGCTCAAATAACAACATGAAAGTAAACTTTTCTTATAGTCATGAAAATATTTTAACAAAAAATAGCTAAAAGGATTTCAATTAATATCATGTAATACTAATCTCATCTTCAAGATTTGGATGTTGTTTAGATGGACATGATACCAAGTATTTTCAATTTTATAGTCAAAAGACAAAATAAAATCAAAGGAAATGTTCAAAATACAATCAAACAATAAAGAGAGGATATCATTGAATGGATATTGGAATTATAGAAAAAGTGTTTACCTATCCACCAGTGTCTTGTCTAGCATTCCTAAGACATTTTCTTTCCTAAAATAACCATGAGGTGAAAGAATCACAAAATTAAAAACCATGGAAATACCTAATAGAAAAATTTCCAAAGTTGATGGCTAAGGTTCCCGAAGGATCTCCAAAAAAAAATGAATCATATCCAAGATATCCAAGGCATGCTTTGCATTGTCTCCCCATCCTTTTTCCAATCTCATTTCTTATAACCTTCCCACACCAGAGTCAAGTAACAATCAAAAGAATGTATTGACATTTTTTTTATTTTTTATATCTGTTACAGATCCATTTGGGCACATCACTCGCAACATTTATATTAGTACTGTTAGGGCTTATCAAACCCTAATCCAGTTGCTACATGCCCTAGACAGGTCATCACTTTGAATGCCTCCTTCCCCGAAAGTTTCCTGGCCTTAAGCCCTCTAGAAATTCCTCCTTGAGGGACAATCACAACCTTGGTCGGGGGTAAATGCACTTCAGTAAAGGTATGCCCATGTTAAGGTTTATTTTAGTGCACTTAGGCCCACTTTGACCTGCACTAGGTGAGATTGAGCGAAATCCTCATAGGGTTTTGGGAATATTCTTATCTTCTGGAGCCTTCTAGAAGATTACCACACTTATCATCTCCTATGAGCTCTAAATTGGATAGGGAATGAGTTAAGTAACCTCCTATCCCGTCATCCCTTCCTCCATGGAAACTAACTCTAAGTTTGTAAGGCCATTCAATACCCTCATTTATGACCAAACCACCTCCATTTTCCTATAAATTGAGCACTCATCTAAGTGATCAAGGGCTGGACTTTGAGAATTTGTAAGGAGATACTGTTGGTGAGGTTTGAGATTGTAAGCAAGTATTGTTATGCTATCGGAGTGTTGTGCTTTTGATGTGATGTTGGATGGAGCTCAAGATCGAGGAGTGACATTGGATTAGACTTCATGGTTGTAACTCTTCCTTCTACTTAATAAAGCTATTTACACCTTTTCCCATATTCTTGTCTTTATGTATGATGATTATATGTGTAAATAATTTCGATTCCATTTGATTATACTAGATAGGTCTCTTGCTTTGATTGGTTTTTGTCCTTTGTTTATGATTGTAGGTACTTGTCGAGTGGATAATGTTTGAGAAGGAGCGACGAAAGCCATACAAAGGAGAAAAAGGGAAAGAAAAAAATAACAAGTAGGTCCCTTAACTTATCTTCTATAGAAAAAGGCTAAACACTTTAGTTTTGTTGTTCTAGGTGTAGCTACCCACCTAGGGAAATTGTGTTTATCCGTAGATGCAAAATTCCACATAACAAATTGGCGAATCTGCTGGGGAATGATCATCATTATGGGTAGTTTAAATTCATCCTCGTACACCTTATTAGACTTTACTTTCCTCCATTGATCTTGTTTCAACCTTTTTGATGTGTTTTGTGGTAAAAATTATGCTTGAAACCCCCTAGGATGGCCTCTTTGGCACCAGCGTAGGCTTGGTCAGGAGACAGAGCACTGCAGAGCACCCTTGGCTGGAGGACAGTGCTCTGAAGTACACTATCTCCCATTCAGGGCTGCGCTGATCCTCCTTAGGTAAAAAATCCCACCTTTGACTTGATTTTTCCCAAATTTCCTTATGTTTTTTGTTTGTTGAAAGATCAATGATTTTTGTACTTCTAAAATCAATTTGTAATTCCTCTCCAAGCCCTACTTTGGCCATGATTGGTTAGTGTTTCTTAATTGATTTATTTATCATTATCAATTCTTTGTCAAAGTTATTTTATAGTCGATTAATCTTTATTCTAAAGAAAGTGAGGTAAAATCTTCATTTCTTTCGAAAAGGAACTGTTGTAAAGTATTCATTCTTGCAAAAATATTGATTGATTGTATGTGTATTAGTTTCCTTTTTTTCATCTTAACATTAATGGAATTGAAAAGAAAAACTTGCAATGTGGATTGAAAAGGTTTGTGTGTGCTCATAGGAATAGTTTAGGGAAATTGCATTAGATGTGCTCTTTGTTATTTTCTTAAAAGATTCTGATTGCTCTATCCCTACTAGCTAAGGTTTTCATTTTTCAAATTGAATGAAAAGAATGCTTATCATATTAGTTGAATTATAGGAATTTCAAAGACATCACGTGGTGAACCTTGGAAGGAAAATTCTTAATTAAGATCAACTTAAAATTAACCTCAATTAACCTAATTGAGAATTGTCACCTAACACAAAACATTTAGAGGTTCTAGGCTAGAGACATGTTTTGGCATCGTAAAACATAGCAGTTGTCGCTAAATTGTTTGCGATACATTCTGAGTGTGATACCTCATTCCACGTATTTGAGTATATCGTAGCTTGTTCACATACCTTCGGGTATATAGGGCAGTGTTACTGTATGTAAAGTATAAAGGAATGCTTTCACTGTGTGGTTTCGCATTAGACAACACTAATACAGATTGGGCCTCCACGTACTTTCAGGTATATATGGGGGCAAAACACTAGGTTGTTATCTATCCTTAGGTAATCTTTTCAGTCACCTTGTACACTATGATACACCGAACACAACATTCGGGGAGATTGCCTACCCGTACTTCTTGGTTTGCCGTGAGGTATTCTGGAGTTCACAGTTGCTTGGTAAACCTTTTGCCTAGATTACCGCTTTTTGTTTATTTTTTCTTTGTAATAAAATCAATCAGAAATCATGGAGGAACATCAACCCTTACCCCATCATTCGTGGAGGACAGTGAGTAAACTGCCTTTTTCCGCCCGAAGCTACACTTATTCGGTCAAAGTGGTCTCATTTGACTGAATTCAGTACTTCACAAACTTCTATTTCTTCATCTTAATTACTAGAAACACCTATACCAATGAGTATTGTAACCCCAATTACTCCTACAGTTATTGGTAAATCTGTTACTGAAGTAGAATCTCCACAATTACCTGAGTATATTAGAACTGAATCTAGTGAAATGGTAACCCAAGTTGTTCAACAACAAGTTAATTCTCAACCGAAAGTTGTTCAACAAGAAATTATTTTTGAACCTGAATCTTTTCAACCAGAAGTTGATCCTGAACCTATCACTGTTTAGTTAGAAGTTACTTTTGAACTACAAGTTGTTCAAGAAACTCGATTTGAACTTTCTCTTTTACCAGAACACTTGGATCTTGAGGTTGAAAAATTAGAAGTTGTTACCATACCGGAAGAATATCGACCGGTACATCCTCATACATCCATAACTATCGAGACTTCCTCTTTACCTCAGGAAACAACCCTGGAAATCTATTACGGACCTGACGCGAAATCCTTCCACCTAATTTGATTTTGATAGAAGAGGAACCTGAGGTAGGAACACCTAGTACTTCATGCCATTTTGGAGGTAGACTTTATCTGTTCCTCATATTCCTCATTTAACTACTCCTTTTGATCTTGATTACTTTCAGACACCCGTTGATTTGTTAAGAAATTTATTTTGACATTTGACTATGGTAGATTCAACATCCTAGACTGTACCATCTATTACAGCTACGACAGAATCCTCTGTTGCAACCTCTTCCATGGTTACTACGACACCTGAATAAAATTCTTGTTGCCATGTATCACCAAGGATGTGGCGAAAGGTGGAGTTGTCTCTAAAGAGAAAGTAATTGCTCGTGCCCAATATTTGGATTTGATTTATACACAGTCTGGCACGCTCTATGACAAGATTCTGAATGCACCCCGACCAGATTTCATTGTTCCTCCACCACCATTGAGTAAGGACTCTCATGCCGATGACGGTGTGATTGGTTCTTTGAGCACACAAATGGCAGGTAGACCATCTGGTCAAACACTTTCCATTTCCAATCAAACTTAAAATGCATTTGATAACACTCTTTCTTCCGAAATCAATGCCATGTCATCTGACAAAGGCAAGAATGAAAAGCAACTAGGAAGCAAGAAGAAGGGGAAAAACAAGAAGAAACAAAATAATTCTCCTCAAGAGAAATCATGTGATTCCTCTTTGTCAGCTAGGAAACCTCGTTACCCATGTTTAATATGTAACAACGAGCTCTTTATGCGAGATTTTCCTCACTGATCTGAATTCTCAAAGCTTCTTAAGACTTCTAATACATCTGTGGTGTTGACTGATCCTTTTCCAAACCCAGAGACAAATATGGTTGCTACATACCATGCTTCCACTTCCCAAGTGCTTATGCTATCTGCCTCTAAGCCTAAAAGTGAAGTTTTGGTGTCAACACAAAGTAAAGATTATGGAAATCAACCATCATCATCGAATAACTAGGCTGATCAACCTAATCCTTTGACTTTGACTTTGTCTGATCCTATTCCACCACCTATTGCACCAGAGTTAACAATAAAACCACCTAAGGGAGTTGTACATAAATCAACATTTAACCCTCGAGCTCGAGCTGCACAGAACTATAACATAGTAGAAGACTTGGCCTAGTCACCTTCTGCTATGTCGACGCTCGAGGTACTTCAAAATAGTCCCTCCCAAAAGCAGGCTTTGTTGTCAGCAATTGGTGGAATCGATCCAACTGATTCCAATCTTGTGGTTTTCAACCATGCAGGTTATGTGCCATAGTGACCAGCACAATTAGAATTCTTGCTTCAAGTAAATTCCTTGAATAAACTTATTTATCAAACCATTATTGACGATGGGGCATCTACTTGTATTATGTCTATGAATCGCTGGAAAAACTTGGCTCATCGCCTTTTTCATGTTCACCAACAACATTAAAAGCTTTTGATAGTCGCACATATATTCCTTGTGGAATATTGAGTAATCTACAAATAAAACTAGGGGGAAAAACGGTAACTGTTGAAGTTGAGGTCGTTGATAGACCCCTTGACTACAACATTTTGCTAGCAAGACCATGGGTCTATGTTATCGCTGCTCTGGTTTTAACATCCTTTCGTACAATTTCATTCCCTCATAAGGGCAGAATCACAATATCTATAAACTTTGAATCTGAATTTTTTCGAGAACATATTAATTCATATTTAAAGTCTTCCTGCCATGAGAAGGTATCAATCAAGTAGGACATTAGAAAAATTGACCTTAATTAGGTCCTCAAACAATTCCTACAATATCAATGTTTTTCTTGTTGTGATATAAAAAGATCATATATGCAAAAGAAAAAGCCATATATTACTTATGTTGAAACTCTATATATGATGTATTCTTAGGAAACTTTTTAAGATGTTCCTCAACCTTCACCAAAGCAAATTGAGCTTGGTTAAACTCTGTATCCTATTATTTAACATCAATTTATGCGAGATAATTGCAAACATTATTATTTCCCATTTCTCAACATGCTACAAATGATAAATTGAAACTCACATAAAACCAAGAGAAAACCCTTTTCTAACCAAAACAAACAAACAAATAGTGCCTCTAATAAAACTTCACACCTCATAAATTACTCTGCCACATGCTTAGGCTAAAGGTGAGATTATTTGAATCATCTTTAGGTCATACTTAGTGGGATATTTGTATGTTTACCATGATGCTAATTTGGCATTAAAATAAATATATAAATCTAGATTATTAACAATAAAATTCAAGTATGATTCATAAAAAATAACGTCATTGCAAGGTAGTGGAGAGAGAAAGATATTCATAATTATGCTTCTCTATTTTAGTTTGATTTGAGTTGAGTTTGGATTTTAATATTATAGTTTTTTCTAAAGAAGTGAAATAGAAATATGAGAATTGAAATAGCCTAGAAAATCCCAAATCTTCGTCTCGTGGTTATCCATAACTATCTCCTAGCCTTGTTAAAATAATGTGCTTTAAATTATTGAAAGAATAGAATGAATTTGCTACAAAAAATTGTGATTATCATGATATTGATTATAAGCTCCATAAAGAAAGTTGTCAATTGGGTTTATCTCTAGTGGTTGGGAGGAATTATTGTTATCCTTCCCACCCAATTTCAATTTCCATAAGTGACGTGTTGAGCTCATAACAAGTATATTGGTGTAATGACATTGAAACTTGTTGTTGACTAGAATTCAACAAGGTAAATATTTTGGTCACCATTCTTTCTAACTCGCTCCAAAAATAATTGGCCAATTTATACATAAGTGATGTCACAACCACAACTTGTGAATGCTTTCCTAGCATATGGCCTATTTCATCTTGGCATTCCTCTTCCTCACCAAAAAATTCTACTTATTTCTTTCATGTATTCAATCAAAAATGTATCTGGTATTGACAGAGTTAATTCAACTAAATCACCCATTTTCAACTTCTAAAAAGGATCACTAACGATTTTGTGATTCACTCTTAGCCTTGACTTCTCTTGTATTGACAAACCATATGATGTAAAAAGTGACTCTACCATAAGCTATTTTGTCTATCATATCCTTCATAATTGAATTTGAAGGTAGTTCTTGCACAATCATCTATTTAACAACAATACGAAATCTTGTATTCATGAAATTGATATGATGGTAGAAATTTTAAAAAACATACATAAAAATTTGTGTTAACAATTAGCAAATGGATTTCAAAACAAGTAGATTGGAAAGCAACTACATCATAATATGATGTTTTTAAGAATACCATAATCACTTTATCATCTTCCAACATAATTAGAGGGAGAGTATCATTTGTGCCACACGGTGGGCTGTAGCATTTATCCATATGAGGGAAGACATCTTTATGGGAAGGGAAAGGGAAATTTGGTCTCATGTCTGTATCTTGGGGAGATAACCATAGTTTAGTGTCCATAATCTCACTCTTCCATGGTATCACCCTTCTCGACCACTTGACCATTTGAGAAATGAAGGAAGAGTGTGTTTCTTCACCCTCCTTATACCTCAAATGTGCATCAACTCCAAACTTAGCTTACTGATGCATTTCTTAATTTAGTCAATATTTGTATTTCTAGTGGAAGACCATTGTCTCTAAAAACAATAGTATGCAAAGACTTATACCTAAAGTGTTTGGACCACAACCGGTGTTAGGAGAGTAACCTGAAAATCCCCATTGGTTTTTTCCTAACCTAATCTATAAATGATGCAACTTCAATAGAGAGGAATGATGTATATCCCAAATCAGGGAAAGCATAAAATATATATCCCTTACATGCACAAATCTAGTGCTAAATTACAATTTGTATTTTTTGAGAGTGGTAGAAATGAAAAAGTTTTTAAAAGGGAATGTTGATTAATGATGTAAGTAGAAGCATCCATAATCCAACATATCCAATGGAATTTTTAAAAATTTAATAGTATCTTATCAAGAAATAATGAAAATTACGACACTGCCACCATGAAAAACTTGTCAATATGATCGGTGATAATGGCTTAAAAATGTCATCCACTGGTTTGTAGCTATTGATTTGACTTCCCTCTATCACGAGAGATTTCAACATTTGATTTGCTACTTAATGTTTTATAATGATCATCAAAAAGGGGTTTGTTAAAAGAACCTTCCTCGCCTATACTGCCACTATATGATCTCCCTTGTCATAATTTATCGACCTCCTTGAAGCTCATGCCTCTCATCTAAGGAACAAAATCAAGGAAAAAAAGGAATGAAACCCCAACAACAACGACGAAGGCTATAAATGTTTTGGATGTGCCCAACACATCAATCAAAGATAGGAATCTCTATGAAACAATCAAATTAGATATCCAAGAAACCGTTGAAGCAATGCCTCAACACATCTATATTTTGAAGGATAAATTTCATAATTGATTATCCATGGAACTGGTCCCGTGCCAGGAGAGAATAAAGCTATATATAAAACCAATCCATGAACAAAAAGCCAACCATAGCTACTTGGACCCACATCATTGTACCAAGAGCCAAAATGTTGGGAACAATACTGCTTGGATGTTGTGTTTGCAAGAAAGTAATTTCCAAGAAGCATTTGTACAATCAATGATAAAATATTGTAATGGATTAATAAAAATATACATGTTAATATAGGAAATCCAAGTAAATGACATCAATATTTCAGTAAGTTTATCTTAGACAAAATTCTGATCACAAAACCTTTTCAGGTGCCTAGTTTTGTTGTCTGTTAACATAGCTACGTTTTAGTCCCTTTGTTTATATTTTCCATAAACTTCATAGGACAGAGTGAATAAAATCCATTTCTATCAAGAATGCATATCACATTGAGAAAGGAACATGGGGTGTGTCATTACCTTGTTTCCAGAGGCTTTGTAAAAGCCACACCCAACAGATAAGAAGCCATTGCAGTTCTAAAGAGGTCGAATAAAGTTGAGGATTTTTGGACAAGCATAACCTAATTTTAGTGTCTATTGAATGTCAAAAATGGATAAATCAATAGAATCCAAGTAAAATGATTGAGATAGAATGGCTATTGACAAAAAAAATTCTGATTAAGCTCTTTAGAAGTAGCAGTTTTCTTCCACACCAATCTATTAGATATAGGCCAAGAATTGTGCCAAGTGCATTCATTGTCACAACAAACAATGAAAATAATAAATTTATTTGAAATGAAACAAAGCCTTCCATCTCCACAATAGTAGGACTATAATACATTACAGTATTAATACCCATAAACTATTGAAATGCTTGCAAGTGAATTACTGTAAAAATACAAGTCATAAAGAATAGAAAGAAGAACCCGTGAAAAACAATTTGAATGACTCACGATTAACATTGCTATAAGCCTTTGGGGCCAACTCTAAATAAAAAAAATAATACAAATCTAATATCCTAGCAATATGGAGGTCAGGGACATAAAAAAAATAGGTATAAATATTCCTTCAAGAGACATAAAATGAATAAATTGTATTCTCAGAACTAATAAAATCTCTATGGAAGGGAAGACATGGATTATGCATCAAACCAAGAGGTTTATTTAGAGGGGGTAGCCTCCCTATGGGATTTTGATACCCTGCAAAGTAGGGATAAAAGGTTCTCACTGGATCACAACATCCTTTACAGAATTTTCCTTGGGTCAAGAATTCTAGTTAACCAACATTTACACCCCAAATAATTGGGGTAAAAGAGAAGCTGCTAGGAATCATTCTAGATCTCAAAGGAATCCATCCCTCAGAAAAACACACCATGGCAAGTGACTCCAATAGGACTGCAAAGAGAAAAAGGATGGTATATATAAGAGACCCTATAGAGAACAAGTAAAATGCCCAATATGAACCTATTTTATCTCAAAAATGCAAACATGAAATTCAGCTGGAACAATGTAAGAATTGGCTCAGGATTCCTTGCAGAAATAATTTCCAAAAATTTGTTCTGTAAAAAATGGTTGGCAGGAAATAGAAATATCTTCTAAGAAGAGAAAATTTTTCTAGTTAAAATAACATCAACAACTATGACATTACTATTGTCTCGAATCTTAATGAAAATTGTAGAGAGAAAAGGTTGACAACTACCTTGGAGGTTAGGAAAGGAATATGGCTACATTTACTGAACCTTTGGGATCAGACTAATGTTCAACAACCAACCCTAGAAATGCCCAAACAAGGAGGTTGCCCACAAATGGATACACTCTTTGAACTGCCCTGCATTTTGTCACATCTGTAAACACAACTGCCATGCATTCTGTCACATCATGTTTATACCTTTATCAAGTAATCCATTCATCAAATAGGTTGTCATCAAGGAAAAATCATCAGGTAGGTTTCTATCACGGACAACACCTAATTCATAATACCAACAATTTCCTGTGTCAAGCTTCTGATTCTGATCTGTAAACCTTTGACCCATTATTCTGTTCTATCATTCTATCTCCTTTGATATCTTTGCTCCATCATTTTGTCACCTCTAATCTAAGCTTTAGATCCATCTAGTTACCATATACTTGTTCGGTTACAAGTGAGTTTCCATCAAGGACAACACATGCATCATAATGCCAACAAACATGTTGAAAGCAAAACTAGGAATGCCCAAGCCATAACTACTCCCAGGTGGCATGAAAAACGAGAAAGATTATGAAGGAACCTTGGGAGAATATTCTTGCAGGGAATCTTGAGGGAATCTAAAGATTCATTGGAGCTCTAGACGTCACTTTCTCAGAATATGGTGAAGTTTATTGTTGTTTCACACAATTTCACACCACGAATCGAATGGTGATGTCCATTTCTGCATTTGAGCTTTGCAATTTTCATCCATGATAAAATTTGGAGGTATAAGGGTCATTTATGTAAAGTTGATTGTAATTCATTTTCACTGCCATTTAATGAAAGAGGCCTCCCCACTTTGAGCACGACTCGAAGATGTAGCCCACACTAGGTGAATTTTGTAATCAAATCATTTGTGTGCCTTATTATTCATGTGTTTATGTTACTTTCTTACATGCTCTTTTATATGAAATTATGTATGCATCCTTGAAGTTAAAAGATCTGGATCAAGTTTGGTAGCAGAGAAGGTCTTCTTGATGCGAGTTGCATGAGTGAATGATAACCAGGAATAAGCTCCAAAGAGGATAAGGAAAACTTAAATCCTTTGATCCCGAAGTGGGGCATGCACCACGAAGACAAAACATGGCAGATGAGGAAGTTCAAATGGAGGAAGAGCGAAATTATCGTAAGATATTATTCACCATGGCAAAGAAAGTTGACAAGTTTTTTGCAGAATATTAGAAGACAATCAAGCCTGAGAAGAAAGAACCAAATGACCATGCATCCGTAAATCATGAAGGTGGAAGAGGAGATCCTCTTGAACCACCCTCTCCATCCTCTAGTGACAATTCTTCTTATTATTCTCTCATCACTCTATAATACATGATAGGAATACATCTAAGAAGCCATTTTTTGAGCTAGATGTAAAGTTTGATTTTCCCACATATAATGGAGAATGTAATGCAGAGAAATTAAAAAATTAGATTAGACAGATCAAGGTTTATTTATGAATTTAATAGATCGAGGAAAATGATGCCAATATCTAATTAGCATCTCTTCGTCTGAGTGGCACTGCTCTCATCTGGTGTAAGAGAGAGTTGCAAAAAGAAGAAAAAACTTGGGTAATCTCCTTTCTTCTTGGTCCAATTTTTTTTGAATTAAAATATCAATTTTATCCTTTGGGTTCTCGACAAAAGGCTTTAATGGAATGGAAATATTTAAGACAAGGAAAGGGTCTAAATGTACAAAGCTTCACATCAGAGTTTAAAAAACAATCTTTAAACTTGGGCATTTCACTTGATTCACTAGAAATTGTGACAAAGTATATTGGTTCTTTACAAATTTACATCAGGCATTCTTTGTTGTTATTTGATCCTACTACTATTGATGTAGCTAAAGTAAAGGCCATTCATCTTGAAATCAAGGAAAATAATGATAAAGAAGAGAAATCAAATAAATCATCTTTTAAACCTCATAATGGAAAGTTCAAAGGAAAAGGCAAGGGAAAAGATAAGAAGGAAACTACAACCAAGAAGGAGGAAGGAACAAAGACATATTTCACACATTCCAATAAGGAATGCCATAATGATGAACATTGTTGGAAGTTGCATCTAGAGTTGAAACCAAAGAGACTTTGTGGGAATAACAAGCAAAAGAAAGAGACAACCATACAATAGGACCTTGGATCTGATTCTAGTGACGAGACACCAATCACAATAGTGGGCATACAAGGTACACTTTCTCTTCATGCTAATGAAAATTATGAATTGCATGAAAGTATAAGTTCTTGAAATGAGTCTGTTGTTAGTAAATGAAAGAGGATTGAATTGTTCCACATAGGAGTCATAATCAAACATACTAAAGTGGAAACCTTGTTTGATTCGGGCTCATAAGAAAATTTGATTTCAGAATCCTTGGTTAAGAAGTTAGGATTAGAGACCAAGCCTCATATGAAACCCTACCATCTTGGTTGGGTGTGTGATAAAGCAAAATTACATGTAACCAAGCAGTGTAGAGCTAGATTTATGATTGCATCCAAACTAATAGATGAGGTTGATCTTGATGTTCTACACTTGGATATCTATGGTATTGTATTGGGGAGTCCATATTTGTATGACAGGAAGGAATTTTTATTTCACCATGAAAACAAGTACCTATTGTGTGTGGAGCCTGATTATCTTCTTTATTCAAATGTATCGATGCATTGGACCCTAGTTCATAATGGGGTGGCAATGCCTCCCATTTGTTTTCCACTAAGGGTGTCCAAGGGGGGGCGACAATAATTTTTATGAGCCCCCCCTTGGTAGGGGTTCTGGTGCAACACCCCCAAAGCTAAAAATAGATGTAAAATTACCTTGTAAAATATTTTAGTTTCATAGTCAATCTAAGCCATTCATTAGGCAGATGATATGATGGTAGAAGTTCTGTTTAATTTAGGGCTTTTTTCCCTAAAATGCAATCCCTCGCTATATATGATGGAATTGTGTTGTGACTATGTATATGTGTATTCTTAGCAACAAAAGAGAGAGGAGATTGTGTGAGAGTGAAGAGGAAATTACAGCGGATTTGTTGTAGATTGTATCTCTTAATTTTGCTGGATAATATAAATGAAGGTCTGGTTGTTCCTCCATGGACGTAGCCCAAATTGGGTGAACCATGTATATCTGTGTCTCTCTTGTTTTATGCATTTTTCTATGTTTATATTTCTGCAATATTTTATGTGTTCCATTGCTATGTAGTTTACGGTTTTCTAATAGTATCATCTCATGAAAGATGAGGTGGAATGCATTGTTAGAGCTCATCGTGCCAAAATTAGTACTAGTCTTGTAAGTGCATGTCAGATGAAGAGATTGATATATTCGAGGAAAGGGTTCATGCTCATGGTTGTGAGAGGAAAAGATGTGGAGGCATCTGAATCTTTCTAAGGCTGTGATCCCACTCATTAAAAGGAATTGTGTGAAATTGTTTCTAACTATAATCCATATTAAGATTCACTTGCACCAGGATGATCCTTTACCCAAGATTGGTATGTACAGGTTGTTATCCATTGAGATGGAGAAGATAAAGAAGTAGGTAGATGAATTTTTGAACCAAAGGGGTCATAAGACCAAGTTATTCTCCATGTGTTTCACCTATTGTGTTGGTGCCAAGAAAAGATGGCACATGGAGGATGTGCGTGGACTACAAAGAACTCAAAAAAATAGCAGTGAAGAATCGATACCCTCTCCCTCACATTGATGATTTGTTAGATCAATTGAAGAGTGATGTCTATTTCACAAAAATGGACTTGCGTAGTGGCTATCACTAGGTCAACATTGCAGAACATGATGTATGGAAGATTACATTCAAGATGAAACAAGGGTTGTTTGAATGGCTGGTGATGCCATTCAAACTATGCAATGCTTCAACCACATTCATGAGGGTGATGAATGATATTTTCATACCTTTTCTTGATGATTTTTTACTTGTGTATCTTTATGATATTTTTGTTTATAGTAGGACATGGGAAGATCATGTGAGTCATGTTAAAAAGGTGCTTGATGTTTTACAAACAGAATAATTTTATGTCAAAATGTCTAAGTGTGAATTTGGTAGGATCTTTTTTGGTTTACTAGGGTCACATTGTTAGATAAAAATAGATCCTTCTAAAATTGATGTGACAGTAAAGTGGCCTAAACCCACCAATGCTACAGAGGTTTGTAGTTTTTTTGGTGCAGTATAATACTGGAGAAGGTTCATTGCCAAATTATCCATCATTACATCCCGCTTACATGCATTGACAAGTGTTAAGAAAAACTTTCCTTTCAATGGGGAGGAAAGCATCAGAAAGCCTTTGATACACTGAAAGAGAAAGTCAGTACCACACCATTTTTGGCCTTACTTGACTTCCAGTAACCTTTTGAGATCAAGACCTATGCCAGTGAATACACATGGGAGTAGTGTTGATGCAATAGAGAAAACCTGTATTTTACCATTTAGAAACATTCTCCCAATTTGTTGTGAACTATGCCACATATGACAAGGAGTTGTATGCCTTGGTTCAAAGCGTGAAGAAGTGGAAGCATTATTCGATTGGAAAGGAGACCGTTATTCATATAGATCATCAACCCTTGTAGTACCTCTAGTAGTTTCACTTGGTAATAAAATAAAAGAAGCGCACCAACAACAAAGTGGCAGATATTCTTTCTCGCCCTCCTATTTTTGCATCTATAGTTTTGCAAAATGATTCTTTGTATTTTGAAAGTTATGCTAAACAATATGTTTATGATGATGATTTTAAAGAGATTTATGAAAATCTAACTCATGGATCGTAGGTGGAAAATTACCATTTGCAAGGAAAGTTGTTGTACCACCTTGGAAAACTTTGTATCACCACCGATGAGGGAATACATGTAATCAGATAGGCACATACCTCTATTGTGTTAGGTCATTTTGGTGTAGGGAAAACTTTGTGTCATTTGTAGAGGGTGTGTTATTGGTCTCACATGAAAAATATTGTGACTCGATATGTAAAGGGATGCGTGTTGTGTTCAGTTAGCAAGCCCACGAATAGAAAATTTGGGCTCTACACACAACTTCCTGTTCTAAGTCGTCCATGCAAAAGTGTAATGGATTTTGTAGGCTATTTTCCTTTGCTTAGGAGTGATCATGAATATTTGTATGTCGTTGTGGATCTAGTTAGAAAAATGTGTATCTTAATGCCTTGTAAAAATCATGTCACTACATAGAAAAATGCTCATCTCTTCTTCCAATTTGTATGGGTCCACTTTGGGTTGCCCACATCCATTGTTTCTGATTGAGACTCTCACTTTATTGGATATTTTTAGATGATTTGGTGGATAATTATGGACACTAAGTTGAAGAGAAGCATGCCATTTCATCTGCAGATCGAAGGAGAAAAAGAGGTTTTCAATTGCACAATGATACATATACTTTGAGGCTATTGTCGTAAGCATCCCAAGTTGTGGGACGAGAAACTTCCTTATGTGAAACATGCATACAACTGGTTAGTGCATTCATCCACTCAGAGCTCACCGTTTGAGACATGTTTTGGATATTTTCCAAAGGATCCCTTAAACATGGTATTTGGGAGAGATGAAGATTCCAGTGGGAAAGATGACAAGGACAAAGCAAGGAAGTTCATTCAGCGAATTCATATGATTCATTAGGAAGTTCAGGATAATTCGGAGAAAATTCAAGCTCGATACAAAGCTCGACATGATAAGCATTGAGTCGATCACCAATTCCAAGTTGGAGACAATGTGTGGCTCCACATGATCAGCAAAGAAAAAATGAAAGGGGAAGGAAAGAAGTTGAGACCAATCCAATATGATCCATTCACCTTATTAGAAAAGATTGGAGACAATGCCTTTCATCTCGATTTTCCTATGTACATGTCAATGTATTCAATGGTGAATGTTGAAAACTTGAAGCTTTATGAGCCTCTGTTGATGATGGACACCAAAGAGGTCAGATAGGTTCCTATAGTGGATGATTTTGCACCTAAATACTTGGACAAGCTACCTGAGGATATAATTCTTGACAGGAATATTAGCACTTCACGATGGAGATATGTGGAGTACCTTCATATTGGTTTCAAAGGAAGAATCCAAGAATGGCCCAATGGTTTCAAAAAGAGAAAGTGAGGGAGCAATTCCCTCACTTTCCAATTGACTGATAAAGCTTTTGGTGGTCCAAAAGGTCATTACTGGGGAGGAATGATCCAAGGGTCTCCATAATAGAAGTGGCCTTGAAAACGCTCAAAAATCAAAGTCATCAGATGGAAGTGAAGCTAGTACTAGATTGTAGTGCTCGTTGTCCTAATTCCAACGGTGTGAATGATAGTCAACTTCGAGTTCATATCCTCAAGTTATAGTTGTTCAAAGTTTTGGTTAAACTAGGCCAAGTGACAGTCAATAATGAGGAAAAAAATTGGAAAAGTATCGATGCATGAAATCCATCCATCGTTACAGGTGAATTTTTCACCTCTTTAATTCGCCCAGTGACCCTTAAAAACTGGATCCAAAATTTTAACTGTTATTACTATTAAAAAAAAAATAGGGTGCGGGCTGCTAACCACACCAACCCCCAAATGACATTAGACATACATATTGAATATAATACGGTGGGCAGGCCACCCAACGATAGACCCGACCAACCTTTCAACACAATGGCACCACATATTAAGAAGTTGGTAGGGTTCGAACCCACTCGACCCATGTGGGCATGGCACCCAATGATAGACTTGACCAACCTTTCAACACAATGGCACCACGTATTAAGAAGTTGGCAGGGTTCGAAATTGCTCGACCCATGTGGGCAGGTCACCCAATGATAGACCCGACGAACCTTTCAACACAATGGCACCATGTATTAAGACATTTGTAGGGTTTGAACCCGCCCGACCCATGTGGGCAGGCCTGCCAATGGGCGGCCCTGAAATTCAAACAACTGTTGATCACTAAAAATGATGCCGCGTATTCCAATAAAGTTTTGATCTAACTTTCGGATGTGATGTGTTTTGAATCCGATCCGCTTGCAACTTATGCACCACCATTTGCCAATGAGCCAACGGCTCGTACATTGGAACCTCTGCCATACAAAATATATATAAACCACACTTTGCTATTCAACCGAACAGAAGGGCGGGGGAACCCGATAGAGTATAATATGTTGAAGGTGGAACTTGGAGTGCCCACGCTGGAACCATGCCCAAGAGGGCATGGAAACCAAGAAATACTCTAAAGGAATATTGTGAGAATATTCTTGCAAGGAATCTTGAGGAAATATAAATATTCCTTCGAGCTCCAGAGGTCACTTAATTAGAATGTGGTCAAGTTTATAGTTGTTTGACATGATTTCCTGCCAGGAATTCAATGGTGATGTCAGTTTATTCATAAGAGCTTTGCATTTTTCATCCATGATAGAATTTGGAGGTATACGGGTCATTTATGTAAAGTTGATTGTAATTAATTTTTGTTGGTATTTAATGAAAGAGGCCTCCCCACTTTGAGTAGGGCCTGGAAACATAGCCCACATTGGGTGAACTTCGTAATCAAATCATTTTTGTTGCTTTGATCTCATGGTTTCTTTATGATTTCCAATTATTTTTCATGTGTTTAAGTTACTTGGTTACATGCTCTTTTATAAGCAATTTTGTATGCATCCTTGAAGTTAAAAGATATGGATGAGCAAGTATGTCCCATCTCCAATAAAATAATATTAAAAATAAAAAAATTTAATGTTGGGCCAAAACAAAAATTAAAATAACCATATAGATAGAAAGACTATAATACAATTCAACAGAAAGAATGGAAAATCTTGCTCCAAAATCTTTTAATATTTCTTTTAATTAAATATTTGTATAATGAATCTTTAAAATGAAAAGCCATATCCTATGCATATATTAAAATATTTAAAGACGGATATTTCCATGTCAAAGTTGTAAAAAACATCATTAAATCTAATATTAATATTAAAAGATCCATCTAGCTTTGGATCTATCATGCTCTCGAGGTGCAAACCTTTCCTCATTCTACACTCCAAAAATAAGTTTTGCACCTCAAGGGATTTAATCCCTCTCGGTGCATGATAGATCCAGAGTTAGATGGATCTAGGCTGGTATAGATTAATTTATATGTCATTTTATATACATGCACATAATCAATCTTTCAAAACATGGTTGATCTTTGTGTTCCTTAGACCATTAAATGCCACAAATCATAGTGAGATGTGCTTGAGAGTGGGTTAAGTAATTGGATTGTGGGAGAAATAATATGCATCTACAATGTATATCAAAAGAAAAAAGGTGCATTGTAGAATGCATGTGGGTCATAAGAGAGACATCATGTCACTATACTAGGGATATAAATATAAATGGGTATAAAAATGTTAATGAAAAAATGAATACCTACAATATCTAGTAAAAGTAGGGGTTTTTTAAATTGGGAATGTGTATTGGGTTCATATTGGTAGGGGGTTAAATAAAGGGATTTTTAGAGGTATTTTTAAATATGTAATCAAATTAACGGTATTGTTTAGTATGCCACGCACACACATGCTATGTCAGAAGTTCACTGACTAAGGCCCACATGAGAAGATGTTCCTAGGTTTCCCTCCAAGATTTATGATTATAGTTTCGTCCACATCAATTACTATGGGTGGAGTGTGATTACTCTTGGATGTACATTGGATTAATTAGAGGAATTAACAACAAATATTTCTTATATTATGAGCTTGACATCTCCTCAACAAGTAGGTAGTGTATATTCTACCATTTTCTTTCCTTATCACTAAAAAAAAGGTTTGGTTTGTTTCTCTAAAGTATTTTTTTAGGGTTTGTCAGCATGATTATATTTACATTAGTTTAAAGAATGGATGATCCGATTTTATTTGAAAAAATATAGAAATATGTCAAATCAATCTCTACCACAAACAATAAATGAGTAAGGGAAACCACATAGAGATGCATTACCTCATGGAGCTCTGTTTGCCTGTTCACCAAAATCTTTTAAAAAAACACACAAGTTGACATAAAACATGGATGTTGTATTTATATGTAGATTTTGATATCAATATAACATATAAATTGTAACCGTTGTATTAATATTCTACTTAAGTGATTTCAAAATAGTCTAATTTATCAATGAGGTCTTGGTTAGTGGATCAAGAAGGTTTGTTTAGTTGGTATAAAAGGTTGCAAATATGGATTTGGTTAGTTTATATGTTGATAGGTATTTAAGGGAAGCCAAAAAACCAAATAAAATCCCTCTTTACTAGTGCTTGAATATTTGATCATTTGGTTTCTCTTCCACACAAAACAAAAAATTATAGAAGTCCCACTGCTTTACATAAGGAAAGGGAGAAATTAAAATCCCATTTTAGGAACTGCAGTTGATGAGCATTACAACACTACACTAGAATCTGAATGATGAATGCAAGTGGAGAATATTTTTAGAGAATATTAACAAATACAAACATGCTAAAATGGAATTTGGAAGACGTTAATGAAATTTTAAGATAATTAACCTAAAAAAATGAAATTGTCGTCAAATTATACATAAAATAACTTCTCTTTCATACCTTGAATTGTAACTTGTATTGTAGGTATAAAATAGAGCCTAGATTGAAGTGAATTTACCATGGAATTGAATTTACCTTCTCACCACCTTATTCCAAGATATTCAATCCCTTATGAATCTATTAACCCATATTTTAGCTTAACTTTCATTAATCTAATTAATTCTTTGTAAAAAAACCCAACAAAAAACTAGAGTCACAAGTCTTTGGACCAATCAATATAAATCATATTGCAAAATCTCATTTAGAAATTAAAAAAAAATATGTTTGCAAAATTAACATGATTAATTCTATGTAAGATCTATTACTTGTGTTCTATCAACCTGGATGCTTCAACTTTACATGTAACGATTCAAGCTTGATACCTCCAACAATAAAAGTAGTCAAATGATAAATATAAGAATCTATTAGAAATTACAGGAACAACACGGTATGCAATGCTAAACATGTGAGAAATTTGATGATGTTGAGTGTGGGAAATTTTTTAGGGTGTTAAGCATTGGTGAAAGCTAAGGGTGCTAAGTTCGAGAGAACTCCAGTGATGATGACAATAATTTGGGAAAATAAGGGAGAATGAAAATATTGTATAGGAGTTGGAGCTAGAGCTAGAGCTGGATTGAAAAGGTGCTATTGCACCAAAAATGCATGATGTAATTTCAATTTCAACTGGATGGGAGAGGATCAAGAGGGAACTTTGATAGAAATAGAGAAGTCAAGGGCACAAGTGCAATCGCCAAGGAGCTATCAAATAATAAAAAACCCAAAAAAGATGATCGCTAAGTTTTCAAAATGTCTAATAGATATACTACATAGATGTTAAAATGTTCATACATCATTATGTAAGTGATTGTGAGAAAGAAACTATTGGGGTCTCAGAGTCCCATTGCACTATGTAAACAATGCAGAGTCTAGGAACATGTAATATTTCTTGTTTAGAGATTTCTTAGCTCTTTATCTTAATTTTTTTCATTCGTTTCATTTCATTCTTTATGATTTATGTTAGAAACACTTAGAACCTTTGAAAAGGACTACTCGGTTTATTTTTTTCACCTATTTTCAAGCTGAGGCATTCATACTCTTAGGATTTGACATACATATTATGGGTATGGTGGAAATGTAAGAAAATGAATGATATAACAAGAATAACAATTGGGCACTTAAAATTCTAGTCACACTAGAGATATTTTGAGGTCTAAAATGGGCCTCCTAAGGAATATTATAAAATAATAATGGAGATAATAAAACAAAATTAGATTTGATCATTAAGTTCTGGAGGGAAAAAAGAAAAAAACTAATTTTTTCAACTCGTATTTTCAACTTATCCTGCTTACTCAAATTTCTAGTGGGAACACTTGTTGGATGCAAAATTCAATTTCACATCCAAGGAGTACCCATGTTGCATACTTTCGATGGACTCTACTACATAAAAATGTGAAATACATAAAAAAACATGATTGCAATCACATTTTTCATGTATTTCCCATTTTTCGTGTAGTAGGGTCCTTCAAAAGTATGAAACATGGGTACTCCCTGGATGCAAAATTAAATTTTGCAACCAAAAAGTGCTCCCACTCGAAATTTGAGTAAAATCGTAGGGATATAAGTTGAATATATGAGTTGAAAAAGTAGTTTTTTTTTTAAATTTTAATTTTAATTTTTATCTTTCTACCTTTTTACTCCAAAAATGGTGAATCAACCCCCATGGTTGACATCATCATATTGAATCCTATTGGTTCTTATAAAGTTGATTTTTGTTGTATACTTTTATTTTGAGGCCCATTTTATACCTCAATATTTCTCTAATAAGTTTAACAGAGTTATAAAGTAAATTTTCATTTAACATTTAAAACCCATGTTATAATTCATAAGAAAAATGAATACTTCATGAATTCCTAATTCATATCATCGAAATAAGATGGAAATTATATTAATTTAATTCCTTTCGTAATATACAACATACAATCATACATTAGACAACAAAGATGTACCATAAAAATTTCCATGAACAACTGCATTTGTATTAGATCAAAATTGCAAATTCAAGTTACAAGATAACTACATGATCACATAAGAAAATACTGACAACTCATAATGTACTACAAAATCCCAACTCTAATCCTAGCTCCAAATTACAATCTTGACATATTTCAAAAATTTTGACAGAGTTTCTGTACAAAAAATTCCCCATTTTTTTTTAACTTCAAAATAGGGGCTATTTATAAAGCACAACATACTAGTACTTAACCCTAAACTACTAGTGGTAATAGAAAACCACTAGGAAGTTTACAACAAACAATGGGTAGTTTGTGACTAACTTCTCCTAGAGACTTCCAAATGTTAGCGTGTGCTCCACTTCTTCTACTCCTCACTCTTGTTGATTGGAATGTGAAAGTGACTTAGCAAAGGAGTGAATGGACTATTGAGGAGTGTTTTGCATCATTGCTATAGATATTGATGGTGTCTGTAGGTTGGATGTGGATGTTGCTGGTGCTATGGAATTCTTCAATTTCTTTCGATACCACTTAGTATGAACTGCATATATATGTGATGAGATCAAACTCCAATATTCGTCAGAGGGAACCTATAATTTCACGTTGTTTTAATGGAAACAACTAAATCAATAATTCAGTCATACTCCAAAGGCTACAATCCCTTTAAAATATGTGTCACTTTGAACATAATGTAGAAGGAGGGCTATAAGTGTTTGATGATCTCTTTGGGTGTCACTGCGTCCCCTTCCCTTTCAAATATTAGGTGATCATTTCTAGTTGATTCCATCACAATATGATATTATTCTTACTATGCATATCTATTCGTGTCTATGAATCTGGGAAAATATTTTCTGAACAATGGGACAAAGTCTTCTATGATCTTCATCAGATGCTCACATTTCTCTTGCCTTCTTTTCCATTTCACTATAAGCTTCACTTTCTGAGAGACCATATTGCATTGGCAGACTAAGGAAGCTCTATCATGAAGTGATAACTATGCTCTACTTATTGTTGAGTTAAACTTAGCCAATATCTTACACTTCTCTCGTTTGTTCTCCAACACTAATCTGGAACTTTCAACTTCTTTTTTGGCTTCTAGAATCAAATCCCATTTTTCTTGTAATAGTGAATGTTGCTCCCAATTCTCATCATCTAGCATATCTTCTTTTCGATATTATCTTAAATGGTGTTATAAGTCACCTTTAGGTTTGCTCGAGAGGCATGCTTTTTCCTGATGGCATCTAGTTCACGCCTGACTTGGTCATATGACATCTCTCACTCCACAAATCCTTTATTTAATTCTTCGATGGCTCTATGTTTTTAAGCCAATTCTTGATCTCTGCTAGCCAACAAAGTCCTAATGTTTTAACTTCATCTTTCACTAGAAAAATTTCCATAGTTATAGCCAAATTGTTTGCTCGGGTCTGGATGCCAATAGTTTCTACACTACCATTAGCTTTCAAATCAACCACTTATGATTTAAATAGTAGGACATGATCTTGGTATTATTGTCCATCTAGGGTGATTGCATAAAATCTATTCACCAACTCCTCTTTTTGTTTCTCAACCTCAATTAGCTCCATTTGTTAGGTCCCTATACTACTAGTGTAACCCCTTATTTTTATTAGTACAACCCCCTTATTATATTGTTGTGCCCATGTAGTCCCCATATTATTATTATTTTTCCCTTACATTATTATTTTTATGTCGGCTCTGATTATATTATGACCCCTTAGACTCATATATATAGAAAGGAGGTCTTGTCATTTGTGTCATCAAAGAATTGTTCGCTTTTATAATGTAAAGGAGGTTGACCCCTTGAAGAGGCTTATTTTGAAGGTTTTTATCTATCTTTTCTATCTTTTTGTGAGCTGGTTTCATAACATTTGGTATCAGAGCTTTGGATTTTACGATTTCACTGCTCCAAACAGGGCTTCAAGGCATTTTCACTATAACTTTTTTTCTGCGATGTTTCAGAAGATAAATAAAAACTGATTTGAGATGAAATCGTTCTGAACCTCGGCTCCAAATTTTAGATCTTGTCTTGATAAATTTTCAGATATTTGATCTGAAGAATTTAGGGTTTTTGCAAGCTCCAAAATATAATATAAAATAGGTCATCGTAGAATTTTCACTATAATTTGCTTTTTACAAAGTTTCAGACTTTGCAATTAAAAACCATTTGAGCGGAAAACCTAGAGAAGCTCGGGCTCGAATTTCAGATCTTGGTTTGTTATATTTTCGGAGATACAGTCCAAGACATTTAGGGTTTCTGCAGGCTCTCGAATTACATTCCAAATAGGTGACCTTGGGAAAATCGTCATAACTTTCTCTTTGAGCATCAGATTAAAATTTCGTAACAAGCTACATAAATAAGGTCCTAAGGTTAAAATAGTGACATGTGGAACTTTATACAAGTTTGCTCTACTGAACTAGTCTATAATCAGGCTATTGTGGGATATTTGACATAACTCTTCCTTGCAGAAACCAATCTTGATCAGAGTTGCGGGGTTAGAAAGAGGACTCAGAGGGATACTACAGGATGCAATTTCAAAACTTGGAGATCTAAAATGACAGAGTTACAGTCATTTAAATATCGAGCTCCTAAAATCAAGAAAAGGCAATATGAGGAAGTTTGATGGCAAGGATCTGGTAAATTGGATACTACAGATGGAGCAATATTTTGATCTACATGAGGCAAAACTGTTACAAAAGGTACGTATCGCATCTTCATATTTAGAACCGAATCAATTTTTATGATATGAATGACTTTGTTCTCATAAATCACTTGTCACGTGGTCAATTTTCATGAAGGAAATGATAGCACATTATGAGGATACAAAGAGGAACACCTTCTTTAGCCAATTGATAAATCTCAAACAAAAGGGTTCAATGGTAAAGCACGTTGAGGACTTTTAAAAATTGAATATAAGGGTAAATGATATTCTAGAGAAGCAAAGGATTGGTGTCTTCATAGGGACTTTAAAGGATAACAGTCAACATGGGGTTCGTCTTTGGGAACCTGATTCATTGGAGAATCCATTCAGGTTGGCAAGAAAATTTGAAAGCGAAATTATGGAAACAAGGAATCCCACCACTCATGACTATAATTATGGAAGTGTTTTTTCTCCTAGCCTTCCACAACCTACAAGGTTTACACCACAAAAATTGGAAGAAAAAAGAGAAAAAGGGCTTTGTTACAATTTTGATAGAAAATACACTAAAGGTCATAAGTGTGCTAAGAAGAAATTAGTTTACATAGATTATGAAGAGGAGGAAGAAAAGGATCAAGAAACATCAAAAGAAGAGGATATACACCAGGAACCAACCCCAGAGAAAGAAGAAATGAATTTGACCATACCTTGTAAAGCATTGGCAAGAATTACCACTCCTCAAACTCTCAAGATAGAAGGACATATCAAGATGAAAAAGGTTCAAGAAGTCAAAGATCATGTTGAGAAAGAAGAAATGAATCCAACCATGTCTTGTAATGCATTGGACGAAATTACCACTCCTCAAACTATCAATATAGAAGGACATATCAAGAAGAAAAATGTTCAAGAAGTGAAAGATCACATTGAGCATCAAGAAATGAATCCGACCATATCTTATAATGCATTGGAAGAAATTACCACTCCTTAAACTCTCAAGATAAAAGGACATATCAAGAAGAAAAAGATTTAAGCAGTGAAAGATCACATCGAGCATCAACAACAATTTCTCCAACTTTTAAAGGATAACACCACTTTGGTGCAGAATCGAATGAAACAACAGGCAAATCAACATCATAGTGAAAGAAGTTTTGATGTAGGCGATTGTGTATTTTTATGGCTACATCTTAAGCAAGCTATTTATGAGAAGAAAATGTTGGCAATACTACATGCACTTAAGAAATGGCGACCTTACCTAATGGGAAGACACTTCAAGGTAAAAATGGATCATGATAGTCATAAATACTTTTTAGAACAAAGATTATCTTTAGAAGAACATAAAAAATGGGTCACAAATATGTTGGGTTATGACTTTGAAATCATCTACAAAAAATGGAAGCAAAATGTTGTTGCAGATGCACTCTCAAGAAAGGATAAGGATGTGGAAGCATTATTTTGTGTTATTTCTATTATCCAACTAGATTGGATAAATGAAGCAATAGATGAATGGAAGAAGGACGAAGAAGTGTGGCCACTCATTCAAAAGTTGCAGAAGGTCCCAGTTCAAACAATATTGCCAGAACTTGACGAGGAAGGAAAAATCATATTGGAACCTAGAGCAATCACCGAAACAAGAAACCGACAGCTACGAACTTACCCATTGAATGTTCCACATGGGAGGACACAAATTTTATACAGAAGCATCAAGAGCTACTCAAGCGTTGAGGACAACACTTTCTTAAGGGGAGGGGGATGTTAGGTCCCTATACTACTAGTGTAACCCCTTATTGTTATTAGTACAACCCCCTTATTATATTGTTGTGCCCATGTAGTCCCCATATTGTTATTATTGTTCCCTTACATTATTATTGTTATGTCGGCTCTGATTATATTATGACCCCTTAGACTCCTATATATAGAAAGGAGGTCTTGTCATTTGTATCATCAAAGAATTATTCATTTGTGTACTGTAAAGGAGGTTTCCCCCTTGAAGAGGTTTATTTTGAAGGTGTTTACCTATATTTTCTATATTTTTGTGAGTCGGTTTCATAACACCATCCTCTGAACTTAATAGGCCTCCCATTTTCCTTGTCTCCTCAAGAGCTTGATTTTTTTATCCTTTTCACCTAATATCTTCTGGCATTCTTTAAACTGACTCTCAAAAACAAACATTTTCATAATCACTGTCTCCAAGGATTTTATCTTCAACATTCTTTCCCTGGTTACCACTTTCTCCTTCTTCAAATTATTGTCTACCCTATTGTAGTCCTATCTTAATCATTTTAGGGATGAATGGGGCTTCTATGATTCATTATATATGATATCATTTAGATCATTGGACAAATTGTAGGTGTTAGGAAAAGGTATTTAGGACAGATCAAAGGTGATCCTAGTGGCCTCATAGTATTCAAGAGAGTGAACTTATTTTCCATACCCTATTTAGGACTGCTAAAATCAATTTTTCTCCCTTATAATCCAGCATACTGAGAAATCGAGTGTTCGACGTCCTTCTAGTTTTAGGAACATGAAGATCTCTTTTCAACTCTTTCTTTGATTCCTTTACTGTGCTTTCAAATTTTGAGATGAGTAATGATGGTTCCCTTCTAGTATGAATATAAGAGGTGTCTATGGTCTCTGAGGAAGGCAAAGTTGTCGATATGTGTTGCGCTATTACTAATGAGCCTTTTGTTATCATATTCTTATTTGATGGACTGAAAATGTTCCCGCAATCACTTCTAGGGATTTATCAATACCCTAATCTTCTTCTTCATCATCATATTCTATCTCTACCACTTTGAACTTCTTAGAGATTGACTCTCTTTCCTGATCTATATCCATGTCATCAAACTTGCTCCTCTTAGTACCAGACAACTGAGAAGATTGTGAGTATTCTAGCAAGAGCTTCCTTTACTTATTTAAAAGTCAATTTATTGGTTGCTTGCTCCAAAAGAGAAATTGACTAATGGAGGCATGTGTGTATATCCTTTTACTTCCTCTAATTGTAAATTATATCCAAAAGATCATACACCCACTCTTCTCCTTGAGCAAAGTGTAGTTCCTCTAGCGTTTTCCCTATCGTCTCTTGAGCCTTTCTGGTTTTAGCTATGAATGGCTAGACTTCATGTGGAAGATGAAATGTTATTTACTTATTTCTTAATGAAAATTGTAACCAATCGCTGATGAAAATTTCTCCTATATTGAATTCTAGTGAAAAAATCCTAGGTGTAAGGAAACTAGGAAGCAAGTATGGCTTCTCATCCAAACGATAAACTCTTACCACAGTGAAGTATTCTAGGAGATACCAATCTCCTGCCTTTGAAATTTCATTCATTTCCTTAATATCTGGGATGACTAGAGGAAAAGGTTATTCATGTACTAGCTTGTAAAATATTGACACAAAAAATGAAGGTCGTACAAAATTCCCATGTTATATAGGGTTTTCCTTATAGACAATATCCACGCAATGGTAGGTAATCCAATGTTAGAAGAACCAACCAACCTTAGGGTTAGGTGTTATAAGGATCTATAGTTATAGTGAATGAAAATGTAGATGATATATGAATAGTATCTGAATGTGTTTATGGAGTAGAAGTTTCTAAAGTGATGATGGATGGCATCTATAATATATTTGGGGAATCAAACAAGGAGTAAGCTATGTTGTGAGGGTAACATATAGATATTAAGGAACCTCACATTGTCTCATCAACCTATGAGTCCTTGTCCATGCCATGTATGTAAGTGATCATGGAGATGGTTGTCTTAGATTGTCTAGAAAAGTTCACAATGGAGTAAGGTGGAGGCCCTGTCAGAGAGACCACTCCCTTAGGGACATGTTCTATCAACAATTTTTCTTTCTACTCTTAAGTGATAGCCTTCCAATATCCAAGATGTGTGGCCTCCTCTAGCTTATGTAATCTAACTTAGTCTTGGAAGCATAACATTGTTGCTATTTCTTTTCGAGTCATTGATAAAACCGCGTTAGATCCTGTGGAAAATGAGATAGCCTTGTTATAAAAGTTGTAATGATACACAATTTAGGTGATGATTTATAAGAGATCATAAAATTGGGGTGGCACTTCTTTGACCAGGTTTCTTTCGAAAACATTTTCTAAGTCCAGTCTTGTCTGCAAATTTGAATAGACCTATCGAATGGTAGCATACATATCCTCCATACTGAGGATGGGATCATGGATTTCTATGTGGGTGTATATGAGATATTCTTCATGTGGCTTCTCCATTGCTATGGAAGTCATTTAATATGGGCTATGAGACATATTTAATTTGGCTTTTTTTTTTGAACTTTGAGTTGGTTTATTTGTTGGCTAGTGTTTTAGGGCTAGGGTACCAAAATTTTCTGCCAAAATTCGAAAAAGTGTAGTTGAGTTTGAGTTTGTTGGTGACTCTGCTGAATTGAGCTCAAATTTAATCGAAATTCAGTGAATTGTATTAATTAGTGTGGGTTTGGGGGACAAATAGATTATTTAAGGAATGACTCTGATAGTGGGGGGAACATCACGTGGGTATGGGTATTTCCTCGATGTCCTTATGGAGAGGGGGCTAGAAGAGACAGAGGATGGACATTAGTTACAAATTAGTCAGAGAAAGAGGATGCTAAGATTTATTGTGTAAACTGTCCCCTCTTTGGCGTTCTATGGAAACAATGATCAGAAACGATGCCGACCATACATTATATAAAAAAAATTAAATTTTGTGCCGCCATATGTCAAGTTATGATTAGTGTGTACTAACATCATGATGAAATCACCATATGGTGTTGACATCATCATAATAGATGTGGCGTTGATGTGGGTATTGATATGGGTTGGAGAGGTGACATGGAGGTGGGTGATGGGATGGTATGGTGAGGTGAGGTGGCAAGTCGAGTGTACGAGGTGGCATTATGGCAAGGTGATGCGGGCTGGAAGTGATGGCATAACAATCCATGTGCATGGGTGGCTTGCATCACGATGGGTTCACCCTCCTTCGCTAAGAAGTTTTCGCATAGTGAGGGTGCTTTAGTAGACCACCCACCTGGGTGCATGGCCAATGGTAGCACACCATGTGTCGTGAGTGGTATTCAACCACAACTCCTATGGGCTTTAACTTGTAAGTAGGTTAACAATGCAGTGTGATTTGTGTCGTCGATCTATGTGGGATGTCGTCCGTCAGATTTGGGGGCTGTGTAACTTCTTGGCTGACATCACATGACCCAAAGTGTCCCATTAATGTCATTCAATGTAAATTCATTTTTTTATTTTTGAAATAGCTTGCATTAGCTCCATGGGGGACAATTGGTCATTATGACAAATTGAGAACAACACAATTCCAGTGCCTTCCAACATTGGGCTATGGAGTATTAAACCTAAGATATGTGAGGGCATATAATTTTTTTATTTCATTTTAAAGGTGATGAATCATTATTTGAATAACTTCTTCAATATTCTATCATTCACAAGATTCCCAAGGAAATCTCCATCGATAGTCTCAAGCTAGTAAGCATTTTTTTCCTAGGGCCTCTTGTAATTGGAAAGGGCCAATCCACAAGTTGTCAATTTTCTCATGCTTTCTTTTGTCAGCATGAACTAAGGTCCCATTTCAACACCAAATATCCTATATGAAAATTCCTCTCCTTTTCTCTTTTTCAATGATTACCTTCATATTCTGCAAGTAAGCTTCCATTTTTCCAAGAGCCTCTTCTATATGCTATTAAGCTTCTATTAGCTGATAGATTATTTTGTACATTGAGATGGTATCTTGTTCCTCTTCCTGCAATAGCTTCATTACTGTTTGTGTTAGATTCATACGAAAAATGACATTTGTGCCATATACCAGTTGATAAGGAGAAGTGTTGATGGCCCTCTTAGTGCTTATTCTGCCTGCTAAGAACATATTTTTAAGATTTCCATCCCATCCTTTTTTATTCTTGTCTAGCATCCTCTTTATTATTCTTATGAGATTCTTACTTGAGGATTTTGGTAGCACGTAACCTTTTGGGTAATAAGCTATGGAACGTAGCAGTTCAATACCATAATCCTAATGAAATTGTATCTTTCTATATGACTTGAAGTCCTGCGAATTATACATCACAAGATTCCTTGGACATCTGAACCTTGAGAGAATGTAGTCCTCGAGGAATGTCATAATCACCTTCTCATCATCCCTTTGGGTCAAAATCTCTTCCACCCATTTTTTGAAGTAAGTGGTACATGTGAGAATATGTTTGTGCTAGGAACATGAGTTAGGATTTATTTCTATGATGAAATATAATACCCATTGTAGAAATGGAGCTTGGAATTCAATAGGTTTCAGTGGAAGAGACTTCAACTTTTGCTTGCCTGCAAACATCTGGCATTCCAAACATGATCTTATAACAACATTTGTGTCCTTAAACAAGGAATTTGATTAGTAACTAGCCCTCACATTCTGGTATGTTGTGGATTTCCATGCTTGATGATCCCCACATATTCCACGGTGAAATTATGAGATGATCTCCTACATCTCGTATTCATTTCACAAGTAAGTAGGACACGTATGAGGTCTTTCAATACAAAATTCCTCCTATGATGCAATACTTAATTGCTTTCAATTTCAACGATCTACATTTGGATTTAGGCAGCTCAGGAGGGAACTATAATATTTGCAAGAAAAATATTATGACTTGGTTCCATCTGAAATTCTAAAACCTATCAAGAATTTGTTGAAATAATTATTGCGTGTTGAATTATTCTAATGGGGGGAATTCATGTGCACTCTATTGTACCAAAGTGGCACAAATTGACCCCTATGTAAACATTTACAATGCCACATAGTTTACTTCAGTAAGAAACCTAACCAATCCTTGAACTTTCACCAGATTTATGTGTTTGATATCCATATCATACTCTTTGAGCTTGGCTATCTACTTTCTCTGTCTGTCATCGATTTGAGGCTGAGTGAGAATCTCCTTCACTAGTGTCGATGGCACATATCCAATCACTTGTGAATGTAATACATATTCCCTAAAGGCCTTAAAATATTTCACCATATCATATGCCTATTTAACTAAAATGATATATTGTAGCTTTGCATCTCTCAGTGCATGGATGAAAAGGGATATGGGTTGCTTGTATCCTTCTTGATTTATCTATGAGAGGATAATATATATTGTATGATTTTACATGAAATAAAAAATAAAAAATTATTTTCATAACTCCTACGTTCATCAAGAAAAATGACATTTTTTCATACATAAACCTTCCCAGTGGCATGGTGAAAGAAGACTTCTTATTTTCTTCTTCATGCATGGAAATATGATTATATCGATGAAACCCATCCATCATGGATATCTTAGATTCTCATACTAATTTCTACAATAGATGGCCCATGTTCGATAATGGGTAATTATCTTTCAATCAGCACCTATTCAAATTTAAAAAATATACACATAACCTTATGTCTCCATTCCTTTTTCTTATACGGACTAGATTGGCCACCCACTTTGATTATCTCAAAGGCATAACTATTTTTCTATCCAAAAATTCTATGATCTCTTTCTCTATTATTGGAAACATGATAGGATTGCATCTTCTGAGATTTTGTTCAAAATATTTTGAACCTCTTTCAAAGGTATTCTATGTTGTATTATAGAAGTATCATATGTTTTCAAATCTTCATAACTCCATGAAAATACATCTTTTAATTTCTTAAAAAAATCTACATACCTTTTCTCCCTTAGTTTCTAGAACTAGGGTTTCAGTTTTGGATGCAACCTTAACTTTTCTTTGTCTTCTAGGTGTATGATTCACTAAATTTTTCCTTCTCAACTTCTCTATTTGCTTATTGAATTAATGTATGTACAATATCTTTATTAAGACATGATGACATATATCATGAGATAATAGCTTTGCCTTGGTTCTCGCCTTAGTGGCCATTTTAAACAAACTTTGATTCTGAGAATTGTCATGGGTTCAAATTTTGAATTTTATTTTTTTAAATGATGTTAGTAAATGTATTTTATTTACATATTCTTAATTATGTTTATTTTTTTAATGTTTTTATTTTTTGATAATTATGTTTTTATTTTTTAAATTGTTTTATTTTTATTTTTATTTTTATGTTTTATGTTTTTATTATAATATTTTCTATCATTTTTTTTTTACAAGTTAATTTTGTTAATTTTATTTTTATTTTCATGTTTATTTTTATTTATTTTTATTTGTTTTATTTTTATATATTTTTAACATTATTATTTTTTTATTTTGCAAAATAATTTAAAATTTTCATTATAAATAAATATTGCAAAGAAAAACAAAAAAATATATATTTGGAAAACCCTTTAAAAACTAACATCCTAGGACTAAAAACAAGAAGAGAAATAAGAAATTTTGAAAAATTGTTAAATAATCAACGTTGAAAAAAAATTGTGCATACTAAGGACATAAGAAAATTTAAAGTGTTAAAAATGTCTTCAATTTTTTTCTGAATGCTTATGTTGAATGTTTTTCAAAATCCGCATGAAAATCACCAACATTTAAAAAAATTATCCACAATTAATACATTAGAAAATTTAAAGTATTAGAAATAAACCCTATAAAATAAGTGGTTGATATTGCATCAACACTTTTCAAAATCGGCATGAAAATCAAATACATTTTAAAAAACTTGTTCATATTTGATATATAAAAAAATTTAAAGTGTCAAAAATATGCTTAAAAAAAGGATGTATTCCAAATCAACACTTTCCAAAATCAATTGATTTTTTGCTACTCAGAACAATGGGTAATCGTATCAATTTTTGTTTCAAAGTTTACACTGTTAAAAGTCTTAATTGATTCTCAACACACTTTAACCCCTTTTTTGAAAATACAAACTAAGTGCTATTGCTCTATTGAGCCTATGCATCTAAAAATATCAGATAGGATCTCAGGGAACACTATCGAGTCCAAAAAGTAATTTTTTTTGGGATCCAACAAGATTGTGAAACCTCCAACACTTCCCCGCACGTCTAATTCCATGCATTCCACTTGGGGCCAATAGAAACCCAACAGATTGCACAAATTTTCCTAAGAGAATTCAGTTTATTTAAGCACCATTATCTTTGCTCTCTGTTTTTTAATTCTCTCTTTGAGGTACGACCTCTTCCCCTTAGAGTTGAGGCACCTAATATTTCACGAGACTAGTTTCATTGAGGACTAGGGGTGGATCTTTCAAATTATTCTACGTGCACAGTAGATTAGCCTGAGTAGATCAAAATTACCCCTTGTTTCCTAATCACCTCCTGCATTGTTTTCCTCACTTTTCTCTTTTTTTCTCCCTAAATGTGGATACAAGGGTGCCAAATGTAGGGGGTCCCCTCTGATGATGAGGGAGGAATTTATAATACCTTTCGAATCTTGTTGCCTTTTTTCCCATTCACTATAGATTCACTAGAATTGGTCGAGTAAGTCTAGCAGGATGTCTTCCATGCATGCCTTGTCGCAATTATTTAGGAAAGTGAGCATTATTTTCTCTTCACAGCTTAACTATAAAGCCTTATCAGTTTGCTTTGCAGTAGGATGGACTTACGTGAGAAGTTGTTGAATATGCCTAACCTTATTGGTTGTTTCTGGGGATTTCCATTTCATCACTTGCTTCTCCTTATGATTTTCATGTGGTCCTTCCAACTCCATGGGTTACTGAGCCTGGAGAGGTTGATTGGACCCTGAAGTGTTACCTTGATTGGTGAGATATGAATGAATTTATAACGAATTAAAAATGGGGTTCATCTGGGAGTTATTTCTCGACTTTGATTTGGTTTTAGTGTTTGAACCTTTTCCACCATGATTCTTCTTTTTGGGCCATTCCTAGAACCCATTTTCCGCTAGAGGCAAAGGGGGAACAAGGTCTTCTTTGGGTCACTGAGTTCAACCTCTAAATAAGTGTTGATATTTGTGGTAGAGCTTGCATTAGAATGGAATGTGCTTAGATTCTAGCTTATGGTTCCTCACTTCATCCTGGTACTCGGTCTCAACCGATTCCCACAAGGGCTTGTATTTGTTTCTTGGTTATTTCCAAGACTTTCACAAACTCCCTAATGGAGTTACCAATAGACTCTAGTATATGCAGCTCCCAAAATTCCTCTGGAAGAGAGTAAAGACAAACTCATATGGGGAGAACCAAGAACTGATCCTTGTCTAGGTTTTAGTAGGGCTTCGAGTATCGTATGAATAGCCCAACATTATTCAAAAAATATGGAACACCTTCGAACACCCTTTTTCAATCTTCCAAATCATGGAAAATGACTGTGAATAACCCTTTAGCCCACAATCGAAGCTCGATAGGTTCCCTGAGCTGCCATTCTTTTTGGATACATCTTAGGATCTCCTATTCTTTGGGTGAGATACCCATGAATTTACATATAATTTCATGATCTTACATAAATTGGCACTAGAATATTGTTGTGTATGACTACCCGTGGTTTTGTTGTCGCCTTCGGTAACAACGTCCTCAAAGAGTTTACCACCATTTCACACCCAAACCAAAGGCGTCTTGTTGCATGGTGTGAACCTACAATCTAGATCCATTGTCATAGGTAGGAGAGCATTCTAAAAGGAGGAATTTTCCCTAGTGCCCTCCCCCCTCGGAACTTGACATGCAATGAATAACCAGAGAGTGATATCAGCCTAACGATGGCTAGATCATAGAGGTTATGATGCACCTAGAAGTTCATAATTTTGCAAAAACCTTAGACCACCAAAGCCTCATCACAATATTTTTGTATTTTTAACAAAAAATCCATAATCTTGATAATTTTAATATTGCATAAAACTAGAATCTAGATAATTTTAATATTGAACAAAACTAGAGTAAAATTCTATTAGTAAACCTTTCAAGGAAGAAAAGTTACTGTAAGAATAGACATAGTTACCGAAAGATTTTGGAAAAAAATAACACGAAAATGTGGAGAGATGTAGATGTCATTCATTCCAACTCAGATTGTCCTGACATATCACAATGTAACTAGTTGCAAATATAGAAAAAACCTTGTTGAAATGAGGATTTGCAATAAAAAAATGTGTCTGTTTGCTCGATCTAAGAATTCAATATAATGTTTCGGTGAAAATGTATAATTTCACGTGCGATGCATTGAAAGGCAATAACATCTATCGATGTTTAAATGTGTTTTGATGGAAAACCTAATGAGAGTATGACCTGGTCGTCTGCATTCTCCCTACTTTCGCCATCTTGGTTAAGGAGCCACACTGTTACATCTGCAATCCACCAAATGAATTTTTCCTTTTAACACTCCCTGACCTATTCCATCATCTCAATTTACACTAATACAAATCAGTAATAACTTATTATGAGAATTTACTATTGAATCATTTAAATATATCTATGTTGTAGTGGCTACAACCACCCTCCAAAATTTTTCCTTAGCTTCATTTTGGAGCCTCCCTACCAACCATACTCAATAGCATGTCCTGCATTGTCAAGTACATAAGATTCAGTGGTTTTCTAGCAGCATGACAACCTGTGCATGACATCTTGTTGCATTCCCCTTATAGGCTGCTTCTCCAAAGTTGATCTAGCTACGCACTGACCAACTCCCTCAAGAAATTGCGTAACTCTGGAGGGCAACTAGCCTTCCCTCCAGAAATTGTGCCATTCTGACTGGTAGCTTGCTGGCCTCAGGAATTACGCAATTTTTCCTATCAACCTTCCCTGCAAAAACTACATAATCTAGCCCAGCAGGACTACTCAGCCAAGAAATTACGCAATTTTAGGCAGCAATAAGCTGCTCATCCCATAAATTGTGCAATCCCTCTGGGACGCTAGCCCAACTTCCTCCTAGAAACTACGCAAAAGTTAGCCTTAGTCAGGCAGGCTGTTGCATGTGCCATCAGGTTGATCGGTTCCACCCGAGACCAAGGAAACTTGACTTGCATGCATGGGTTTCTTTTTCCCGAAATAGAAAAAGGCAACATGAAAAAAGCATCCCTAGATTTTATGGATCTATTTTTAGCAGCTCGATGTTACATGCAAAGATAGTTTTAGAATCTTTCCTCCAAGTGTCGCTTTTTCCTAGATCTGTGGCATGCGTGTCATGAGCATCAAAATTATTTATTCAACGCTTCAGAGCTCACTTCTTCACATCGATCTTGGAGCTCTGACATCCCACATAACATACAAGAGTCTTTGACACATCCAACTCGGTTATTTCTGGGTAAGTCGGCTTAACTTGTCTTTTGCATCATTTCTGTCGCTTTTTTGTTTTGGCTTATGTGAGTGTTGTACGCTTAATTGCTATAGGATGAAATGCACAGTGTATGGAGAATTGAGATACCCTCAAGGGTCTTCCCAAGACCCTTGGTAGACTATAAGATTATTTTCAGCTGTCATAAAGTTACATGCATGTCCATAAACATTAACTAACTATCAAAGCAAAACAGATGGATTACCTCAAGCCTCCATGTAGATTTGCTGGAGAGCACAATGCAGCTAGGTGGAATTCCCCTGAGTCAGCTCAAATTCAAGTTCTGGACATAGAAGAGAGAAGCATAATCACAACATACAACCTTGATAACTAATACATGAATACATAAAATACATCTAGTTACACATAACTAAGCTACTCATGCTAAAAGGTATTGGACAAATAAGTAAATGAATGATAGTACCAACACCATGGAGTAGACAGTACAACTGCAGTTCTATATTAATGTTGGAAGAGTGATTACAACCATCTGTTGCATTAGCCTTTCCTTACCCCTCTAGCTTCTCTCTCTCTCTCCCTTCTTACCAACTTCTTATGCTTAGATTTGAGACTATGCTCAAAAATCAAGTAAGCTATCGTTTCAAATGATCTTACCTCTATTACCATAGCCATAGCTTTTCTTATGTAGCAATCGAGTTAGGGTTGCCAAGTTTCTCCATGAGTTCCTTAAGGTAAAAGCAATGAATTTTCCATGATTTTTAGCTCTTTCCCATTTGCCTCCTTCATTAGGGTTAGAAATCCCACAAATAGGTCAAACTTGAGATGTTTCCTTGCTTTTCTTGAGTAGATTTAGGAGAAAATATTTAGATATTTATGAGTCAATTCACTCCTTTGACCTTTAGAACTTCATTAGGATCCACTAACGCTGTTCCTGGACTAACAACTACAATTAGTAGGGTCACTAACGCTCCCTTAGGCTTACAGAGAAGCTTTATAAAGCACGTTGTCAGTGTATAGCCAGCGTTAGTGTGGAAACAAGGCATGTGATCTTGGTCTTTGCTTCAACTATCATGTCTTTCCCCTCTGATCTGATGAGAGGGTCATTTTGCTGTATAACAGATGCCCCCTAAAGTGTGAGATCAGAGGCTACGACAATGGCTGAAATACGTTACTTAACTATAATTTTCCTTCTTCGACAAAAAGAGAGAGGGGATCAGAGCTTCGGGTGGTACCGAAAACCTAATACAAAATGTATATATAAAACAACTAAAATCATGTCCTAAGTCAGGCATTCCCATACTTAGTAGCTATGTCAAAGTGATTTTCTTAGAAAAGAGATATGACAATGTTGGCCGCCGATAAGCACAATGTGGATCCAGTGTCATAATAGGATCATTTGATGAGTTGTCTCCAAAAAACAATATACGCAACTCGGGAGAGGAAGCAAGGATGATTGATGCAAGGCTCTACTCAAGATCTTGATTTCCACTTCATCGAACAACATAGATCGATACATGTGAATATATGCATTGATGTCGAACATTCACAAAATCATCTGATTACTAGTCAATAATGGAGACTGTGGACATGCATGAGGAAGGCCACGAATAATGGTGATGGTCTCCAAGATGCACAGTACAATCTAATGAGTGTGAAAGATGTTTTTATTTTACACCCGTTGAATTGCTTAACCCAGAGCCAATAATGAGAACCCCTGATGAAACACAAGGCGACTTGCCACTAATGTCTGCAAGTACCAAGGCACTGAATGTGTTTCTGGGTTGTCTTCCTAGTTAGAGTGTTGAAGTCGATAGGAAGATACCTGTCAACAGGTAGGCAATAATGTGTCCTACATCAATCGACATGAAACGAGACAAGAATGATTTGTTTTTTGAGGAATCTTTGAGCATTGGGTCTTAACCAACAGAGGGCATGATGAAAGGATATACTTGATGGGTTGGTGGAGGAAACAAAAGGTTAACTCTTGAACAGTAGAAGGCACGACAACGGTTTTAACCATGCAACACTAGACTCATGAACACCAAAGAGTGTTACGATATATAGATGCTAGAACATTAGGGTATTTAGGCTAAACTCATAGGATGGTAGGATTCATATTGAGAGGACGTCACAAGAAAGGTTTATCTGAGGGAGTGCCATGTTCAAGGGAACAACTGCTGCCAAACCACTCTTTCTAATACTGAATGCAGTTGTAATGTCTACTTTCCCCGTCTGATTAGTTTAGTATGTCCAGATAGCTAAACTCGTTGATCTTTTCATATTTTAAGAGTTTGAAAAGGACCACAAAAAGAGCGACTCTATGCCCTATCTGATTAGTTTAATGAGTCCAGACAGGAAAACTCACCGATCTTTTCATGTTTCGAGAGTCTAAAAAGGATCGTAAAAAGAGCAACTCTATATTTTGTCTGTGTAATGAGTCTAGACTAGACAACTCGTTGGTATTTTCATATTTAGAGAGTCTGAAAAGATTGTAAAGAATGATTCCGTGGTGGTCCCTTTGTTATAGTTGTTAACCGGGTGTGACAAAAGGTTAATAGTATACCCAGATCAGTTACTTTTCCGTGATTTAATCTATTGAATCTGGATAAAGAGAAACCTATGTTCAATAGATGTTGACCTCATTTTGTTACAAGTACGAGGAGATGGGCTAAACTTGTTTTTCGTCGTGAATTTTTACTGAGTCACGTGACGACAAACTCAATACCCTCATCAAATTTTAACGAGTCAAATGAAGAAAACTCAAAGTATATTTTTTAGTTTATTGAGCAAGGAAAAAGAGGTAAAATAACTGCTCATTCCTTCTTCGTAGATTTAACGAGCCCGAAGAAGGGGAAAAACACGAGGATTTTTCGATTTTCAGAGCAAGAAATGGTCCCAAAAAAGAAAGAGCTCTTGTTGTTTCCGTAGATTTTTAACGAGCCTGGTGACAAAAACTCGAGATTTTTTAGTTTAATGAGCATCAAAAGTACCTAAAATAATGCTCAGGTCATCTTTATAAATATTTAACGAGCATAAAGAAAAAACTCGAGATTTTTTTTTCCAGTTTTATGAGCGAGAAAAAAGCACCTAAAAAGAATGCTCTAATGATCGTTTTCAGTTTAATGAGCTAGAAAAAGAGTGAAAAAGAGTTGCTTGGACCATCTTTGTATGTGTTTAACGAGTCCAACGATGACAAACTCAGGGATTTTGCAGTTTTTAGAGCGAGAAAACATCTAATAAAAGAACATGCTCATATCTTCTTTGTAGTAGTTTAACGAGCCCAAAGAAGGAGACTCGAGGTTTTTCGGATTAACGAGCGAGAAAAATACCATAAAAAGAATGATTGATATAATTCTTCGTGGTAGTTTAATGAGCACGAAGAAGGAGACTCAAGGTTTCCTTGGATTAACGAGAAAGAAAAATGCCATAAAAATAATTATTTCTCTTCTTTGTGGTATTTTAACGAGCCCGAAGAAGGAGACTCGATGATTTTTCAGATTATCGAGCAAGAAAAATACCATAAAAAGAATGCTCGATCTTCTTTCTGGTAGTTTAACGAGCCCGAAGAAGGAGACTCAAGGTTTTCAGATTAACGAGCAAGAAAAATACCATAAAAAGAATTCTCGATCTTTCTTGATATCATGCTTGACAATAGAAGGGTCTATGCCATGCATTTCCTTATAAGACCAAGGGAAAACATCGCGGAAGAGCTTAAAAGGGCAGGTGAAGCTCACAATTTCCTCAAGATTGTGATTGGCTCCACTATGTTTGTTTTTCACGATGCTTGTCTTGACTAAAATATCGATGAGAAATGTCTTTGAAAGATGGCCCATGTTTCCCTCCGATTCCAAAGTCTAGATAGTCGTATACGGTGAGGAAATGATTTCATGCGTCAAATCATAGGATTTGAAGAGGCATCATGTTCGAATCAAATATCGAAACACGATGGTGTGAGGCCTCCCATGGTTTCTCTTCTAAATTCATGATTTCTCTAATAGCTTCGTCCATAGGTAGGACATGACTGAGTGGATTGAAAGAAGGAGTAGTTATGGGAGGGGCAGTGGTACCGTTGGCCGTGACCAAAGTGACTGGAGACTCGAATGTATATTCAATAGCCGGGTAGGCCAATTCAGTTGGTGATAGCGGCATTTTTCTCCGTTAGTGTCAAATGTTTGAAGGGGCCGAGAGGATCTAAGGATCAGTCGATTCATGAGGAATGGATGAAACCATAGAGACCGTCTGTGGAACCGCAGGCAACAGAAGAGGGAAACAACCCATCAGGGAAGAGCCATTCAATACACCAGTATTGATATTGACGTAAGAGTCAGGTATACCACCCACTAAGGATAAAGAGCTGCTAGGTACTGGGGAGTAAACTAGGGTGCAAAAGGACAACTGGTCCACTGTGGCTATTGTAGAGTCTCCACTTTACACTTGGTTATCCATCATTTTCCACAGTTTTCCCTCATTCATCTCTCCCTTTTGCTCCATTTTGCTACATAAACTCACCCAGATCATTACATATGATGGCATTAAGCATGATTTAGGGATTTTGCTAATGTGTGACTGTTTTGTTTAGATTTTGATGTATTTACAGGCATTCCGCAGCCATCTGCTGATTCCGCAGCCATCTGATGATCCCGCAGCCTTTTTGTTAAACTCAAGGTTCCACGTGTCATTTTGCCAAATGAGCCACATGGGCACTCAGGAATCAAGGTGCTCGAGGTTCCTGTGCTATATGTTCATCCATCCACATCATCTTTACCTCCGGTCAACGAGGGTCAAGTTACGGTCAATAAAGGCAGCTCAACGGTGATACGTAAGCTGCTAGGTCACGTCAGTTTAAAAGGTGACTTGTCCGTCTTATGCAGGCCGTGGGGGACATAATCCAACTCTGGATTCAATGCCCATATCAACCAGAACCTCCAGCTCATCCACGCAGCATTATGACGTGTTTTATTCCTTAATTACACATGACAATTAGTTAAGTTTTCCAGTTTTAGCTGTACACATTAGGTCGTCTTCCAGATGCCTATAAAACTAGCGTTTGCATACTCTGAACTTTACTTTTTAGTTGCTGCATTTTTATAAACTTGTTGTTATTTTAGAGCATTTGAAGACTCTATTTTTATAGTGCTGTTCTAGCACTCTGAACTATATTTTTCTGCACATGGAGTAATAGAAACAGTGCTGTTTTGAAGTTCCCAATTCCTTGAGTTTCTTTTGGATGATATGAATGGAGGGCCCCTGTTCATGTTAGCCTTGTAAAGTATTTTATGTATTTTATATGCAGCATTTCCTTATTTCTATTCAACATTTCTTTTAGTTAAAACATGTACAGCGTAATTTACCTTCTTGTTATTTCAATTTCCAGCCTTTCTTTTTAGCTTATCAGCATTGTTCTTTTGCAGGTTTTTAAGCCTGGGATTGATTTTGTGTTTGTGTATTTGCTTAAATATCTAGTGGTAGTTTTAGTTGACAGATTCAAGTTGCTGCCTTTACTTTATTTTCATAGCTGATTTTTTTAGTTTTATTTCTCAAAGTGGTTTGCTAACATATGAATGATCTCTTTTATCATAAATTGTCTATCTCTTAGAGATCAGAATACTAATAACTTGCAGTTGGCTTTGGGTGCTTTTTGGACTAATCTTTAACTACTCTCTAATCGTGTCTTACACAGTACTATGTGTTAGAGGCAGAGAGTTAGAGAGAGCTGAACATCATAACTAGTCTTTAAAGTAGATTTTTCTCATTTTTCTCATTTCTTAGACTTATCTTTAGCTACTTCCTAATCATGTCTTACACAGTACTATGTGTTAGAGGCAGAGAGTTAGGAAGAGATAAACTTTATCATTGGTCTTTTAAGTGATTTTCTTACCTTTTATTTGTAGCAGCATGAATGGTGTCTAATGCCATTAGAAAGTGGTTCTTTCCTTTCAAGTTATTTCAAGTTATTTATTTCATTCAAGTTTTTTCCTTTTCAGCAAGTAGTTAGAAATCACTAATCAAACACTCCCACTCATCTAGAATCCACTTTACACACACCATCACTCATCTGTTTATAAATCACCACACCATTTTAGGAAGATAAATCAACCATAAACAACACCCCCAAACGACAAAAACTCTAAGAGGTTGCTTAAGTACATATAGTACACCTTCACTTCATCAGCTTACGAGCCCCGGGTTGACAATTAATGAAATCAATTTAGGAACACTAAATTGACTAAACATTTTGGCGCCGTTGCTGGGGAAGTGAAATTAAGTAGCCATATTCTTAGAAAAAAAACATAAAAAAAAAGATTTCAAGGAAAGAAGTTGATAACCTATCGAAGTATGCTCTCCTCTTGCACTGCAAGGTGATCTGGAGGATCAGAAAAGAGAAAGTTATTGATTTGGTAGTTTCTTGAGTATGCTCTCTTCTTGCACCTAGAGTGAACTGGAAGATCAGAAAAAGAACTATTAACTTGACTTGAAGGAAAATAAAAATGACATGCATAGAGCTAGAGATTCTAGAGGAAGGTTTTTAGCTAGAGCTCGAAGTTCAATTTTTACAAGTCCATCTGCTTCAAGGGATAGACAAGAGACACCCCCCTTATCTCCAACCGAAACTCCTAGTCCTAGAATTCCTGGAATTCAAGAGCCAAGAGTTGACTCTCCTACACCTTCTATTGAGTTTGAACCAGGAAGAGACTCTTCTCTTTCTCCTACAGGAAGACCAATTGTAATTGAGGAATTGGAATCATCTGAAGAAGAAGGAGAAATCTCTTCTCATTCACCTTTTGTAGAGGAACCAGAAGATTTTGAAATCCCTAGGAGAATCATCATGGCAGAGGAAGAAGGAGGAGGTAGAGGTAGAGGTAGAGGAGGAGGAGGAAACAACAATAACAATAATGGAGGTAGAGGTCCCATTGGAGGAGGAAATAGAAATGGGGATAATTCATTTGGGTTTCCCATTGTTAATGAGGATTCCCGAGCCACTATGAAAAACATATCACCATCTATCCTCCCTAACTTCCATGGGCTAAGGACTAAGGACCCTGAAACATTCTTATTTGAGTTTGAAGTGGTGTGTCGAACTTATGACTACCTAGATGACTCTCAGAAACTCAAGTTGTTCCCTTCAACACTGAAGGATCAAGCCTTGAAATGGTTCATGGGGTTACTCACTCAATCCATTAGGACTTGGGATGAGATGAAACAGACATTTTTGGATAGGTATTTAGACTATTGTATGCCTACTAATCACAAGGACAAGGTTTTTAAAATGATACAAAAAGAAGATGAGAGCTTAGAAGATTTACTTGAAAGGTTTCAATATAACTTGGAAAGAGCAAAAATGAATACCTTGGATGAAGAGACCTTAAAAGCCCTCTTATTAAAAGCCATTAGGGATGAATGGATAGACATCTTAAACATGATGGGGAAAGGGGATATTTCTCAACTTTCTCTCAATGACATAGCAGAACTTTGTATTCATCTCTCAAGGGGAAAATCAAAAACTCAAAAAGGGCCTAGAGATCCTTCTCTCCTTAGGGCAAATAAATCTGCAACAGGATCAGTGAGTAGGGCTGAAATCGGCAGTATGCTTGATGAATTTAAAACTGACATCTTAGGGAGTCTTAGTGAACAACTTGATACCCTTAAGATTCACAATAAACAAAAAGCAGAAGCTGAGGCTTTGGCGATCTTTTGCCTGAAATGTAGAAAGAAACATGCTTTAAGGGAATGCCCCTTAGATGCACACGTTGTAGAAAAATGTGTAATTTGCTCAGAAACTCATGAGACCAAGGATTGTCCTTCAATTCCTGGCCTCAAAGCAGTCTTTCAAGAGGATCCAGATACACTTGAATCTCTCTGTTTTATTGCAAGGAGACCTTGGCAAGGACAACAGAATCAAGGGTTTAACAACTCTATGAATTCTCAATCCCAACCAAATTGGAATCCTTGGCAACAACCTTGGCCTCAACCTCAAAATGCTTTCCAAGCGTGGATGCAAAGCATGCAAAATCCGTATGGGAGATTTGCTCAATTCTATCAATATCCTCCATCATTTCAGAATCAGCAGGCTCCACAACTTCCAAACCAAGGTCAACAACTATCATTGCCATACCCTCAACAACAACAACCTCCTCCACAAAATCAAAATTCTCAACTAGCGCTTCAATCCCAGCAGAAATCAAATCAACTTCCCTCTCAGCCATTACCAAATCCAAATAATAGGAACCCTCAAAATGCTTACATGATGGAAGGTCAACCATTCCCTACCTATATGGTTGTTCCTCTCAATGAAGTACAACTTAGATCAGGTAGAATCTTAGATCAACCTTCTACAAGTGTTCAACAACCAAGCATTTCTGAGGAGGAATCTCTCAAAGTCAATAAAGGTTCTGAAGTATCACTTAAAAACCAAAATATCCAAAAAGAAAAAGAAAAAGAATCAACTTCTACAACTCCCATAGTTGAGCAACCTACACCTGCAGCTACACCTCCTTTTCCTGAAAGATTGCAAATTGATAAAGGGGTGGAAAAGCAGATATGGGTGCCTGACTATAGTTTCCTAGATGAATTGAAGAATGTATGTATCAAGATTCCCTTGTTACAAGCCATTAAGGAAATTCCCATTCTAGCGAAGACAATAAAGGAGTTGAGTTTGAAGAAAACAGGAAAAAGAACCAGAGATAATAAAAGGATACATTTAGTTGGAAAAATTGCAGACATTATGATGGGTAAGATTACCATGCAAAAATATGTAGATCCCGGTAGCCCTATTGTCAAAACTCATATTAATGGGGTTGAAATCCCAAATACTCTGATTGAATTAGGAGCCGCGATCAACATCATGAGTAGACAGACCATGGATCAGTTAAAGCTTCCTAACCTTCTCTTTACACCTACTTTGCTGCAGCTTGCAGATAGATCAATCATTAAACCTGATGGTGTATTGGAAGATATTCCAGTCTCTCTAGATTCTTGGGAATATCCAGTTGATTTTATGATTTTAACTCCCAAAAATAATCTAGGAGGACATCCTCTTATTTTAGGAAGACCTTGGCTGGCCACAGCTGATGCTTTCATAAGCTGTAGGTCTGGGGACATGTATATCTCAGATGGTAATTCCACCAAGAAATTCAACTTGTATCCCCCAGCAAAAGCTATAACAGAAATAGGAGAAGATGAATGGGTAGAGGATGAAGATACTATTCAACCTGTTCTAACCATCTCTGAGATTAGTGAAGACAGTCAAATTCTAAATACATTAGAAAATTTTGAAGTATCTCTAGAATATGACTCTACACATTTTCATATAGATGCAGATATTGAATATCTCTCCTCTAGACAAATGTCTCTCTTCTCAATGGAAGAGTTTGGTAGTTCTACAGTTGAAATCCTTCCAGGAAAAACATTGAACATTAACAAGAACTTGGAAAGACCACAACAAGAAGAATTAACTAAACTGTTGCAAAAACATTCCACTGCCTTTGCATGGGAATACACTGACATGAAAGGAATCGATCCTAAGACTTGTATTCATCACATCTACATTGAAGAAAATAGCAGACCTATTAGGCAACCACAAAGAAGGATGAATCCAAACCTTAGGGAAATCGTGAAAGAAGAACTCCAGAAATTGCTCAAGGTAAACTTCATTTACCCCATTTCAGATAGCCAATGGGTTTCTCCCTTGGTTATAGTGCCCAAAAAGAATGGTAAATGGAGAGTTTGCATTGATTATCGAGAATTGAACAAGGCAACCTTAAAGGATCATTTTCCTCTACCTTTTATTGATCAGGTACTAGACACTTTAACAGGTAAAAAGTATTTCTCATTCTTGGATGGTTTTAGTGGATACAATCAAATTCAGGTAGCACCTGAAGATCAAGACAAAACCACATTTACTTGTCCTTGGGGAACTTTTGCCTACCGAGTACTCCCTTTTGGATTGTGCAATGCACCCGCTACATTTCAAAGGGCTGTATTAGGAATCTTTTCAGATCTGATTCATGATTGTGTAGAGGTATACATGGACGATTTCAAAGTTTATGTTAATACATTTGAAGAAGCTTTGGAAAATTTGGAAAAAGTACTGGTAAGATGTAAGGAAACAAATCTTTCTTTAAGTCATGAAAAGTGTTTTATGATGTTTACTGAAGGGATTGTTTTAGGACATCATATTTCAGGAGATGGGATTAAGGTTGATAAATCCAAAGTTGAAGTCATCTCTAAGTTACCTGTTCCAAATTGCCAGAAGGATGTTAGAAGTTTTCTTGGGTTTACTGGGTATTACAGAAGATTTATTGAAAACTTCACTAGGATAGCATCTCCTCTTTTCAAATTGCTTACCAAAGACTGTGAGTTTAAATGGGATCCTGAGTGTCAATCTGCCTTTGAAGCTTTAAAGTCTAGAATATCTGAGGCACCCATCTTAAGGGGGCCAAATTGGAAACTCCCTTTCCACATCTCTACTGATGCTTCAGATACAGCTCTAGGAGTTGTTTTGGGACAAAAGGATTTGATCCCTTATGCCATTTATTACACAAGTAAGAATTTGACTCCCACTGAGTTAAATTATACTGTTACAGAAAAAGAGTTCTTAGCTGTGGTACATGCGATCAACAAGTTTAGACACTACATAACCGGCTATGAAACCTTTGTCCATACTGATCACTCTGCCATAAGATATTTAATGAACAAACCTGTCACTAATGGTAGAGTTACAAGATGGCTTTTACTCTTGCAAGAATTCAACATTACTGTGTTAGATAGACCTGGAAAACAAAACACAGTAGCTGATTTCTTGTCTAGAATCCAAAACACTAATGAGGATTCTCCAGTAGAAGATAAGTTTCCAGATGAATACTTGTTTGCAGTGACTACCAAGACTCCTTGGTATGCAGATATGGCTAATTATATTGTTACAGGGAAGCTTCCTCTACACTTATTGCCTAATGAGAAAAGGAAAATCATTCAGGAGAGTGCACATTATTCTTGGATTTCTAATGAATTGTTCAAAACAGGGCCAGATTGTATAATCAGAAGGTGTGTTCGGGAAGATGAAATGCCTGACATCCTTAAGGCATGTCATGATGAACCATGCGGCGGGCACTTTGCTGACAAGAGGACAGCCTATAAAATCCTTTCTCTAGGATATTATTGGTCTTCTCTCTTTAAAGATGCAAAGCAGTATGTTAGAAGGTGTGACAACTGCCAAAGAGTTGGGAAACCAACTCCTTCAAATGAAATGCCTCTACAGCCTCAGGTATGCATCGAACCCTTTGAGAAATGGGCTCTAGATTTCGTTGGACCAATTAATCCACCATCAAAGCAAAAAAGGTATATACTGGTTTGTACTGATTATGTGACTAAGTGGGTAGAAGCAAAAGTATTGCCTTCTGCCACTGAAAATTCAGTTGTGCAATTTCTTTTTGAGGATATTTTCACTCGTTTTGGTGTCCCAAGGGAAATTGTGACAGATCAGGGCAGTCAGTTTACATCTAAATTGATGGAGAAGCTGATGGAGGAATATAAGATCAAGCACAGAACATCTACTCCCTACCATCCGCAACCCAATGGCCAAGTGGAATCTACCAATAAAGTTCTTGAAGGCATTATCACAAAGATTGTTCATCTTCATAGAAGAGATTGGGCGGAAAGGCTCCCTGAAGCCTTATGGGCCTATAGGACTACATGGAAGAACACAACAGGACATTCTCCCTATGAACTTGTTTATGGGAAAGAAGTCCTGCTCCCCATTGAGTTCCAAATCAAGACCTTCAAGATGGCAGTCCAATTGGGAATGAGGCTCTCAAAAGCTCAAAGACACAGAATGGACCAGCTAAATGAGCTAGATGAAATAAGACAAGATGCAATTCTAAGGACCGATCTAGTTCAGCACCAAAGATCTAAATGGCATGATCGTCATATCAAAGAAAGAAAGTTTCAGAGAGGAGATTGGGCTCTATTGTTTGATTCAAAGTTCAAAGACTTCAAAGGAAAGTTTCAAAATCATTGGCTTGGGCCATATGAGATTGATGAAGTCTTTAGCAATGGATCAGTTCGAGTAAAAAATATTGATGAATTTCATACTCCTCTTATTGTGAATGGCCACCGCTTGAAAATCTACCAGAAGCCATTCTCAAAAGAAGAGTTTGTCAAATTGTTCAAAGAAGATTCTGCAATCAGGTTGGTGGAGAAGGATTCTTCTCCTCCATCAGCCTAATCTTTGGTTTTTGAAAAAAAATAAAAATAAATAAATAAATAAATAAATGTATGAGCCTGAAAACCAATCTCTGATTGGCAGTCTCATGCAGAAAACCTGAGGTGAAAATCAGGGTCACCTGACACCTCATGTTTTCCAAAAAAAAATCTCTCTCTTCCATCTCATTTCACCATTTCATCCACCTCATTCACCATCTCATTCCTTTCACTCCACCTCATTTCTTTCTATCATCCATCCATTCATTAATCCATTCATTACATTTCACTCCATCAATAAAGTCATTTTTTTTAGACAACTAAAGTTATTTTGTGCAGCCGGAGGGTACTACTGCAGATTCCGCAGCCATCTGAAGATTCTGCAGCCATCTAACGATTCCGCAGCTCTCTGCACCTGCATAAAAAAAAAAAACACAGTCTGTTTGAAAAAGTTACAGTCAGAAGTCATCAATAATAAGTGGAAAAGGGTCATGCAACAGCAACAACACAATGAAGGGTTAGTGGAAAATAATCAAAAGCAATTCAAACGCGGATCTGAGGTATGATTTAAAATCCTAAACTTACAGTTATCTCATTTTGCTAAAGTTTCGGGGTTATGTTTCTTGCCATTAAATGTAATGATTATCCGTTTTTACCCATCATACGACCAAAATTCCACGTATCTCCCCACTCATCGGTCATAATTCATCACGATTTTGAAACTGGATTGCGGCTGCTCTTTCATTAAGGGTTTCGTACCTAAGTGACGTAGACTGCTGTACTACGTTTCTCTAAGTCATAATCCCGCAGCCAAGTGGAGACCTATGACCGAAGCCTGAGGACCTAACCGTTTACACCCATCACCTCATAACCCTCATACGCTCATATCACTCCATTTCATTCACGCTGTTTCATTTCCTCATTTCCCTCATTCCGCTGTGCTCACTACGCTGCTACCTCAGTCATACTCTGTTTCACGTATTCCTCTCTGCTAATTCAGGTTATCAGTGTTACGGCTGTTACATTAGAGCCGTAATTTTACAGTGTTAAGGCCACTATTGAAGTCGTGTAGTCTTTTGATTTAGAACAGAGCTGTAAATTCACTGTGTTAAGGCTACTGTTGAAGCCGTGTAACCTCCCTTTTCTAAAAAGTTTGAAGAACAGAGCCGTAGAGTCAATGGGTAAACTTTTAAGGGCAGAACCCGAGGGTTCAAAATTTCTGGAGGGATATCCTCAAGTTAAAGAAGCGTTGCAGGAAGCAAATTGGCTCCAATGCATCCAGAAGTTCAAAGGTTACCACAGAGAGGTTACGAAGGCCTTTGCACGTTCCTTCAGGGATAAAGATAATCAAGTGGAGATAGGGGACCTGAAGTTTACAGTCACTGAGAGCAGCATAGCACAAGCCACTTCCCTTCCACAAACTGGAGAAAGATGGTTTAAAAACCGATCAGTCCAAGACCAACAGTGGAAGCAAATCTTGAAGAACCCAGGTATGGATACCAGCATCTTTACAAAAGGGATTCCTATTACTTATGTCAAGGAAGAATGGACAACCTTACTGTTACTAGTGCAAAAATTCTTTACTTGTGAGGGAAGGTTTGGAGTCTTATATGTTTACCATGCCAAAGTCATGATGCATTTCTTAGGAGATGATATTAACCTTCCATATTTTGTACTCTCAAGTCTTAGAAAAATGTGTTCAATGGCCCAAAAGAACCCAACAAACATTGAATCACATCTATGTCGTCATGGTCTTGTTAAAATGCTGGTTGAGGAACAATTAAAAGCAAAAAGAGATACATGGGAGAAATTTCTTGTAAGAAACCATTTTGAGGAAGCAGGAGAAACCTCTGTGCCTAGAAAGAGTAGAAGAAAACGAAAGGAGGCTACCCCTGAAACTGCTGACCAAGAGGAAACTGTTGTCCAAGAGGAAATTGTTCAAGAGCAGATTGTAGAAGAAACTAATATACATCATCCTGAACATGAAATTGATCCTGAGCCTGCTATGGACACTGATCAAATAGCTCAAGGAATTATCACAGAAACCCTTTCAGAACTTGCGCAAGAAATTGCTCAAAAGAGAAAAGAGAGTAGAATGAAACAAAAGAAAGATAAGGGCAAAGCTGTAGCTCAAGAAACTTACGCTACTCCTGAGAACTCTAGTGAAGAAGATACTCAGCCCTTAGCACAAAGAATGGCCAAACTCCATGAAACTTCCCTTTCCAAAAAGGAGGAAAAACAAAAGCAAAAAGTACCAAAAGAAAAACAGAGTACCACCTCTGTAAGAAGGAGCAGCAGATTACAAAACAGAAAAGTAGGGGCCACAAAGGGTAAACAGTCATTCTTTATTGACTTGAGCACACCTCAAAAAGGTGCTACAAGTCCTGACTTGGAGAAAAGCCCTTCACACGCTGAGTATGTAGAAACCAGTCCTCCACGCGAGGAAAGTCAATTTGAGCATGAGCCTGAATTTGAACAAGGATCTGAATTTCAGTATGAGCATAGCCCAAAGCGTTCACCTGAGGTTGACCCTGATCAACAAAAATTTTATAATTACCTGGAGACGCTGGAACAAGCAGTGGCTGGGCCAAGCACTTCTCAACCCTTGGAGCAGCAAGTCCAATCACTAAAGCAGGAAATATTTGAAATAGAGGTACTAAATCGCCACATAAAACAAGAAAATGAAAAATTGAAGATACAGGGCAATGTGGACAAGATGGTCCAAGATAACACCATGCTTCATATGGGCTTGTGGCAGAAGGAAAACAAAAAGCTCAAGAAGAGGTGCAGAAAATTAAACAGAGCTTTAATCAATCTGAAATTCAGGTGTTTGATGAAAAGACCAAGGGTCAATGTGGCCACACAGAGAAAGAAGAGAAGGTTGGATGTCCTAGCAGAGGCATCCCAGCAGGTGGACTGAACCATGTTTTTGATTGCATGAGGACATGCAATACCCTCGCAGTGGGGGTATGTAGAGTCTCCACTTTACACTTGGTTATCCATCATTTTCCACAGTTTTCCCTCATTCATCTCTCCCTTTTGCTCCATTTTGCTGTATAAACTCACCCAGATCATTACATATGATGGCATTAAGCATGATTTAGGGATTTTGCTAATTTGTGACTGTTTTTTTTAGATTTTGATGTATTTACAGGCATTCCGCAGCCATCTGCTGATTCCGCAGCCATCTGATGATCCCGCAGCCTTTTGTTAAACTCAAGGTTCCACGTGTCATTTTTCCAAATGAGCCACATGGGCACTCAGGAATCAAAGTGCTCGAGGTTCCTGTGCTATCTGTTCAGCCATCCACGTCATTTGTACCTCCGGTCAACGAGGGTCAAGTTACGGTCAATAAAGGCAGCTCAACGGTGATACGTAAGCTGCTAGGTCACGTCAGTTTAAAAGGTGACTTGTCCGTATTATGCAGGCCGTGGGGGACATAATCCAACTCTGGATTCAATGCCCATATCGACCAGAACCTCCAGCTCATCCACGCAGCATTATGACGTGTTTTGTTCCTTAATTACGCATGACACTAAGTTAAGTTTTCCAGTTTTAGTTGTATGCATTAGGCCGTCTTCCAGATGCCTATAAAACTAGCGTTTGCATACGCTGAACTTTACTTTTTAGTTGCTGCTTTTTTATAAACTTGTTGTTATTTTAGAGAATTTGAAGACTCTGTTTTTATAGTGTTGTTCTAGCACTCTGAACTGTATTTTTCTGCACATGGAGTAATAGAAACAGTGCTATTTTGAAGTTCCCAATTCCTTGAGTCTCTTTTGGATGATATGAATGGAGGGCCCCTGTTCATGTTAGCCTTGTAAAGTATTTTATGTATTTTATATGCAACATTTCCTTATTTCTATTCAGCATTTCTTTTAGTTAAAACATGTACAGCGTAATTTACCTTCTTGTTATTTCAATTTCCAACCTTTCTTTTTAGCTGATCAGCATTGTTCTTTTGCAGGTTTTTAAGCCTGGGATTGATTTTGTGTTTGTGTATTTGCTTAAATATCTAGTGGTAGTTTTAGTTGACAGATTCAAGTTGTTTCCTCTACTTTATTTTCATAGCTGATTTTTTTAGTTTTATTTCTCAAAGTGGTTTGCTAACATATGAATGATCTCTTTTATCATAAATTGTCTATCTCTTAGAGATCAGAATACTAATAACTTGCAGCTGGCTTTGGGTGCTTTTTGGACTAATCTTTAACTACTCTCTAATCATGTCTTACACAGTACTATGTGTTAGAGGCAGAGAGTTAGAGAGAGCTGAACATCATAACTAGTCTTTAAAGTAGATTTTTCTCATTTTTATCATTTCTTAGACTTATCTTTAGCTACTTCCTAATCGTGTCTTACACAGTACTATGTGTTAGAGGCAGAGAGTTAGGAAGAGATAAACTTTATCATTGGTCTTTTAAGTGATTTTCTTACCTTTTATTTGCAGCAGCATGAATGGTGTCTAATGCCATTAGAAAGTGGTTCTTTGCTTTCAAGTTATTTCAAGTTATTTATTTCATTCAAGTTTTTTCCTTTTCAGCAAGTAGTTAGAAATCACTAATCACACACTCTCACTCATCTAGAATCCACTTTACACACACCATCACTCATCTGTTTATAAATCACCACTCCATTTTAGGAAGATAAATCAACCATAAACAACACCCCCAAACGACAAAAACTCTAAGAGGTTGCTTAAGTACATATAGTACACCTTCACTTCATCAGCTTACGAGCCCCGGGTTGACAATTAATGACATCAATTTAGGAACACTAAATTGACTAAACAGCTATCTTTCCATCTAAGGTAAATAGGATGATATGGAAGATTGAAGACATAATAGCATTCATGGCATAAGTCCAATTGCGGCCCAAAAGCATATTATAGTCGAGTTTATGATCCACAACTTTGATATCCACCTTACCATTTTCCTACTCAAGGTGATGTAGTAGCTAGCTACGTAACCTTTTAGGATGAAAGTGTGGTCGTCGAAAGCTTTAAGGGAATTTGACGGTGGGGATAGGGTTGGAGAAGCCAAAGCAAGCCAACATGAAGCCGACATGATGCAGGTAGAATCACCTTCGTTGATGATAGTTCTATGTATACCTTTACCTTTCGAAAAGATTTGCACTTGAAATGCAAGCTGGCGGGAAAGGGGAGGTTTACACTTTTCCATGTCGAAAATTGCAAGCATGGAATCCTGTGGATCGATACCACCAACAGCCAAAAGCAAAGATTTCCTTTGTGCTGGACATGTTTGTAATACTTCAAGCGCCGACATAGCCGACAGTGCTTGTGCCAAGTCTTCTACAATGCTATAGTTTTGGACAGCATGTGCAGATGTATTGTGCAATGTGCATAAAAGTGCCACTTTAGGGGGGTGAATCACAAGGTCAACAACTGGCTTTTCAATATGTAAATTGTTAGGCAGTAGTGGGTTTTCACTTGAGGAAGGTTCCTCTGCATGAGCAACAGGAGCTCCATAAGATTTGGTTTTGGTTTGTAGATCTACCATTTCAAAGGTGTAAACCATAGAAGATCCTTCACGAGCTGAAGGATGTTGCGAACCACCATTGCCCCCTTGTGGGGGTTGGGGTTGGTTTGCAATAAGGTGTTGCTACTGCTCAGTGGGGAAAGGATTATTCAGGACAGCAGGGGTCCTTCCAGTGTCCTTTTTAGTAATGAAATCTGTGCGTTCCTAAAGACGCAGATACAGATATGTCATGGGGTCTTGCACACAGATTTTGCAAGGGAATCAGGCGGGTTTATCCTTTCTATCATTAGGAGGTGCAACAGCCTTCTGCTTTGGGTTTTGCTACTTTGTTGATTGCTCCTCAGAAGGAGTGGTCTTTTTCTTATTCTTCTTGTTCTTACCACTAGGATTTTGCGTAGACTACATAGAGTTTATCACGGTGGTAGGAAGAGCAATCGATTTGGTAGAGGGGTCCACTGACATTTGGGCAATGTGGCCGTTGAGTTGTTTTATAGCAGTCTCGGATATTGCGTCGATAATCCCATCGGCATGTGCTTCGGTCTGCTGAGTAGTGGAAACATTGGAGTTGCGATGGGCATTGGGGATTATGTTGTAAAGAGTGCCAGACTATGAATATATCAGATCTAAGTGCTGGGCACGATGTATGGATTGGTCTTCTGTGACCGCACCACCTAAGGTGACATCCTTAGCGATTTGAGGGAGTAGGGACTTGCAGAACCAGTCTGCTAAGAGATAGTTTGGGAGGGGAGCTTTGACTAACCTCTGCCTACGTCTCCATTCATGTATATGATCAGAGATGTGGGTGGTGGTATCTTGACGTAATGAAGTGAGGAGCTCTGTCCCAGTCTCATAGCGGATGGGTAGCTGGAAGTGCTTTAAGAATTCCATCGCTAGAGCGTTGAAGGTATTTACTGACACGTGTGGTAACTCAATGTACCACTTAGCTACGTTGCCAGTGAGGGTGCGGGGAAAAATACATAACCAGACACTATCATCCACCATGGAGTTGGAAACACACCAAATATGATAGGTGGTGATATGGGTGCCCAGATCCTCCCCTTGTTTCCCTTTGAAATTGGGGATGTCTGTTGGTATTTTATGTGGGTTTGGTGGCCAAAGTAAGTTATGGTAGATGGGGTCATTCGTAAGTTTGTACAAGTCGGGGATATCCAACGTTTCCAAGAAAGGCAGAGTGTGTAGTGCCCCTGACTCAGACCAAGGTGATGACATATGACTTGAGGATCCTTGCCATCCTCCCATTGTTTGAGTCCAATATTATACATAGGATGTGTGGTATAGTAGATGCCTTGGGGTATGGCGTTGTAGTGTGGATTTCCATGGGGAATGTGATGTTGGGGTATAGAATTTCCCCCAGGATAAGCAGTGCCCCCTTGACTCATTTGAATTTGTGAGTAGGGTGCCCCCATGAATTAGTTGGGACATCCTTGAGGAGTCCCGCCTGCCACAAAAATAACCATATGTCCTTGATTGACATAAGGAGCGCTCATGTTAATTAGTGACTAACCATGCATGCCTGAAAATAAAGGGGGAATTGTTACGTTCCCGAATGGTATATGCATATTTGGAGTGCCCCCAAATACTTGAATTTGGGGGGTTGAACTTTACAATTGATGCTAACCATATTGTTGGTTAAGGGGACATGCGTTAACCATGCTATATTGAGCACTATAAGGAGTGTTGTATGTAGCACTTGTCGAAGGTATAGAGTTTGACACTAAAGGGGTGGAACTTGGCAGTGGCATGTGAGGGTTTGTACCTAGGACAAATGGGATAGTAGGGTTCGCCATCAATGGTGTGGTGGTGACTGTCAACTGGGGAAGTGGTGGGGCACCAAAAGTGTCCAGAAAGTTCCATGACCTATTAGTCATCGAAGGGATGGATGGAAATGTTCCAACTAAAGAAATAGGGAGTAAAGGTGTCATGAGAACCAAGAGTGGGTCCAACAGATTCATGAGTGGAGGGTTAAAGGGAGGAAGAAATCCTTCAGTAAAGAAATCCGCTGGCAAACTTGAATTGTCGGTTTTCCAAATAGATTCCGTTTGAGATTTAGGAGACTGATTTCTCGAAGATGGGCAATCCGGTTCACTGGAGTTTGGCAGATCTTCCACAATGAGTGGAGGAAGTCCTAACAATCTTCTATATTTACGATGAGGGCCGACTGTAGCCACCGTGAAGTTAATTTTTATCAATAAATTTTATTGTGATATTTGTTAAAGTCTCAATGACAAGACATGGGTACCTAAAAAAATATCAAAAAATACACTAAGTTGATCAGTCAACAAACAAAGGGAAATGACCCTGTTTAATAAGCATCGATCATTGGAGATGAACCCAGTATCACAATGAATAACATAAAGGGTTGGCTAAATGTATAGTTACGGTTATTCTAGAGCTTCGCCTGAACCTCAAATTGAGAGGCCAAGTACTCTCGTGAAGATGAGCACCCTCCCAAAAGCTGCAGATAGAGTAGGTCCGTCTATGTTAGGTACTAGGGTAGCTCGCCCCAGTCACCTTGTGTGAGTCCCTAAAAGCTTGGCCACTAAGGATACCTCAGATCATAGACACTACCATGGGGGGGGACATAGTTGCAGATAATATGTTGTGTGGGCAGGATACCTAAGTCCCCAACTCAGTTTCGAAATCCCCAAAGGGATTCCCAATACATAGATTACACAAAGGAGTTGCAAGTGAAGGTGGGCCACCTTCACTTACAGTCCAATGTTGTCTCGTATTTAGCTCCACTTTGACTGGAGTGGTCCCGGCAGTATGAGTGCAGAAGTAATTCTCTCTCTTTTAATGACACTAGTTTTGTTTTCTGATCTTGGGCAGTTTACTCACATTGCCTATCCCAAGATCCTAGCCTGAACTAATGTTTGTTTTCTCAATAAAGAGTTACTGATTTATTTTAGGTAAATTTTATGTGTATTGTTTTAGTGTCCTTGGTAGGGGAGTTGACGTATGAAATGTGATGGGACTCTGACTCAAGAATCATGCACAAGACAATGCTTAAAAAAAATATTCAATTCGATGAAAACAAGTTGTATTCTACAGGTGAGACTCTTTCACATATTCATATTTGTTCCATGCATCCTAGTCATTATAACACATGCATAACTAGCAGAAATCTTTCCGATGTTTTCTTAAAAACTCTTTGAAACCAAAATAAAACAAATTTTAACCAGCTAAGCAGAAGAATGAATAAAAAATGTGGATTTTTCTTTTATGAAAAATGTTTTAAGGAAGAAAAAAAACTTATTTCCTCAAAAAAAATTCTTTCAGGACACCAATCTTGCTAACAAAATGCAGTTGTAGATCCTTTTCAGTCCATAAGCAGGCTTCCCAGCCCTTTGAGTTTATAGACACAGCTGTATGTCAAGATTTGGGGGACTAAAGCTCTGTAGCAGTTACCATAGAGAGTTATAGGGTCCATTCACACTCTGTGTGTGCAGACACCGAGCTTTATAAAGCATTGTTTAGTTTGCTAACCTGCGTTAGTGTGGGAAAATAGATCAAAACAGGGATTTTAGGATCAGATTCAAGGCTGAATATATGAAGGAAAAATGCAGCAAGGCTTTGGTGGGTTAGAAAGGGAATGCAGAAGTAGCAGGAGGTCTTAGAAGGAGGAGGAAACTGAGAACTGTCCGGGTGAACCGGGAACTAGATGTATAGTCCCCAGTGGAGTTGCCAATTCTGCTATAGGATAAAATGCACGGTTTATGGAGAATGGAGATACCCTCAAGGGTCTTCCCGTGACCCTTAGAAGACTGTAAGATTATATGCAGCCATCACAAAGTTACATGCATGTCCATAAACATTAACTAACTATCAAAGCAAAACAGATGGATTACCTCAAGCCTCCGTGTAGATTTGCTGGAGAGCACAATGCAGCTAGGTGCAAGTCCCCTGAGCTGTCTCTAGATCAAGTCATGCACATAGAAGAGACAAGCATAATAAAAACATACAACCTTGATAACTAATACATGAATACATAAAAGACATCTAGTTACACATAACTAAGCTATTCATGCTAAAAGGTATTGGACAAACAAGTAAATGAACGATAGTACCAACACCATGAAGTAGACAGTACAACTGTAGTTCTATATTAATGTCGGAAGAGTGATTACAACCATCTGTTGCATCAGCCTTCCCTTAACCCTCCAGCTTCTCTCTCTCTTTCTCCCTTCTTACCAACTTCTTATGCTTAGATTTGACACTATGCTCAATAATCAAGTAAGCTATCCTTCCAAATGATCTTACCTCTATCACCATAGCCCTAGCTTTGCTTATGTAGCAATCAAGTTAGGGTTGCCAAGTTCCTCCATGAGTTCCTTAAGGTAAAAGCAATGAAGTTGCCATGCTTTTTATCTTTTTCCCATTTGCCTCCTTCACTAGGATTAGAAATCCCACAAACAGGTCAAGCTTGAGATGTTTCCTTGCTTTTATTGAGTAGATTTAGGAGCAAATATCTAGATATTTATGATTCAATTCGCTCCTTTGACCTTTAGAACTTCATTAGGATCCACTAACATTGTTTCCGAACTAACAGCTAGAGTTAGTAGGGTCACTAATGCTCCCTTAGGCTTACAGAGAAGTTTTATAAAGCAGGTTGTTAGTGTATAGCCAGTGTTAGTGTGGAAACAAGGCATGTGATCTTGGTCTTTGCTTCAACTATATTGTCTTTCCACTCTGATTTGATGAGGGGGTCTTTTTGCTGTATAACATTAATTTATGTGCACACTTGTTGTCATTACATGCATATTAGCTTGTACTAGTACCATTTCAGTTTTCGTTAGCATCTCACTACTATCGCATGCATGGCACTATTTTGCATGAACGGTCGACGATTCTGCAACTCGCTTCACACACATGAATGTTGTTCCATTTTATGAATCTTACATTCACTATTTTCATGCACAATCATTCACTCCTTCTTACACTCTGTATTTTCATGCATTAAGATTCGAATTTGCTTTTAGTTGCCCGTCAGCAGGTTTGGGCAAGCTTGGCCTGGACTTTGCCTCACCAAGACAACATTGTGCAATCCTGAGAGGAAAGGGTCACCCTTCCTCCTATAAAATGTGCATTTCTACCCAGTGACTGTCCTCTAGTCTTGCATTGAATAATTCTGAGAGGCAGTGACTTCTGGCTCAGAAAATTGCGCAATGTAGTCATTGGGCCTACAACCGTTGCTAGCTAGAATTATGCATTACACAATCCTATCACCCAATAGCCCAGTATAGATTGTGCACTGCATGATTCTAGTAGCCAACCAGCCTTCTGGCAGCCTGAACTTCATTTTGCGTAGTTTTGGTAGCGAGTCTCCTGACCTCTTAGAGAAAATTGCACAATCCTTGCCAGTCAATCCCCAGGTATGTTGCATGTCATTCCTCAAGTTTGCTTTCATTTTATCTAACATATTTCTTTTCATGCATGTCACAATGTCTCTAGATCTAGCAGGTGTTCGTCTACCTCTCAGCAGTTCAGGATCAATGGCCTCTAAGAGAGTAGGATCAAAGGACACTGGCGGAAGTGCAACTGGAGCAACAGTTGAGCGAGTGTCTACAAGTTTTCTGATCTACAAAGACACCAAGATGATTGTAGACAAGGACATCAAGATGAAATGGCAAGAGGTCAATGATGCATTTGCAGGCACACTTGGGGAAGACCTTGAATACTTCCAAGTCTATGTGAACATTCACAAGTCCATCTTGTATAAGATTGCATGCAGTTATCCCGAGTTCCTATGCGCGGACATGATACATTAGATCATCTCGCATATTGACCCTGAGACAATGACATTGAGTAGTGTCAGTGGGACGAAGATTACTACCTTCAGTGCACATGATTATGATCAGATGTACCATATGTCGAAGCCCGTGATCACCATGGAGACACCCTTCAGCATACCCAATAGCAATGCCAACTCCAAATATATCTTGAAGAACTAGGTAAAGGAGCTAGCCAAATTTAGGATGACACCCAACTAGGTTTACAAGACAAAGATACTACAGAAGGCATATCAATACTTGGTCAAATTTTCATGCTACCTGTATGGCCAAGAGAGCATGGAAACCTTCCCGTAGAGTTCGGTGATCGCGTTGGACCAAATGGCCAATGAAGGAAAAGCATGCAAATGGTCCAACATGTTGTCTCATAGGCTGAGGGAATAGGTAACAAGAGCTCGACAGTCACCCAAAGGTCAGCAAGAAGAAATCTACATGTCCGCTTACATATTGGATGTAATTTGTGCATGTCAGGAGTTCCTAGGCTTGAAGTAGGCATGGAAATTGACGAAGACATTTGTGAAAACTTATTGTAAAATGTTGTTTGAATGCAGCTTCATAGGAGTTATCACATAACTTTCCGATCATTTTGTCACCCCGCTATACAAGATGATATTTGAACAGGATCCACCCTACATGTCTAAGGAAGAAATGGAGGCACTGATCAATATAGCGAATTGGTATGCCTCACCGTCTGACACCTTCATATGGATGTATAGCGCGGAGAAGCCTCCACATGTTTTACCAAATTTTGCCTTGGAAAAACTAATCATGCAGGAAGTATCATACCACATCTCGACAGGACTATAAAGTAGGATTCACCGGAAGAAGAAGGCACCATGGCCCGTTCTTCCATTGTGGATCAGGTTATATGAGCACTAGTACAAAATGGCTAATTAGTTACTAAAAAAAGGACTACATTTTGCATATAAAAGACCATTTTTCAGTCGGTGACGAGTAGTAGCTAGTTTACAGTATCTTATAACACGACCAACTTTTAGTCACTTTTAAATTAGTCATTAATTGGTTGTCTCAGTTTTATCATCTAGCAGTATATTTAGTCATTATTTTATTCATTGATTTAGTAATTAATTGACACAATTAATGACCAAATATACAACAAAATATATTACTATATTATCACCCGAAAAAACCAATTAATGACCAAAAAAATATGACCAAAATGTTGGTCGTACTATAAGACACTGTAATTTGCTATTAATAGTCATATATATGCAAATTTTAGTCATTGTTTGAAACTAATTAATAACCAATGAAATATGACTAAATTTTGGTCACGTTATAAAACACTGTAAATTAGCTACTAATAGTCGTATATATGCAAAATCTAATCGTCATTTGTAATCACAAATTTATCATTTGTAGTAGTCATTTATCTTTTTTGGTAATTTCATGTTCATTATATAAACGACTAATTTAATAGTTTATATTAATTTCATTTACATTCATTAATAATCAATATAAACGACTAATTTAGTCGTATAGTCATTTTATTTGTATTCATAATTAATCAATATAAACTAGTAATTTAGTAGTTTTAGATTAATTTTATGTGTTCATTATTAATTAACATAAATTAATTAGTGTGATTTTGCAACTTAATTAAAAAAAATGCCATATAATATGCATGTTCATCTAATATGAAAACTCAAAATTACATATGTTAATTACAATAATAAATAATATCAAGTGCAATTATAAATAACTTCAACCATATAAATTATATTATATGAAATATCAAGTATTACAATACGAGTTTCCAACTTAATATTGGTTGGAATACAATTTACACATGAAATATTGTTTCATCACTTCAAAAACATAATCATTGTGTTGTCAATGCATTGTAGGTGAATTCACCAACTCTGGAGACTTGATCATCAGTCTCTATGTATGTGTCTCATGCGGGATATATTCTTTAAGGGTATTACTAGAATGGTTCTCTTCTCTCTCTCTTTGCATTTGTCGCTCCAATGTTATTGTTCTCCTCTTTCTTCAATTCTTTTTTTGACCATCAATACTAAGTTCCTCTTCTGAAATCGAAGAAGATATCATGCAGAGTGTAAGAAATGAAATACGATGAACACAAGAATATAAACTATGGTAGCATACAAAGGATTTATATGACATATACCTCGACGTTAGCTATGTCAATTCCATTTTTCCCAAGAAAATAAAAAACTTGAATAAGTTTGCTTTAATTGGCGATAATGGCCAGATGACCTGTATAAACAAAACAAATAAAACATCACCATAGAAAAAGAACACCCTGGGAACTTAATATCAATCATGTCAACTAAGTTATAGTCTAAAAAGATCAAGTTGTATATATCTTGTGAAAGTAAATGGAAAGAGAAAGACAACATATAATAAATAATGTGAACCACTAGCTAAAAAATTGCATCACAGAAGAAAAAAAAATCTCTTATGGTTACCCATACATGTGGGTCGATAACATGCCCCAATATGCCATGATCCTTAGGGTCCAGATGAAGTAAACCTTCTACTAACATAATGATTGATTGGTTTCATTTTGGCCTTGCATTTCCTTTGTGAGTCCAAAAAAAGAAAAATAAGTCCATAATTAACTAGTTGTACTCCATAGTCTCATGTTCTCATGTTATCTCCACATGCCTACCAAAAATGTCATATATTCCAAAAAAATGACATTTTGGAATTGCTTCTAAAACTATGTCATTTATATCCCCTTCCAATGTATCTAACCAAATGTACCCACTTGATTTTCTTCTTTCATATTCATTTACATCCTAAAAAATATTCGTTTCAAAAATAAAAATAGCCCCAATATCTCCAGATCCTAGTGCTCATCCACATTTTCAATAAACCATAGGAATTAATACTTTCTTATGATCAAAATTGTACACCAATGAAGCTACACAAAACTAAGCATTCGTATAAAACAAAAAACGAAGCTATTGGTATAAAACAAACAATGAAGCTTAATTTCTATTAGTATAATGAAACATAATTTCTATTCGTAACTACATAAAATAGAAATGAAGTTATACATATAAAACAAACAACTATGAACCTACACAAATTACTTAGTCAATTGGTACAAATTCCAAACATAATGAGAAAATGAGCAGTGCATCATTCTCTTCCATGTGTTCCACCAAATAAAATGGTAAAAACACTAAGAGGAAAACTCTCTTCTTTACAATGCAGTTTAAGAAGAATAAATGGATATTCAGTGCCTTATATTTTATTTTAAGAAATCCATTTGCATTCCTATGTCGAAGTACCTCCACATAAAGAGATATAACATTTCATGTTCCCAAATACATCATAGAAATTCAGTAGATACTTCCATAAACAAGAAAATGAATTAGAACTAGAGAAATCACATACTTGTGACAAGAAAAAGTATGCAAAGTATTGGTTATCTTGTACATATCAAAAAGTTTCATTTTTTTGTATGCGGATCCTGTACCCAATACCCACTCACTGAAAGAATTGAACACATGAAAATTAAACTAAATAAATAAGAATGCACTTTATCAGAAGAAAGAAAAATAATACCTCAACCCAAAATAAAACTCATACTACAATAGAAACACCTTATTGATATGTGCATGAATTGGAAGAGCAATGAGAACAATCGCACAAGAAGGAAAGTGCAAGAGAAAATCAAACTATACACTCTATGTTATCTTAGGTATATATAAGAGTAGAGTTAGGAGAGTGATAATTTTCACCCACCTCATTGTAATAAACTTACATATGTATAAATATTGGACTAAATCAACTAGGCCTAAGTCTCATCACTCAACTAAGTTACTAAAATTACATCATGGAAGAATAACCTAGCCTCAAAAGCAAGTTTTGATACAAAGAAAAAATGTGTTATTGTGAGTATTAGCTCCATTTTTTGTCTACCTCCTACACCTTATTTGGATGGTCTTTATAAATTTCTCATTCAATCTAATTTAGCACCTTATAAGTTATATCTTTTTTTATGTCTTATAGATTTCTCTTGGTTCAGAATCTAGCTTTTATAACAAACATGGAAAATCTTTCCTGAACAATAAACCTCGAAACCTAGTATAATTTGTCACAATCTTGCATTGTAACTGGGTTAAAATGTAAATTGTTGAGTTTTCTGAGTTAATAAAGAGATTATTAATCCTTTTTCCATTTTCTATGTATCACCAAAAGAAAAATAGAAGTAGGTCATGTTACATTTATCTAACAAGAGATCCTATTAACCCCGACTCTATAATTAATTGTAGTTGAATGCTTGGGCTACTTGATATATATCACATAGAGTGAACAAGGTTTACCAAAGGAAATCTCCTCCCTAAATAAGGAAAAGGGTAGCCAATTAATGGGAATTTTGTAGATGATTCCTCACATCCTGGAGGAACATGAATGAGAGGAAAATATGATGGATTACCTTCAAACCTATCCATCTTCAGGATCATGAATTCAATGTGTCAAAACACAACCAAGTGTTCCAAACAATGTTTGTGAGACCACACTAGTTTATTAGATGATCAACTATCATCTTGAATTCAACAGGATCAAAGATGTAAATTCATTGGTATCCCCTTCAACTTCGAGGCTTGACACAAGAATATTTCAGACATGGTCATTCATGGAGTGGAAAAGTAATTCAAAAATTGTTGACCAAGGTAATGGCTAACATTACTAGATTTCAAATATGAACTAAGGTTCTAGCTGCTACCCCATCTACATTCATCATGTTGGGGTTCATCATCTAATTCATAACAACGTCATGAGAAATATCTCCAAAAATCTCTAGGCTAATAAGGGAGGAGGAAAAGGCTTCCATCGCATCAACAGGAACACCTATTGCATCTGAGGAGACATGAGGTATAGGAATCATCAAAGCCTATACCTAAGGCTCAAGCCTTATCTTTTTTTATTTCCTGTGGATTCCTTGAAGTTTAGAAACTAGTTTTTAGAACAAACATATCCAATATTTGTGCACAAGTACTTCACCTTGTTGACCACAATCTTAGAACATTCATTCATAAAGGCGTTTTACAATTCTAAAAAATAGAGTCAATATATTGTAGTTATATGGGGGAATTTATATGAATTGGGGGTTCCAAAAAAGGTATTTAATAAAAATATGGTTTTTTATTGAAAATATGTATTGGTAATGGGGTTCAATAGAATAATTTTGGAAGAATACTAATATGCTAATAATATATTTCCAAGGGAGGGCTGAGATTTTAGGGGTGATTGTTATCAGATTTGGCACCATATATCAGTGTTTTCAGGAGGATAGATTGGAGATCAATCATGATATTTTGAAGTTGAGAAACATCATTAAAGGGTTTAGAATTTCTGAAGGATACTAACATTTTGTACCTTCTTTCTGAGTTTATACCAGTTTATACCAGTGGGCCGAGATTGGTCAAAAGTTTTCACCAAGTGAAGCTCTAGTTTCCTTGATCTTCCTATATTGTAATAGCTTTCTAAATTAAGAAATAAAATTAATGATTGCCTCTTATTTCCTCTTGTTGTAGTATTTCCCTTACTGTGCACGCCAAGTGTTTGATGAAATTATTGCACTTTAACTATTTGTAAAAATTTGTCAAAGAAAGTTTGTTTATGAAGGAAAAAATTGCATAATTTAGAATTGGTACATCACAATGGTATCAGAGCATGCTCCTGGCCAACTATGGAACTAGAACATATTGAAAAGGAATTCTAGAACTAGAATAAAAAGGTCTAAGGTAACTAGGAAGAAAAAAATGTTTCCAAATAAAAAAATTGAAGACTATAGCCAAGCCTTCATAAAGGTAACAAAACTCTTGGAAACCTGGGTATCATCAAGGGTTGCCAAGAAGGGAAGAAGTAATGACAAACTTGAAGTTGATACAAGCAGGACTGAAGGCTTAGTACATTTAGTTGAGAAGACAGATAAGGATGAAGACATGGAAGTAGTTGATTCTGTAGAGGATCCAGATGCAGTTGAAGCTTTGAAAAATCCATTTAGAGGGAGCCAAAAGGTAAATAAAGGTATGGGAAATATGTTAAATCCTACAAAAGAGACAAAACCTATATTTGAAGGTGAATTCCAAGATCGAGATATCACGGACAAATTTGGAGGAATTTTCCTTGTTGAAGAAAAGCATATGAAAAACAAATTAGTTTCATTATTTGTTGACCAAAATCCTTCTACTCAGTTATCTGACAACACAATTATAGTTTATGATCAAGGCAAGGGAAGATTTACGCTTAAAATGTGAGGTTGCAGTCTCTCTAAGAATTGGTCAGCTATGGAGGTGGGCCATTCTATAAACGTTTTGGAGGCAAAGAAGCTAAAGTCCCATAATCCACAAGAGGTGGATCATTATACACAGAGACTACAAATTTACCCAATCCTGCAATCTAAGTGGCTCATGGTTTCTGAAAAATGCAAGAAGTAAAATGATATGGTAGTATATGATATCAAAATAATGGAATAAACTCTAAAACCAACATACTGGAACCCATTCCTAAGCAATCAAAAAGGCCTGACAGTCTAAAAAACTGCAATGGTTTATTGGAAATGAGCATTGTGCAAATGAGTGATGGCTATGTGAAACTTTGGAATATTAATTAGGAAGAAAGTGTTCTTCAGTTTCCACCAAGCTCTGCATTGGCTACTTGCATCAAGATCTACAGATTATAAAATATATTGTGAAAATCTTTTAAAGATAAAAACACCGTGGCACATTTTGGCACATCACAGGAAAACTGTGGATAATATCAAGTCTCTTGATTCAACCAACGTTACCTCAGCGTCAATTGATGGTACACTCAAGCCTTGGAACTTGGCAACAAATACAAAAAGTGTACATTGCAACCCTATTCTGACATATTCTAGGCATAAAATGAAAAGAACCTCATGGGGCTTTCTGCTGCTGATAGGTATAATTCTATTGGTTCAAAGTCAAATAAGGTGTTTGTCTATCATGAATATTTTCTAATACCAGTGGCATCTTACAAGTTTAACTATGTAGACCTAGTGAATGGTCAAGAGGTATATGATGCCAATGGGCAATTGGTTTCCTCTGTGTGATAAAGAGGGCAGACCCAAACTTTGGTTGCATCACCACTGTTAACATCTGGAGGCCTCTATTACACTTCATTTGTAAACTATATTGGATGTAAGGTGAAAATTAGACTTCTTGCAACTCACGCGGTTGTCAAGGGATATGCGTAATGTTGCATGAGGAGCAAGTTTGACATTACATAATATCAGGTATTTGTACCATTTTTTTCAAATTGCCCAACCCTCCTTGAATAATGTTGGATTGGGCTTCTCCAAAATCATATAGTTCTACATATGTGTGTGTTCTCAAAGGAATGCAAGCTATTTATGGATGGAACACAATCAATAGCCATTGGATTAGTTGAGCTACCATATCTACATGAAGTCAGACCAATTATTCTTTAATCTAGTGTTTTGGATGCAGCTCCAACAAAGTTTGGGAATGGAAAGCCTTACACCAAAAATAGCAAAGAAATGAATTCATTGGATAATAACAGGTCTGGTTGCATCGTGGTTCAATTGGGAATACAATATTTTAGTTTCCTTGGGGCCTTGCAATACTGATTTTGTGTGAGAAATACCATGCAAAATCATTACCATCATCCAGCTCCTACATCTACATTATAAATGGAAAACTAGCTCAAGACATCCATACAAATGTAGACTCCAGGTTGCTCTCAAAACAAGACTTTTATGAAAAAGAGATGTTTTCCTCCAAATTTTGTCTGGAGCTCTTATAGATGCTTATATGTGAAGTCACTTTATCCTTATCAATATTGGAACAAGTTCTCAAGTTTTATTCGAATGATCACATAAATAATGAAATCCTTTTATTTATTGCACTTGAACTTTGTATATACTGCAACATTTTTGGAAATGATAGCTCTAATATTCCTAATCATAGTGATCTAATAACTACCTTTTAAAGAATTGTTGGAAGCCTTGACTCTTGGCTGGCTCACAAGTCATTACCTTCAAAGTTCCCAAACAATAGGTTGAGTCATGCTAAGCTTTCGAACAAGTGTTTGAAATTTTTAAATGAACCAGTGCATTTGGTGGTTTGTGCATGTGGTCATGAACAACTGAATTCCACGATGAAAACTGAAAGAAGTTCATGTTGTTGGGGACCTTCTTGCTATACTACAATAAGAGATGCTTGTCAACACTATTGAAATGAAGGAATATGACACCGCACCAATAAAATTTGACAGGGTTTTAGAGATCTCATTAAACAAATTTTTGAAAATTGATGCTATAGGTTATGATGCCTTACAGATTTTTCAAGTTGATAAGCATCCAAGCAGGATGGGCATTGGAAAAGCAAAGGAAGGACTTTTGTTATTTGGCATGTTTAACAAGTGTTTCATTGTCATGGGTTGATGTCTTTTAAGGACTTGATTCTTAAGGCCTATATTAGATCTCAAAATTTTGAATGGTCGTTTCAACACTATACCACTACTCCATCATTGTGACGAAATGATGTCATCCTTGCACAACACTTTGAAATCTATGAAAGATATTCCACATCTACTCCAGATTTCAGTGTCTAAGTTATCTGTCAACATGCGATGATTGGACACAATGTCAAAGAGTATGAGTTCCATTTTACATACAATGAAAAAAATTTAAATTGGGATTTTAGAAAGACAACATGAGCATGTAGGAATGTTCAATTTGAATATTGTAAGATAAGCTTTTACATGCATTACAATTGAGCTTGTCCATATCCATGAAGTTTGAGCTGATAAATGGAGTCTTTGACTTTCATCAAAACAATAGAAACAAATATAGAATGATGATTGCATGTGACGTTTGTCTAGAGTTGGATGAATTGAAGGAAATATACAAGGGATTTCTTGAGGAGATTTCAACACTTGAGCTAAAATTCCTCCCATGCCAAGCTAATAATACCAAACACGGGTCCATTGTGTATATACCTCAAATTGGTTATCAATTGTGCCTTTCTGGACTAAAACTCGACGATAGTGAATTGGAAAATGTTAAAGACATGGAGTTTGCTTATGCAGGTGAAAAGGAACATCAAGAAGCATACTTTTATCGTACTTAAAAGAAAAAAGAGTTAGATCTTCTTCTAGGAGACATCTATCATAAAATGTTAGATATGGAAAGACCCATAATAAGAGATTTGGAATTGCGGCTTTAGCCTTTCTCAATGCATTTTCATTTGACATTAGAACTCATTCGGGAGTTGGAATGCATGCTCTCGTTGGCATTAGTTGCACATCAGTACATGTATGTAAGGCCAGTGCTAACTAAAGAGGATTTACTTGAGATATTAAGAAAAAAACACTCATTTTCTGTTGGGAATAATGCCTTCTCCCCCTCAGAAACCCCCGCAAGCATTGACAACCTAATTGCATGAAATATTGATGGCACTATTTTCCCTTGGATCAAAAGGTCAATACATAAAAAATTGGAGACTAAGGAATCTAATCTATCTTGGACTAGTTTCCTCTGTGTGCTAAAGAGGGCAGACCCAAACTTTGGTTGCATCCCCAATGTTAACATCTGGAGGCCTCTATTACCCTTCATTTGTAAAATAGATTGGATGTACGGTTAAAATCACACTTCTTGCATCTCACATAGTTTTCAAGGCACATGCATATTGTTGCATGAAGAGAAGACCTAACATTATATAATATCAGGTATTTGTACCATTCTTTTCAAATGACCTAACCCTCGTTGAACAATGTTGTATTGGGTTTCACCAAAATCATACACTTCTACATATGTGCGTGTTCTCTCAAAGGAGTACAAGTTATTTATGGATGTCACTCAATCAATAGCCATTGGAGCAGTGGTTCTACCATATCTACATGAAGTCAAACCAATTATTCTTCAATCTAGCGCTTTGGATGCAGCCCCAACTTAGTTTGGGCATGGAAACCCTTACACCCAAAATACCAAAGAAATGAATTCACTAGATACCAACACGTCTAGTTGCATCATGGTTCAATTGGGAATACAAGATTTTAGTTTTCTTTGGGGCCTTTCAATATTGATTTTGTGTGACCAATACCATGCAAAATCATTACCATCCTCTAGCTCCTACATCTACATTATAAATGGAAAACTAGCTCAAGACATCCATACAAATGTAGACTCCAGGTTGCTCTCAAAACAAGACTTTTATGACAAAGAGATGATTTCTTGCAAATTTTGTCTAGAGCTCTTGTAGATGCTTATATGGGCAGTCACTTTAGTCTTATCAATCTTGGAACAGGTTCTCAAGTTTTATCTAGATGATCGCATAAATAATGAAATCTTTTTATTTATTGCACCTAAATTTTTTATGTTAAGAAATTTACTCTATAACATAAATAATTACTGAGAGGAATAAATATAAAAATAACCAGCAATAACCATAAACACCTAAAAACAAATGTTTATCTGGGAAAACCCCAAATCCGGGGAAAAACCAAACCTAATAAGATCTTATTAGCATTGGCCAAAACCCTGGCAAATCCGACCAAGTGAGCCTTTACTGCTCACCTCTAGGTCTTGCATTACAATGAAGTCCTTCCAGCCTTTTATAAGCTCCATTACATACAATAACACGGGCATAATACTATGAGTGCCCATTACCATGTGCCCCAAAACCATCACTGTTTAACCTGGTCAACTTTGACTCTATCCCGATTCAAGTTTACCTAAAAATTCCCCCCTTAAACTTGACTTGGGGTTCCTTGACTAACTCCAGCCAAACCTGCTAAGTGAGACAATCCTGCTCACTCTAGCTCTTACCCCCCTCAGAGTTTTTACTCAGGGTATTGTTAACCTGACAACCCCCCTATCACCTAGATCTAACCTAGACTTTACCGGTGATCACCGAGGGGTACACATGCCTTACCAGGTTTTACAGTAGTATGCCTAGTCACATGAAATAATTTTGACTTCATTAATTTATTTTTTTTGTTGTTGCGATTCTGATCCATCCTCTCTCAATTTGATTTGCTCAAAATCTTCTATCAAATCACTCCAACTGCGAGCCTGATGAGAACCTCGTAGATTCCAGCACCAGTGGCCTCACGTAGCAGAAAGCGAACAATTTTCGAATCCGCATGAACAATTTTCTTTTGCTGACCTTCTTTGAATGGCCACATGAATCCCGAACAATTCGTCAGCATGTTCCAAACCGGTAAATATCGCAAATGCACTGCGATCCCTGGTATTTATGGCACTATATTCCGCACATTCTCCTCAAGGTTCTTCTGCGTATGATTGTTTCACCATTATTTTCCAGGGCCAGATCTGTAAAAAGGCTGCATTGATCTCATCAGGCACTATAAACCCTTGGCATCAAAGAATCCCTTTGAAGCCAATATCTGGTTTTGATACCAGTGGTTAAGAAATTTACTGCATAACATAAATAATTACTGAGAGGAATAAATATAAAAATAACCAGCAACAACCATAAACACATAAACACAAATGTTTATCCAGGAAAACCCCAAATCCAAGGAAAAACCCAACCTAATAAGATCTTATTAGCATTGGCCAAAACCCTGGCCAATCCGACCAAGTGAGCCTTTACCGCTCACCTCCAGGTCTTACATTACAATGAAGTCCTTCCAGCCTTTTATAAGCTCTATTACATATAATACCATGGGAAAAATACTATGGGTGCACAATACCATGTGCCCCAAAACCATCACTATTTAACCTGGTCAACTTTGACTCTATTCCGAGTCAAGTTTACCTAACATTTTATGTACTGCAACATTTTTGGAAATGATAACTTTGATATTCCTAACCATGGTGATCTAATAGCTACCTCTTCAATAATTTCTAGAAGCCTTGAGTATTGGCTGGCTCACAGGTTGTTATGTTCAAAGGTCCCAAACAACAGGTTGAAGCATGCTAAGCTTTTGAACAAGTGTGTGGAATTTTTAAATGAATAAGAGCATTTGGTGGTTTGTGAATGTGCTCATGAACAACTCAATTCCATGATGAACACTAAAAGTGATCTGCAAGTTGATACTATTGGGGACCTTCATGATATGCTACAACAAGAGATGCTTGTCAACACTATTGAAATGAAGAAATATGACATTGCACCAATAAAATTTGTCAGGATTTCATAGATCTCATTAAAGAAAATTTTGAAAATTGATGCTATAGGTTATGGTGCCTTGCAAATTTTTCAAGTTGATAAGCATCCAAGCAACATGGGCATTGGAAAAGAAAAGGAAGGATTTTTCTTATTTGGCATGTTTAACAACTGTGTCAATGTCATGGGCTGACGTATTTTAAGGACTTGATTCTTAAGGCATATATTAGATCTCAACATTTTGAATGGTTGTCTCAACATTATAGCACTGCTCCATCATTGTGACCAAATGATGTCATTCTCGCACAACACTTTGAAATTTGTGAAAGATATTCCACATCTACTCGACATTTCGGTGTTCATGTTATCTGTCAACATTGGATGATTGGACAATAATGTCAAAGAGTATGAGTTCCATTTCACATACAAGGAAAATTTTTGAAATTGGGATTTCAGAAAGACAACATGAGCATGCAGGAATGTTCAATTTGAATATTGTAAGACAAGATTTTACATGCATTACAATTGAGCTTGTCCATATCTATGAAGTTTGAACTGATAAATGGAGTCTTTGACTTTAATCAAAGCAATAGAAACAAATATAGAATGATGATTGCATCCGGGATTTGTCTAGAGTTGGATGAATTGAAGGAAATATATGAGGGCTTGCTTGAGGAGATTTCAGCACTTGAGCTAAAATGCCTCCCATGCCAAGCTAATAATCCCAAACATGGTTCCATTGTGTATATATATCCCAAATTGGTTATCAATTGTGCCTTTCTGGACTAAAACTCAACGATAGTGAATTGGAAAATCTTAAAGACACAGAGTTTGATTGTGCAAGTGAAAAGGATCATCAGGACAATGACAAAAGAGTTAGATCTTCTTCTAGAAGACATCTATCATAAAATGTTAGATATGGAAAGAGCCATAATAAGAGATTTATAATTGTAGCTTTCGCCTTTCTCAATGCATTAGCATATGACATCAAAGTTCATTAGGGAGCTGGACTGCATGCTCTCATTGGCATTAGTTGCACACCAGTACATGTATATTAGGCCATTGCTCACCGCAGAGGATGCACTTGAGATATAAAAAAAAAACACCTATTTTCTATAAGGAATAATGCTTTTTCCATCTTAGAAACTCCTACAAGCGTTGGCAGCCTGTCTGCACATAATGTTGTTGGCACTATTATCCCTATGATCAGAAGGTCAATACATCAAAAAATTGGAGACTAAGGAATCTAATTTATCCTGGACCAGTTTCCTCTGTGTGCTAAAGAGGGTAGACTCAAAATTTGGTTGCATCACCACTGTTAACGTATGGAGGCCTCTATTACCCTTCATTTGTAAAACAGATTGGATGTAAGGTGAAAATAAGGCATCTTGCACCTCACCCAGTTGTCAAGGCATATGCATATTATTGCATGAAGGGTAGGCTTGACATTACAGAATATCAGGCATTTGTACCATTTTTGTCAAATGACCCAACCCATCTTAAACAATTTTCAATTGGGCTTCTCGAAAATCATACACTTCTACATATGTGTGTGCTCTCAAAGGAGTACAAACTATTTCTATATGGCACTCAATCAACAGCCATTGGATCAATTGTTCTACCATGTCTATATGAAGTTAGACCAACTATTCTTCAATCTAGTGCTTTGGATATAGCCCCAATGAAGTTTGGGTATCGAAACACTTACACCCAAAATACCAAATAAATGAATTCACTGGATACCAACACGTCTGGTGCATTTTAGTTTTCTTTTGGGCCTTGCGATATTGATTTTCTATGACAAATATCATGCAAAATCATTACCATCATCCAGCTCCTGCATCTACATTGTAAATAGGAATTTAGCTCAAGACGTCCATTCAAATGTAGAGTCCAGGATGCTCTCAAAACAATACTTTTATGATAAAGAGATGTTTTCTTGCAAATTTTGTCTAGAGCTCTTGCAGATGTTCATATGTGTAGGTCACTTTAGTCTTATCAATCTTGGAACAGGTTCTCAAGTTTTCTCTGGATGATCACATAAACAATGAAATATTTTTATTTTTTGCACATGAACTTTGTATGTACTGCAAAATTTTTGGAAATGGTAACTCTGATATTATGGTGATCTAATAGCTACCTTTTCAAGAATTGTTTGAAGCCTTGAGTATTGGCTAACTCATAGGTTGTTACTTTCAAAGGTCCCAAACAACAAGTGGAAGCATGTTAAGCATTTGAACAAGTGTTTGGATTTTTTTAATGAAGAAGAGTATTTGGTGGTTTGTGCATGTGTTGATGAACAACTCAATTCCATAATGAACACTGAAAGTGATGTGCAAGTTCATGTTGCTGGGGACCTTCTTTCTAGGCTACAACAATAGATGCTTGTCAACACTATTGAAATGAAGGAATATGACACCGCACCAATAAAATTTGATAGGGTTTCAAAGATCTCATTAAAAAAAATTCTGAAAGTTGATGCTACAGGTTATGATGCCTTGCAAATTTTTCAAGTTGATAAGCATCCAAGCAGCATGGGCATTGGCAAAGCAAAGGAAGGATTTTTTTTATTTGGCATGTTTAACAACTATGTCATTTTCATCAGCTGGTGTCTTTTAAGGACTTGGCTCTTAAGGCCTATATTAGATCTCAACATTTTGAATGGTCATCTCAACACTATACCACTACGCCATCACTATGATGAAATGATGCCAACCCTGCACAACACTTTGAAAAATGTGAAAGATATTCCACATCTACTCAAGATTTCAGTGTTCAGGTTATCTATCAACATTGGATGATTGGACAACAATGTCAAAGAGTATGAGTTCCATTTTACATACAAGGAAAATTTTTGAAATTGGGATTTCAGAAAGACAGCATGAGCATGCAGGAATGTTCAATTTGAATATTGTAAGACAAACTTTTACATGCATTACAATTGAGCTTGTCCATATCTATGAAGTTTGAACTGATAAAGGGAGTCTTTGACTTTAATCAAAGCAATAGAAACAAATACGGAATGATGATTGCATCCAGGATTTGTCTAGAGTTGGATGAATTGAAGGAAATATATGAGGACTTGCTTGAGGAGATTTCAGCACTTGAGCTAAAATGCCTCCAATGCCAAGCTAATAATCCCAAACATGGGTCCATTGTGTATATACCTAAAATTGGTTATCAACTGTGCGTTTCTGGACTAAAACTCAATGATAGTGAATTGGAAAATCTTAAAGACATGGAGTTTTCTTATGCAAGTGAAAAGGAACATCGAGAAGCGTACTTTTATCATACTTCAAAGACAAAAGAGTTGGATATTCTTTTAGGAGACATCTATCATAAAATGTTAAATATGGAAAGACTCATAATAAGATATTTGGAATTGCAGCTTTAGCCTTTCTCAATTCATTTGCATATGACATCAAAGTTAAATGGGGAGCTTGATCCAAAATGGATTTTGGATAGACTCCTAAGTCTAAGTGTTCCTCACAGAGGAAAACGAAAGTCCAAGGAAGTTCCTGGAGATAGCCCCATGGCATAGATATTTTCATTCTGAATCTACTATAAGTTGAATGGGCTAAAATGGACTTAGAATGCAAAAGTTATAGCAGAAAGAAGATTCCCTTTGTTCTTTGGAAAAAGAGGAAAGTTCCCCTAAAAATGGCAAAAAACCTTTATAAAGGGAAATCACATCGGAAAAAGGCAAAGGGAAGGACTTAAGCGGAGGTGGAAGAAACCCCCATCCGTCGATCCAATGTACTGGATCAGAGGCAGACATGTAGGCGATATTGAGACCCTGGACTTGATGATTGCGATCATGAGATATGTTGATTGCCAATGATCGGACGGAGAATTAGTATCTGCGATATACAGAACCCCTGGGCCATTCCAATTGCAATAGGCGATAGCGATCACGATGTGCAATATAAGTCGTCGGATCGGAAAAGGAATGGACGACCAGGATTAAATTGGTGGCTTGCGATTACCAGACCTGAAGGATTTCATATGCCCGATTCATTAAATTTGAGTTCCGTAAAGGTAGATTTCAGGTAGGCCTCAAGTGGTAAATGGTATTAGGTTAGCTGTGCCCGATCCCACACATTGGTCGACACGTGGCTGGCGGAGGAGAGAGGAAAACAACCTTTTCGGGTAGGTAACCTCCGTACCCTTAAGCCACCTAAAATGGCATATTGACCGTTGGATCAAAGATCTCACAGATCAACGGTGGAGAGTGCAATAGCAGCCAAAGGCAGACCTGATACGATTAAAGGGTGGATGCGATAAATTTTGAAGTCTGATAAAAAGGATTTTGACGGGTTTTTTAATGATTTCTCATGTATTTGGGATTTCGTCCAATATGCTTCTGCGATGCGATATAATGCCTAATGGTGGACCCGATAGGGATTTTAGGGACGATTGAATGGAATTTCAAGTCCGAAAAACACGCCCGATAGTGTATTTTCCGGAAAATCTCTGTGTAATGTAAGTTTCTCAATCATTGGGTTTTTGCCTATAAGAAGGCCCCGAAACCTCTGTAATCGCTCTTGATCATCATGCCATGCTAAAAATGGGCGTTTTTACAGGAAATGATGCATTTTGAAGCCACAGAGCTACAGATCCAGATGGCCAGTCTAACTGACAGGGAGTAGAGAAGTCGCAGAGCCGCAGACGGATAATGAATCACAGAGAAATAGATGGGGTAGCTGGAAAGCCGGAAAAGAACCTCAAAGGAGGTAGAGAGCTCAATTGAGAGCAAGCAACAGAAAGGAGTTGCAAGGCAGATGCAGGAGAACGAAAAGCTATTGTGCAGAGTAGTTGAGGGAGTCTTTGGGGTCACTTGGAGGTCAAGTGAAAAGCTAGAGAGTTGTAGATTGTAGAAAGCCAAAGCCAGAGCCAAAGAAGCTAGAGCCAAAGAGCCAGAGCCAGAGCAAGAGCCAGAGTCAGAGCCACGAGCAAGAGCCAGAGCCAAAGCTGAGAACCAGAGAAAGAGCCTAGAGCTAGAAAGCCGAGAGCTTCATAGCCAGGGGATAAGATGGTGTTCTTAACCCATTGTATTTTTTGTAAACCAGTGGAGTTGAGCATGGAGCTTGTAAAAGAACTCAGACCATAATCCCAGAGAGCCTAGTTGGGTTGACTAGAGCTCAAGGAGATGTAGCCCAAGAGTTTTGGGTGAACTCCATATTAAACTTGTTGTCTTATGTGAGTTTGTTATTTGCTGGATTGTTTCATTGTTATATGTTTTATATCATTTTAAGAAAATCAATTTACAGTACATAAACAATTTAAAACAACCATAAGCATACACCTTATTTTCAAGCACATATTTAATTCCGCATTGGTTAATCATAACGAATATGGGAGTATTTAAGCTTTGGAAGTGGTAGAGGTTCTTGTAAGTTAGACAAGAGGCCTAAGTGCCCCATTTTCATATCAGAGCTAGACTGCATGCTCTTGTTGGCATTAGTTACAAACCAATACATGTATGTCAGACTAGTGCTCACTACAGAGGATGCACTTGAGATAAAAAAAAAAGGAAATCACTCATATTTTGTAGTGAATAATAATGCCTTCTCCCTCTCAAAAACCCCTACAAGCATTGAAAACCTTCCTATATAGAATGGTGATGGTGCTATTGTCGCTGTGATCAAAAGGTCAATACAAAAAAAATTGGAGACTAAGAAATCTAATCTATCCTAGACTGGTTATGTCCATATTTCTTACAGCAGAAAACCATCAGACAATGAATAAGGGGATCCTATTAAGTTCAGCCTTGAAGTATTAGAAAATAGCATGGCAACAAAAGAAGTGGAAGATGTCAAACATAATGTCACATAGGAAAATGTGACACATAATGTGAGGGTACCAAAAGCATATGTCTAAATTAATGGCAACTTGGAGTTAATGATGATCATCCATATATTCTCAATCAAATAAGCCTATATTATTTATGTACTGATGGACTTTCATGTGCTATACTACAAAAATAGCTTTCTATCAAGACAGTATCAATGCCTATATCTACTCAATCCTAAGAAGAGTCCTAGAAATCCAAAATAAAAGACGTTGCGACTCCAAAACTTTACATGTTGGCTAAGTCCTCACAATATATGTGGAGTCTTTTGTAATACAAAAGTTGATATAAAACTTCTTCCCATATTAAATCTGGGCAATTGTATTTGTACTATTTTCAAAAATTTTGTTATTCCTATACTCCTACGTCAGACTAGTTATTTTGCAATGCATTTATAGTAGATTTTCATTTACATATTAATTATTGTGTCATGCCATTTGTTATAGACATTTTTGTGCCTTACAGCTATAAGCATGAAATGTCCATAATCCAAGGGATCCTAAGTCCCTAAAAGTGTTGTTCCTACCCCTAGAGGAACAAGGTCAACCAATTACAGCTTCTCCCAGAAGTTCTCCACCAGAAACTGCTCAGAATCAGTCAAATCAGGATCATTTCAGCTGCTCCACTAGCTAGCTGCGTTGCATAGCACCCCAGTACACTAGCTAGGTGCGTTGCAATGCACCTAAATGCACTACCAGGGTGCGCTGAGCAGGAAATGACCAATGGCAGTGTCATTCCGCGAGGTGGACAGACAATGGAAGCTTCCAGAATCTTCCCCAATGACACTTGCCTCACTGAGTTCGACCAAGGATGAGTAAGAGGCTCTCAGTCTCCAAGTGGAAGCAAGAACTGACAGAGAGAATCCACAAGTCAAATCATAAGCTGACTCATCCTCTTTGCATACATCTATATATGGATCCCTCATCCCAGAGATCCGGAGGCTGGAATTTTGTACTTTGCATAGAATTGCTATTGGTTTTGAGATAGAGATCAGTGCATTGGGTGATTTATGCTTTGTTGGAGGTGAAGAGGGGATTCCTTTGCTGGGGGTTGATGCTGGATCAGGAATCATCGGTTGTAACTCCTCCTGGACCTTCTTGTTATATCAATAAAACTATTTGAGTTTCTCCAACATGCTTGTGTATCAATGATGTTTTGTTATATTTGCATGTTTATCTTAAATCTGATCCTAAGCTATTTATGAATGTAAATCCATGTCTTTGTGTAATTTTCCTCTTCTGTGATCTTGCAGGAACTTGGTGAAGCTGGGCAAGTAAGGGAGCAGGTAGCTGGAAGCTGTCAAAGAGGAGAGAGATTGGATCAAAGGACTAGCGCAAGACACAGGTTGGTTCATCCTATTCCTCTTCGTTTACAGTTCATAAAGAATAATACGAAAGTAGTTTTCCTTGTTTGTTGCTAAGGTAATGTCACACCTTAGTGGGATAGGGGCGTTCTGAGTAGACACTTTTCCCGTCAACAAAATGGCGACTCCGCCGGGGATCGTGTCTAATTAGTTTGTTTGTGTTTCTCTTTTTGTTAGTTTCATAAACACAGAAGTAGCAATCGAACTGCATTTGCCATTATCAAATGCAAAGTAGACACCTGCTACTTCAATCCTTTCACTGGATTTGTTTATGATTTGAACAATTGATTCATAAATGATCTGATTACCCTTTGTGATAGCTCTTAGACCTCCTTTAAATCCACCCTCTGATTGTGCATTACTGATTTCTTTTACTCGGCCAAAATCCATAGATTAAACTACAAACCGTGACCCAGAACCCGGATAGAAGTCTCGTTTCTGCCCCAGCGCAGGCACTGTGAAGAGACTCTGCATTTCAACGCAGTTCCCGAGAGGGCTACCTGTGCTACAATTCAGTTTCTCTGTGTAACATGTGCGCTGATCAGCCTAGCCCTGTGCAGCTGAGGTTCTTTGCTTCATTTTTTTCAGTTTTGTCTCTGATTTTGCAGCCTGTGATCATTGTGTGTCTGTTTAAAAACCCCTTTTCTTTGCCTTAATTCCGCCTCCTTTGTACAAAAGACTGTAGATGTTCTTTGTGTGTTTGTTACATCATTTACAGTTTTCCATTGAAAGAGTAGAATAGTCATACTGCCGTCCTTGGATTTAGATCTGTCGTAAGTGTCGATTTTGATCTTAGGAGAAAGTTTGTTTGCTGCTGACAGTTGATTATGTTTTTACTTTTGCCTTTGGTTTGAATTTGTCTCTTTCTAGTGTCGAAACGAGTGTTTATTTCAAAATCATAAAGTGTCGCAATCTTCTCTACCTTTTTATTTCGAAAAGAAGCTTGTTTGTGTTTTTCACTTGAAAGCAAATTCATATTTGTACATCAACTTTCTTTTTAGGCATCAATATTAAGAAAGTGAAAACAAATACATGCATATGTGCATTTGCATATTGATAGTCTGTTTGGCTTGATTTAGGAAAAGTGCATCTACAGTGTGCTCTTTGCTCTTTGAGAAAAGATTGTGTCTTTCTTTTCCCCTTATAGCTAGGATTTTCATTGATGAAAAGAGATAAAAGCTTGCTTATCATCTTTAGATTGCATTTTAGGAATTACATCTACATCTCGTGGTGATCCCAAAAGGAAAACTTCTAAGAAAGATCAACTTAAAATAAATTGAATGAATCTAACAACGCATTGGAACTTAACGCACAACATTTAGAGGTCTAGGCTAGAGACGTATTCCGGCGTCGTAAAGCCTGGTAACTGTTGTCCTCACTGATGGTTGGGCGATTCCTCCACTTTGAGACGATAACTGCCAGTACGGACTTGTGCTCCCATGTACCGTCGAGTATATATTGGGAGACCCCTATAGGCTTAAAACCTTTCATCCATAGGAAGCCGTGTCGGCCGCCCTACTGATCGCAATGCACCGAACACAGCATTCGGGAAGATTGACTGCCGTACCGTAAAAAGTATTCTGCAGTTTTGCGATTGGTTTGGTACTCCCTCTACCTAGATCTCCAGAGTAGTCCCTTTCGTTCCTTTTCAGACTCCTTAATGGAAAAGGTCCATCTGAGCACTTGTCACTTCAGGCTCATTAAAATCGAAGGAGACTAGAGTCATCTTTTGTTTTTTCTCGACTCTTTAAAATTGAAAAAACAAGTTGTGTCCAAGCGTCTTAAAATTTATTTTAAATGGAATATTCATACCATTTTCCTACGTTGATCTTAGGTTGAGAAAATGGAGTCTACCAACCAAGGAATTCCCCTTGGTGGAAATCCTAGTCCCTTCTCCTCTTGGGGAGATGTTGGTGCACCCCATATGGCCATATTGTCACTTACAGGACTGACAATTGGCTTGTCGGTCTGGCTCTTCTCAACCAATTTTGTTTAGAACACCACTATTCCTGAACAATTGAATCAGCAACCAGACGAATCCAGAGTTTCCCACCAGCCTTCCACTTCCTCTCCCCCTTCCTCTTTGCTTGATGGGGCTGGCAAAGCCAAAAGTCAAGTTCCTAAGGAGAAGAAGGAGAAGAAGAAGAAAGAGAAGAAGAAGAAGGAGCCAAAGGCGAATGGGGGAAAATGAGTGTCGTCTAACGAAAATCCACACACTGCATCGACCAGGCCTCAATCACCATGTGTCATTTGCAGAGGAGACCACTTTCATAGAGATTGTCCTTGCATCCCTCGAATACTAAGGGACTGGTCTCCTCGTTTGCACAATCCGGTGTCATCAACCTCTAATGATCATGTTGAAAGCACACCGTCAACTAGCGAAAGTGAAGCCTCAGGACAAAAAGGGAAAGCTATATTTCCCTGTAAACTATGCAGAGGCAATCATGCCACCCACCGTTGTCCCTTCTTAGACGAAGCGAAGAGAGTTTTGGATGATCGTCCGGTTTCACCGTTACGACTTCCTCCTAGATATAAAAAACTCTTGCCGAGTCCGTCGCTAGTTGAGAATCCAGCTGGCCCGCTTAAGTGGTCGGCTGAAGTGCCTATCATCGAAGATAAACCATTTGAATCCATACTAGATGAAAGTCAAAGGGTCGAGGCGGCAGTTGACCCAGTCTTTCCTTCAGAGGTTTTATCTTCGGATGATACAGTCACTGAAGAGAACAAGGATGACACCGTCCAAATTCTCTTCATCAACACAAACTCCGACGAACATGGGGCAATCTACCCATTCCCTTACTGCAGGAGGGAGGTTCGTTAGAGCCATACTCGGCCGTCTACTCGGTCCCACCTCCAAGCAACCTAGTTGTCTCCTTCAACTAGAGTCAACTAGGCAGACCCCTTTTACCAGCAAGCATACCATTCCGAATTATCATTCAAATATATAGAATGGTCATGGCTAGTACCATCATAGATGAGGGGGCTTCTGTGAGTATTCTTTCCTCTATTGCTTGGAAAGCGCTTGGTTTGCCATTGCTGTTTCCTGAGATGAGAAATCTGACAGGATTTGATAAAGGAACCAGTCGACCTCTAGGGATCCTTCCCAATGTACCCATAACATTGAGAGGGAAGACAGTTCAAATGAATGTAATGGTAGTTCAAGGACCCTTGGATTATAACCTACTCCTTGGACGAGACTATATTTATTGCATGGGAGCCATCGTCTCCCCACTCTTTAGAGTAATGTGTTTTCCGCACGAAGGAAGAGTAGTCAAGCTCGTGGACCAGCTTTCATTTCCCGGATCACGCATCGCAAATAGTCATATACCATCCCTAAATGGTCTCTTCACGCAAGAAATGTCTCAATCCCCAGTCCATCCTCCCGATGAGCGCAAGTAATTCGGAGGGATATGACTGAAACCCAGGCGGCATGCATCCTGGTCTGCTTCAGCAGGAAAACTTCGGGTATAGAGTAGGTTTCCGCGGGAGAATATGACTAGTCTGTACCCCGTCCGTGATTGGAAGAGGGGTTATTCTAGAATAAGATTCTTTTGTCAAAGTTATGTGAGTTGGCGGGCTTCGTCACTCACCTTTGTTTATCTCAGTAGACATCGCCGAAGAAGTGTTTTGTTTGCTACGCGAATAGAACAATCTTTGGGTAACCTGTAAGAGGTAGTACCCTTCCTGATAAAACGAATGTTTTGTCAGCTCGAATAAAGGGTGACCCTTCTTGATAAAACGAATGTTTTGTCAGCTCGAATAGAGGGAGACCTCGAAACTCTGTTTTATACCTGGGGGCATGCAAACCTTTTGGAGTGCAAGCGAGGGGCGGCTATTTATTTTTAAAATTTTTAGGATCTCTAACCCTTTAAACTCGTAGGACTAGTCGTCACCTAACTTGCATAAAGAAAGGATGTGGGGCAAAAATCTAAAAGTTGCCGTTTTATATGAGACATTCTTATCATATGACTGGATTAATCAAGTAGTTTTACCACATAGTTCAAGCTCGTTAAAAAATAATCATAAGACATGAGCAAGTGTTTCCACCCGCATTTAAGCTCATTAAAAAATGAACTATTCTCTGGTAAGTAACTACCGTGAATGAAGATTTCAGCCATTAAAGCCTTGGTCGTGTTTGCACCGTCACCTCCACTTTTCCATTGGCCGATCATTCACCTCCATTTGATTGTTTACCCATTTTGAGTAACAGCTGCGAGGAGTGATTTCACTAGCCATCCTTGTGACACTGCCATGATTGGAAAATTCCAACCCTTACCTGGAATTAGCTGCTATCCATTTTATCACTCGTTCCTCAAAAGATGAGTCTTCTTTAAGCTCTTTTCAACTGACTTGTAAAATATGGAAAGATTGCCGAGTTTTGGCCTTCCAGCTCGTTAAAGCGACCGGAAGTGCTATCCCTCCTCTAAATTTTAATCTTTTTGGACCTGAGGGATTATTACACAAAAAGATCGAGCGCTTGTGTTGTTCGGCTCGTTAAAACTATCGAAAATTCATCCCTTCTATATTGTTTTATACTTTTTCGGACTTCAGGGATTAGATGACGAAAAAGGAATTTTGGAGTTACCTTTACGTACCTTTTCAGAATATCTAAAAATGAAAAGGACCGAGTTATCTTTGTCGTTAAACTCGTTAAAAAGATTAATAGCGACAAGCTTGTCTTTAGACGAGAATGAGTTTCACTATCGCTAGGCTCGTTAAAACATAGTAATGGGTTTTCTCGAAGGGAAAATTATAGAACAAGGATATGTTATCCTCCTCAAGCTTGACAAAAATAAAGAGGTACTGGTCAGCAATGACTGGGAAAAAATTGGGAAGAAACTCAAAGAATCTTTATTGGTAGCAAGTCGCTCTTGAACATGACACTTCCACTCCGTGCCTAAGTCAGGTTGGGTTGTTTCATTCACCGGTCACATCACCATGGTCACGCCATACCATCCACATTTGGGGTAAATGCTACCAATCCATCACATAAGTGTCGCCGACATGTTCAAGAAAAGTCATCCAGAGAAGTCACCCGTGTCCCATCCACTACCATACATTATACTTCATTCCTTCATGACCACCATCCTGAACCATATATCATCAGATCGTTTTCACCTCCATCAAAATCATTTGCTTCGTTCCGTGTCATTGATGTGGGATTCATCAAGGCCCTCCTTTAACAGGTCGCTTCTTGTCGACACCAGCTCATTATCCAAGAAGTTGATCTAGGAACACCCCATTTAGTACTTTGAAGCTTGCATGCCTTAATGGCAAGTTTCTCACTTCCGACGACAAGTATACATCAATGACCTTCGACCAAAAGATTTTGCGTGGTGTTCGACGCCAAGTCCTTTATTCACACCACGTGAATTGTACTGCAGTACCTTGAGGGTCATCATCATTATCGGTGATTCCTTTCGCGCTTGTTAACAGTTTACATCATCTACTGGTAATCAAGCGATGTCTTTCCATGTTCGACTTCAAAACATTTCTCACATGGATCGACTTGTACTTCGAGTGAAGATCGGATGAGATTGAAGACCCCGGATCTAGTTTCATCCATCCGGGATGCGATATATATTCAGGAAAAATAAAGACATTGACATGTATAGCATTACAGAACAGATAATCATCCTACCAAAAGGATGATGACTTCATCAAAATCATCAGTCTACCATCAGACGATTATCTGTTCTGTGTACATAAAAATGAATTTATAAAGCTGAGCATGGGAATGCCCGCCTCAGCTAGATCATGAAAACAGTATGAAAATAATGTATTGTATTGTATCTTATTACAGGTCTCCTCCCAGCATTGAAAGAACTTCGGATCCTCCTAATAAAGCATTTCACCCGATAAACGGCCTCATACTTTAGGGGGCAACTGTTATAGACATTGTTGTGCCTTACAGCTCTAAGCATGAAATGTCCATAATCCAAGGGATCCTAAGTCCCTAAAAGTGTTGTTCCTACCCCTAGAGGAACAAGGTCAACCAATTACAGCTTCTCCCAGAAGTTCTCCACTAGAAACTGCTCAGAATCAGTCAAATCAGGATCATTTCAGCTGCTCCACTAGCTAGCTGTGTTGCATAGCACCCCAGTACACTATCTAGGTGCGTTGCAACGCACCTAAATGCACTACCAGGGTGCGCTGAGTAGGAAATGACAAATGGCAGTGTCATTCAGCGAGGTGGACAGACAATGGAAGCTTCCAGAATCTTCCCCAATGACACTTGCCTCACTGAGTTCGACCAAGGATGAGTAAGAGGCTCTCAGTCTCCAAGTGGAAGCAAGAGCTGATAGAGAGAAGCCACAAGTCAAACCATAATCTGACTCATCCTCTTTGCATACATCTATATATGGATCCCTCATCCCAGAGATCCGGAGGCTGGAATTTTGTACTTTGCAGAGAATTGTTGTTGTTTTTGAGATAGAGATCAGTGCATTGGGTGATTTATGCTTTGTTGGAGGTGAAGAGGGGATTCCTTTGCTGGGGGGTTGATGCTGGATCAGGAATCATCGGTTGTAACTCCTCCTGGACCTTCTTTTTATATCAATAAAACTATTTGAGTTTCTCCTACATGCTTGTGTATCAATGATGTTTTGTTATATTTGCATGTTTAGCTTAAATCTGATCCTAAGCTATTTATGAATGTAAATCCATGTCTTTGTGTAGTTTTCCTCTTCTGTGATCTTGCAGGAACTTGGTGAAGCTGGGAAAGTAAGGGAGCAGGTAGCTGGAAGCTGTCAAAGAGGAGAGAGATTGGATCAAAGGACTAGCGCAAGACACAGGTTGGTTCATCCTATTCCTCTTCGTTTACAGTTCATAAAGAAGAATACGAAAGTATTTTTCCTTGTTTGTTGCTAAGGTACTGTCACACCTTAGTGGGATAGGGGCGTTCTGAGTAGACACTTTTCCCGTCAACACCATTTCCCAATTTCCTAGAAATTTGTTAGTGGCATTTTTAAACATGTACCATTTCCCAATCCCAAATGCAAGTCTTTTTTATTACCGGTGGCAAGAATCACATTAAGTGGCAATGTTTTGTTGTTCAATTGTGTTTGTAGGTTGAAGTACTTTTTCCACTTAAAAAGAATCTAATACTAGCCAACAAGATGGAAATTCACTAGTGAGGTCGATGGAATGCTAAACCACCACCATTGGTCCACTCCTTTGATGCTCTCAATAAATTCCTATCTGATTTGATTGAGAAGGTCCATTTCACAGGAAAGGGGCAAGCAAACTTTAGGAAAGATTATCAGACCATTTTGCACATATCCTAGTCTTCACTCTCAAAAAGGACATCCATTTTTTTGACTAGCATAACTTCCCATTACCTTGAAGGACAACATTCTAATTACTAAATGAGTTACAAAAATGCTCGGACACATTAGAGGACAAATCATACTAAAAGACATGTACCTACAGAAGTTGGTTCTTTAAATAGAGAAAAAGTTCCTTCCATATTTTCGACAAATAATGTAACTTCCCACTACCTAGAGAGACAATACTCTAATTACTAAATGGAAGTTACAAAACCACTTGGACACATTAGAGGATAAAACATATAAAAAGACATGTCCCTATGAAAGGAGATAGTAATGGGCCCAAAAATTTCTTATAATCTAGATTAAAACACCCATGATCTTCTCCCTACTCAGTGAAATTGTCTCAACTTTTGAATAAACAATTTTCACCATATTTACAGACCATAAAAAGTCATAAAAAAATTTGAATCTCCTTCTGATGTAATTGGATTGATACAGATAGTAGAGATACCATCCTTCCAAATTGTGAATTGGCCTTTACTGGTTGTTGAAGGAGAACAATGATATGCTACCAGTGGTCCTGGCTTGTTCTATTGAAGAGGAGATGTCATCCATATAAGTTATTGCATGATTAGTCAAAATCCTAGCTATATTTCATCTTTTGGATAGTTGGTCAACACAATTTATAATTGTAATTATTTCAAGGTGTACAATTTTCTAAACTATTTCAATGTCCTGTAAAAGGAGGTAACAAAATAACCTACTTTTTTACTTTATTTTAAGGAGCAAATTAGAAGAGATGAAGGAGGCTTTCTAGTCGTACAAGTATTCATAGAATCATTACTCCACCCTTTTTATCTCCAATCTCACTATTCTCTCATTGATACTCATGAGCTTTAGAAGAAACTGGCTTTAATTGACCTCAATAATCCTTTGATCTTCTAGAAACCATGTAGTAAATGTTTTCTTCTTTCAATATGCAGCCTTTTGAACATGTATAATTAAAATTTTCAAGATGGTTTTGTCCTCTTTCAGGTAATATTGCAAATTTTTGACCGTAGGCGCCATGGAAGCTCACATCAATACAATCATTTGTTGGTTGCCCCATAGAGGTAAACAACACCTCTTCTCTCTTCAATAAGAATGTAAGCTTTCCAACCTTTCACACAACTCTAAGAACCATACGAAATTCAATGAATCTATCATCCAAAATAACAAAAAGTGTATGGACGATGTTGAAATAACATATTGATGTTTCTTTGACTTTTGTATTATAGATATCTGAGCAGAAGACACATCAAAGCGGATCTCGCCATACATCAGTAGATTGATCCATCTCTGTTGAGCCTTCAGAGACTACTCCTAAGTACAGGAAGACATGAATAGAGGAAACTGAGGAGAAAGAACATATGTAGATTTCAAAAAGGTTACAACCTTCATCCATCTGTCATGGCCAAGACCAACCATGCTTACATGACAATAAGGCACTTTCTAATGCATGTCAGGGAGATGAAATTGATGTGATCAGTTCTAGATGCCAAGGGAAGGGCAAGGACATTAATGTTAAGATTGTCCCTCAAAGAAAGGTGGAGTTGGAAGGATCAATGACATGCAAGGTACAAATACTATAGAGGATGTGGCATGGTACATCATGGTCGGTGAAAATGCATTGAAAGAAAATGAACATGGCTAGAGAGGTAGTTTCATATTGCACAATGGGATAATCTGGCAGTGAAGTTCCCTCCTAGAAAATGGTATACATAGGAATAGACTATAGTTTAGGGATTCCTTGCATCATGAGAATATCCAAGTGTGCTGGTAATGGGAGTAGTCTAGTTTACAGGATGTTTAACCATATCTGGACACCCATTTGGCTACACTGAATAACCTGGTGATGTCATGTTAAATGGGTATGCACAGGGTATCATAGATGGGTATGAACACAAGGAATTTATGCTAAACAGGGGTCCATTTTTCATCATTTTGAGGGAAAATGAAGTGAAAATTCACTTAGTCCATATAAATTCTATTGCACATTAATAGAAATCATCAAGCATCCAATGGAGTTTTACATATTGGTTTAACACCAACTAAAATTATGACAAATGGATAAAATCTCCAAATATGTGCAAGGTTCATGTATTGCTTCATTCACAATAATCATGTTTCTCTGCAAAGGTGATTGCCTCAAAGTACTCACAAAATAATGTGTTGCAACTTGTAGCATTTTCTCCAAGAGAATTCACCATCATTGTTACAACTGCTAGCCCTATACCCCATAACCCATCACACAGTCTATCTTTATGTAATAAAGAAAATGGACCCTCTCTGTCTCTGGAGCCTGATGAAAGTTCATCCCATAGGAAGTGACTAAATGTTGACAAGCTTGAAAAAATCCCATCAGACTGCAGCATCTCAGCACCTTCTCTAACACATGCTAAATATAAGCAAAAATTCAAGATTACAGGAGCTGAATCTCTCCAACTATCATGTCGAAGCTAACTAATTACACATTGTGTGGGAAAATTCTTTTGAAAAACATGCATCTAGGTATTAGGTGCCAGGAAAAATTTTAAGAGCATATCAATTAGAACTAAAGATAGGTTTGTAACATTGTTTTTTTCAACACAACTGCAAAGAACATGTAGAAATCCCAAACTCATAAGAGAAACATCAGAAAGGACATCTCCCACATTCTTCCTATCTGTCTTTTATTCTCCATTTTCCTGGTACTTTTATTCTCCATTTTCCTGGTACTTTTTATGTTGAGAATGAATAAGCTCTAATAATGTTAGAAGCACTTCTAGGAGACATCTAAGCATTGTTTCAAATCCATCTGGAATAAATGGCTTGATATCCATCAATGATCTTAAACTTGTGATCACTGTTTTGATCTCCTTTGCATAGAGTGTCCAAGTTTTAATCCTATTTTTTGTTGATATTATATAGCTGGACATCCATCTCATAGAAATAAGAAAAAGTTGGGCCTGTTTTAAGAGAAAATTTAGCATGTAATTTGTTGGATCATAGGGCCTAACAACTGCATTGATGCCAATAGATAATTGAAAAGATATTCAACACACAACCCTATTGATTCTTCTAACAAGGTTGCATTTAGATTTGTTTATCCCAACTTTGTCCCCTATTTAGCAAGACACAATATGAGGTCCTATAAACAGAAGGATAAGCACCAAAACAGAATGATCCAGAAATGTTATACTAGAAACAAGGAATGTAGGTAGAGTCTATAGACATAACAATCACAAAAATTGTTTTGGATAAGTATGATAGTTCTCAAGCATGAATGAACTTAAAACATTTTTTTTGAATATTGACAAGGCTAACACAGTCATCCATGTTTTTAATGCATTCAACTACGAATCTGCAAGACAAAAGGTTTTTTTTACACATCTAAATATTTCTAATGTCTTTTCTTCTGCAGTTGTGAATCCTTTGTCATCAAAGTGAGAACACCACTCTATACCCAATTTTGTTTCAAGAGATTTGGTATTGTAAATATACTTATCTTCAGACAATGGATGAAGCTCCTTTAAATTGAACTATTTATCAGTTTGCAAAATTTGATCTATCTCCAACTTTATGAGGTACTTTGAAACTCTATAAAATGAACATGGGGGAATTTTTCGACCTTCTAACTCTCCTTGAAGATGATAATATAAATCATTTACAATCAAAGAATGAAGTTCCATATCGTAGATGCCAATCAAATCAAAATTATTGTTAAGGTTTCAAATACAAGAAGACTATCAATTTCAATAGCACATTTTCATGCAGATAAAACTTAAAAATATAGATCTTAGCTAAAGGATACAATCAGCCATTAGTGGAGGAACTCCTTTATGGGAGTAACTGTGAATAAATTTCAATTAAACATTAATACCCATGAATTTAATGGAAATTGTTGCAATTATAATTTACTTAAAAAACACAATTTACATCTCGGTCTATATATCGTTTCTATAATTTAATATAAAATTATGTATGTGTGTGTCCTATGTATTCTATTTTGGGGGATATATGTGTCTATGTCGTACACTTTGATACCCATGTTAGGTGACTCTAAATCTTCTAGCTCTAGAAGGGAAGGGAGCTTGCTGGCCATAACTCTTCCTAACTCTGTAGCTCCAGAAAAAGGAAAGAAGGTTTGCAAGATGACAAAGGAGGTGATTAGAGAAGCAGGTGAACTTTTTCTCAATTTGGGACAAATGGGGAAACTGATGGATTATTTCCCCAGATCCATCCAACCATCTCAATGAAAATCATCTTGGAACATTTGGGGCTGCAATAGCAAAGGTAAGCTCCTATATCTGAAAGATAAAATCAATAAAGTAAAACTGAATATTGTATTGTTACAAGAAATCAAAATGACAATAGATAAATTGTTGGAAACAAGTCAATACAACTAGAAGTTCAGTGAAGTTATGATGATAGACGCCATAGGAATGGTTGGCGGAATTGTGGTATTATGGAATCCCTAGCAAGTAATCTTCAAATACTAGATTAGAACATGCTACTCTCTCAATGGATCATGTCGTCCCATTGGCTCTGATGTCTGGCTCAACTTGACGATAGTTTATGGACCTTCCACCACTCATGCCAAGGAGTGCTTCATCAGAGACATTTATGCCCTGTGCCCTCAAATCTCCTCCCCCCTCTAGATCCTGGGTGGGGACTTCAATCTTATTCAGAACCTAGAAGAGAAAAGGGGAGGTGTCATAAGGTTCGATTCAAGCTCCATTTCCTTCAACGAGCTGATCGATGATCTCCACCTAGTAGACGTGCAAACGAAGACAGGGCTACACACTTGGAACAACCAGAGAGGAGGCACACACCAGATCGCCTACCGACTTGATCACTTCCTCTTGTCAGAAGAGCTACTCTTACAAGGCCCTCTCATTGAGGCTTCTATTTTTCCGTCTCTTGGCTTGGACCACTGGTCGATTTTCCTAAAGATGACGACCCTCTCTCTCTCGAAAAAGAAGTCATTTCATTTTGAGAGCTTCAGGCTAAGGCATCCTGGATTCATTGAGAAGATAGAAGCTTGGTGGAATGCCCTAGAATCTTGTCTAGGGACGCACATGCAATCTTTTCAAAAAAACTCCAAGCTCTGAAATTAAAGATCAAGGTTTGGAACCGAGAGGAGTTCGGGGATATCCTAAATGAGAAGCATAAGCTTAAGCAACAAATGGAGGAGCTCCAAATGTAGATCATATGCGATGGTCGATATGAGGACTTAGCAATGCAATAAGGACACCTACTAGCCTAGATAGAGGAAAGGAGAATCCAAGAGGAAACATTATGGCATCAGAAATCTTGAATCCAATGGCTCCGAGAGGGAGAGTGGAACTCAAAATTCTTCCACCAATCGATGATCAGTCATCGCCAACATAATCAAATGACCTCTATCACTACAGAGGAGGGGGTTGCCTAGAAAACCACCAAGATATGGAGAGGGAATTGATTTCCTACAACTCTTCTCTCTTAACTAAAGAAGATATCAACAGAGCCAAAGATATAGAGAGAATCACCTTTCATATTACCCAGCTTGTGACTGAGGATCAGAATGAGGCTCTTATGCGATGTGTATCATATGAAGAGGTGGAAGCAGTGGTGAAGGAAATGCCCTCTAATAAGGCTCTTGGTCTGAACAACTTCACTTCAAAATTCTTCAAAGCATGTTGGCCTTTCCTGGGCCCTGAGATTGTAGATCTTATGGAGGAGTCTCACCAAAGGCATCAAATCTGGTCAGGTATCAATGCTACTTTCTTCACCCTTATCCCTAAGACCAAAGAGGAAAATACCTTGGGTGGGTTTAGACTGATCGCCCTTTGCAATGTGATCTATAAAATCTTGTCCTTTGTTCGGGTCTAAAGATTGAAGCCCATCCTTCACCACATCATCAGCCAAGAGAAATCTGGGTTTGTCAAGGGGCGAAAAATTCTGGACAAAATAGTCTTCACTCATGAAGTCATCCATTCTCTCATGAGCTGAAAGAAAAGGGGAATGTTGCTTAAATTGGACCTCTCAAAGACCTACGATTAGATTAGTTGGTATTACCTCATCTCAGTGATGTGAGCTTTTGGCTTTGCAGATGAATGGTTGCACTAGATTTACTCAATGATCTCTACCCCCTTCTTCTCTATCTTGGTCAATGGGGCCCCTTCCCCTACCTTCTGATCCTCTTGAGGACTCAGGCAAGGAGATCCTATCTCACCATTTCTATTTATTATAGCAGTTGAGGGCTTGAGTCATGCGATTAAGGCAGAAAAATTGCAGAATGATTTGAAGGGCATCCAAATCCTATGCACTAACATCTCAATGACCCACCAACAATTTGTGGATGATAACTTTATGGGGAAGTGACGGTTCGAGAAGCCTTAATGTATGATGGAATCATAGAAAATTTCCAGGCTATTTCTGGTATGCTTCTATACAAGGAAAAGTCCAATGTCTATTTTTTCAATACTCCTCAGGCCATTCATGTGTTTTTGGTCTGTATTCTAGGATTCCTTATTGGGGCCCTTTTGTAAAAGTATCTGGGAATTCCATTATTGGTAAATCCTCTGTGCATTAGCCACTAGAAGGAGTTATGCACCAAAATAATGAAAAATTTGTCAAATAGGACCTTTAGAATTATGAATCTGGTAGGTTGAGCTACACTCTTAAAGTTGGTCCTGCAAGTGATCTTGATTTATCAACTCTCTATTCTCCCTACCCCCAAGGGAATATACCGAGAAATGGTCTCTATCTTTAGGCAGTTTCTATGGAAAGGTGCAAACTCAGAATGAAAATGGCCCCTTTGTCCATGGGAAAAACGTTGTTTTCCGAAGGACCGAGGACATCTTGGTTTGAGAGAACCAAGAGATCTTAATATGGCGTTGGGGGCGAAGTTATGGTGTTGTTGGATACAAGGTGGAACAAAGAAATGGAAACAAATTTGGACCCAAAAGTATGGTCAGAGAAGAATGCATAGTATGTTGCTAAGAGATCACTCCTACCCACAAGGCTCTGCCATTTGGAGCTTGGCTAACCAGAATAACCACCTCATTAGGGAACATTTCTTCTAGGAAATCAAAAATGGAAAAACAATGCTCTGTTGGGAGGAATCGTGGCAACAGTTACCATGTCTAGCTCAAGAAGCCTCTCTATAGGCTCTTCACCTCTCGCTTCTTCCTCATTCTAAGGGTCGTATAGCTAATTACTGGATTGAGAACTAGGCTCTGTAGGAATGGCGACAATGGAAATTTGAATTTGATTGGAATATAGAGGTCCCTCAGGCTGATTGGCAACACTTTATGCAACAGATGCAACAGAGACGCATCCCCTTCTCCCTGGAACATGATAAACTATGCTAGGAATACTCATCTACGTGATCTTTCTCCCTTAAAGAGGCCTACATTAAGAAGACTCAAGCCCACATGTCGAGATGAAAAACCTAGAGCAGACTTTGTGGGGCGGGAAACGTATGGCCCAAAGTCGCTCATTTCTTATGGTTGATAGGGCACAAGCAGATCCATACCTGGGACAATCTGCTAAAACAAGACTTTTTCGGTCCCTCTCAGTTCCCTTTATGCCAAGTTTATGAGGAAACTATGGAGCACCTTCTAGTCGATTTCCCCTTTACCAAGGAAGTGTGCGATCTTGTTGTTGATCCCTTTGGAACCACATATCATCATCAAGAGGACCTTCTTACTATGATTGAGTAGTGGCCCAACAACTATTTCAAAAACCCCATTGTTAACCAAGCTTGGAGCCTAATCCTAGGATTTATCCTTTGGAATGTATGGAAAGAAAGGAACAAAGCTATATTTCAAGACTAACCCTCTTCCAGTGCCTCTACTTGGGGTCTTGTGAAAGAAAACAAAAGGGAGACAATCATGTCAAAGAGATGGGATCTAGATGATTGGAAGGCCAACCTGCATGAGACATCCATTCTTGTAGCCCTTAACCTAGCTCAGAACATGTCCATTCCTCAAACGCCTTCTATAAAAGATCCTCCCTGTATCTTCACCATATGTATTCCAACTACCCCTATAAGGATTCGTTCAAATAAATTTCGATAGAGCCTCTAAAGGGAACCTAGGCCCTGCTGGGTATGAGGGTATCCTAGGATCCTCTAATGACTCTCCCTTTGGGATCTATGTTGCCTTATGTGGCTCCATGAGAAAAAATGTAGCAGAATTGATGGCTCTTGAGAAAGGCCTCTCCCTTGCTCGAAATATGGATTGTCACAATGTTCATATCATAGGAGACTCAAAATTGGTCATCCAGATGGCCCAGAAGCTCATTAATGGTTTTCCTACCACCAGAATTTCCAAGAGTGGGCAGCTAGAGGCTCAACTTGAACACATAAGACATATCTTCGAAAGATTTGATTATGTCACTACTGGTCATGTTCTCCGAGCTGGTAACAAAGTGGCAGACAGGTTGGCTAATAAGAGAGCATCACATAAGTATCATGATTTCGCCTCCCCTTAACACGAAGTGCTCGGTATAGCTAAATTAGACCCTGGGAATGCTCAACTACTTCAGGACCTCATAGAAAAAGACTCTCCTCCCCCCGATGGAGGTGATTGGATGGTGGTACAAGTGGCACCAGAGCGACCCTCGGGACCTGCTCCAACTCCATGCACTTCATAACTTCACACTCATGAAAAATTAGTGCATTCAATCCAAAGGTATGTGGGAGGCTCCTACCATGTTTATAATTGCAAGCTGGTCGTGAAGGAAGTTTAGTGTGGAAGCTTGGGAGATGAGTTTTGGTACGCAGGGAGTGTGGGTTTGTATCCATGGTGGCTCCCCAAGGTTTCGACCTTGGCTGAGAGGCATTTTGGGGGATCAAGGCCCTGTGGTGTGGTCTGGGGTTCATGGCTTGCTTTTCCCTTGGGACTCGAGGATGTGAACAGGTGCAGAGCTGAGCCACCACCAAGCTCTGGCCCATCACTGGTTCGAGCAGAAGGAATTTGTCTCACTGATACTTCTTGCCTACGCGTGGGATAAGGAGTGTGAGTCTCTTCATCTCTTTGTATGGTGGTTAGTCTAGAACTCTGCTCATATGGTGGTGCTCGGGTAGCAATTAGTGGGTTCTTAGTGGATTGAATTGCACCTGGGGTGTCTGCGACATAAGAGGTGAAGGCCATTCGATGTGGACCCCAGCTTGTTTGTCTTATTCCTATCAAACATTGTGTGGGTTGAAGAGTTTGAACCTCCCATTCATGTTGGGTGGTTTGCTCAGAACCTTGCCCATATGGTGGTGCTCATGTGTGAATTTGTGGGATTTGTGTGTCTGTCCTTTGGAATTGTGTGGTGTAAAGTCAGCCTCGGTGTGACTAGGGCACATACGATGTGCCTTTATGGGTTGATGTGCACTTAGGGTGGTAACAACAGGGGGGGTGAAAGCCACATGTTGTGGTTAGTGGCTTTTTTATCTCGGCCTTGCAGAAGGGTGGTGACTGGCCCGGTGCAACAGTCTCCTCGAGGGTGATTCAACAACCCAAGTATCAGTTCTTGTTATTATAGGTGTCCTTCTTTTCAGGGAGCCACCTCCTTCTCTCTAGTTAATTTTTCTCTTTTCTCAATGCCCAGTCAACGGGGTCAACCGCATCGTGGGGGTGGGCAGCAGTAACAAGAGAGGCATCCTGAGCCAGGACATAGTGCATCCTAGACCAATTCTAGTAGCTGGGACATCGAGGAAACAAATATTGTCTCTCCAATTCATTTGAATGGCCAAGTGGTAGCTCCAGTGACTATGGAATCTTTTGCAGTGCAACTTCATCAAATCTAAATCAATATGGATATCTTTCAAGATCACAGGTATGAAGATAATAATGAGACTATGGCCTATTCTCAGGACATCTAGTATTGCCAGAATGAGATATTGGAATAGCTAGATAGTCTCTGATGTCAGCATCATCGTATGAACGACCACCTTCACAGTTTGGGAGAGCATATTGACTTACATATCCATGATCATGTCAATTTATTCACTGCTCCTCGTGTACTTCCTCCTCACCCACCACCTTGATATGAAACTATCAGTTATGGTTTTCTTTTTGTTTATGTCAGTTATGTTTAGGCTTGAACACCCTCCGAAATAATGAATGTTAGTTGTCCTTTTTGGTATGTCCCAGGCCCCACTCTCAAAAATTCTAGTGCAGAGGCTTCCATATGATCTTTGTAAGCTATATTTTATTGAAAATCTAATGAAAGCATTTTTGATCGACAAAAAAAAAATGCAGTTAGGATAACAAGGCTTAGTTGTGTGCATAGAAAACATTTGGAGAGGCTTAGTTGTGTCTGATAAATGATGCAAAAGGCTTAGTTTTGTGTTGATTTGTGGCCTAGAACCAAGAGGTGGAACTGCAATAGCAAACCCCATTTGTCCAATGGACAACTTTCCACTGATTTGGGCAGTTGATTGTTGTCCATCAGATTTCAAAACCAAAAAAAAAGAAAAGAAAAGAAAAAACTTCTTTGTATGAACCCCGAATTCAAGGATAACCATGGTGTATTTATGATGCCTTATTAATTCGAGGGAGATACATGGTTCAATCTCTCTCCCTCCATGATAAATTGGACTTTGGTGTTCATAGCTACCAATAAATTAGCTAGGCATTGTGACAATGGCATAGGAGGGGAGGAAAACAAAGAGTATCATTTGCATCCAAAGCATGTGTTGAAAGACTTATCTAGATACCCAAACTATCTTCCACACACCGTAAACCAATGGATGATCTAACAGTGTATTGGAAAACACGTTGTTAATGAATCCTATAAAGAAGTGCAAGTTCAAAAATCTCGGAATCTCTATGACCATGTGAAAGATTTCTTGTGTATCATTGATCAACAAAAAATGAAATGTACTAATAAAAAATTCATATTAACCTGAAGCCAAAGGAAACATAGTTGTCATTTTACCTTTTAATTTCCTTGCAATATTGTTGAAATATCTTGATGAATTTCACCAGGGTTAAAAACTTCTATGATTAAAAATCTAAAGGGCATAAAAATAGGGTTCAGACACAGAATCAAACCCTGAGCATGGCCAAGCTTTATGATTGACTTACAAAGCATATGAAGCACCAAATCAATGGGCTTATTATAGGAGATCATCTACATGGCGAAGTACAAGAAGGCAACCATTCTCAAAAGCACAAACCATGTCTGCCTTGCCCCACACCACCCTACCCTACTGATGTTGTTGGTGTTTCCTGCATATAGGTGAAACGGGTTGCCCGCCTCTTCTAAGCGGTGCCATAATGCTTAATCAGATTAATGAATACAAAAGATTCTGACTACTCGCAGATTGAAGCCACTTCAGACCTTGAAAAACAGATCAATGAGGTTTTGGGCAAAAATGAAGAACTAAAATAAGAAGGAAGCATTGTCTGGGATTCCAAAGTTACATCCATTTTTTTGGAAGGATTACATTTTCAGAGAATGAACTTATCTCGTCATTAACATCATGGAATTAAAAAAAATAAAATTGTATTAACAATAATTTTGTTGTAAAGTTTTATTTTGAAACATGTAATCTTTCAATTTCATTAACTTAATATTAATATAAAATTAGAGAAATTTAATTTTAATAAAAACTAAACCATTTGTAAATTGATTAATTTATATTTTTTAATAGTAGAAAAAAATATTATAACTTAGTTGTTAAATTAGCAGTGAGGACAATTTTCTCTATTTATTTAAGGAAAACTAGGAAACTTAAAATGAACCATTGATGGTCTATCAATGGGTTTGCCTTCACTGCTACTAGATGTCTCTGTGTCTTGGGTGGTTAGCCAAATTCCTTACTTTTGAGGAAGACAAGCTCTTAGCCAAGAAAAAGAAAGTTATTTTAAGGCATACTCCAGACCCAATCGATTAATTTATATTTTGAAGAATATATTAAAATTAATGGTTGAATTTTTTTATTTATTGAATCTTATATTAGTATATAATACTATATTTTAATAAATATGATTTTATTTTTGAAAATATAGATTATAAAGATTATGATATATATATATATATATATATATATATATATATATATATATATATATATATTATGTTCTGATAGAGATAGTTTATGGTGTTATTATATATCTATATGTGAGAAACTTAACCATAAATCTCGAAAGAAAGATTAAAGAAAACAGAACAGCTTAAATGGTGAGGTTCAAGAAACTATAAAGGGTTCCAACTCGATGTGAATTGACATCTAGGATAAGGGTTTCATTATGAGGTTTTCCATGTCATATGTGGGATTTAGGGCTTATATCTTGGCCAAGGAATGAAAAAGGGCCCTAGGCCTAAAACAATTATTTCTCATGTTTAATATCCATATTGAAAAAGATATTAGAATGGGAATATGGGCACAATTAGTATGTTTTTCATAGTAAGATTGGGTTTTATGGCCTCTACAATAGATAGGGAAAGAAAACAAGATTTTTAGTCCATAACCAAAACTTTTCTAGTAGTTCAATGGATATGAATAAGGCCTCAAACCACCACACATATCCTATCTTATAAGATATAGCTAGCCTTCAGGTATGTTATGGGTGTTATTTGAAGGTTTTTTGTGCCATAGTTGGTTCTTGGGGCCTCTAAGTTTGGCCTCAATATCATTAGGAGGTTTTTTACACCATGTATGGCACTTGGGGCCTTAATCTTTGTGAAGGAAGGATCATATTTTAGTATTCCCATGATCAATCTTCTTTAACAAGTATTTGAATTACCACACAGGACATCTGTAGGTAATATTTGGCATTTGTGGGGGGATCTTTGTCACCATTGGTATGGTTTACATGATAAGAATGGGTCTTGGGGAATGTACTATCTCGAGGGGAGGATAAAAGAGGGTCTTAGGACCTAAATAAAGATTCTAGAGTTCAAGGAACATGAAGTAACCCGGGGGATCCGTAAACTTAGAGATGAAGCACAGGCAATGCCAGAGATGGTAGGAATATTTCTAATATAAATCCCTACTTTCTTTAAAGGAAAGATTGTAGAATAAAACTAAAAGGAGAAAAAGACAACTTGAACCATCAAAATAATCTAAGACTAGAACAAGGAAGAATACATTTGCAAAAAGGATTTAGAAATAATGGGGCAATCACTCTAGCTAACTATTGATTAACTACTGAGTGTGTGTTTTTCTCTAGCAAAGACACTTAGCAGTCTCATTAGATGGGCCCTTCAAACCTGCTTAGGTAGAGATTTCCTTCTTGCACTAATTTGTCCTGCACTATCGCAGTGTGCTTGCACTAGTGTAGGAACAGAGATTTATGCAGAGGATATAAATGGTGTCTTTACTAAAAGAGTTTTACTTCTGGCAAGGGCTTGAACTTTTTTAGGTTCAGAGCACTCAGATCCCAGGGCAAGAAACTAGTTCTTACACCAAATCAGAGCTTCTTTCACTTAGCATTTAATTCTTAAAACAAGTGCTTAGTTACTGCAAGTGTTATTATACTATGAAATCAAATTGCACACATAAAAATGAATGTTTCTGATTTTGAGAGAGTGCAGAAATAAAGAAACAATCCATATAATTTATCTTGTGATAAAGTATTTAATGAAAGAAAGAAAATCGCAGGATGTAAACTAGAAAGGCTTGTTGCATCACACCAACGTGCACTGATGCAGGTTCATTTCTCCTGCTTAGACCAAGTGGGGAAAACCAACCAAATAGAACTGCAGAAAAGGAATAGCACACTAACATGCACTGGTGTAGGTTTATTTCTCTTTCTTGGACAAGGTGGGAAAACCAATCAAACAGAACTGCAGAAAATGAATAGCACACCAACGTGCATTGGTGCAGGTTTATTTCTCTTGCTTCGACCAGGTAGGAAAACCAATCCGAAATCAGGTGCAGGAAAAGGAAATTTAACTACTTCACACAGTGGATCCACTTTCACTCAAACAAGAATACATGTGCTTGAAATTAAATCACACTTGACAATATAAACATAGATTACAAGAAACAAGAAATAGGGTAAACATGTTGGGTTGGCTGGGCCCTAGCCAACCAGCGTGTTTCCTTTCAAATAGAAACACTACTCAGTACTTTATCAATTCATCAGGTTTCAAACATAGAAATATGATTTATAAAACATGAGGTAGAGCTCCCTTTCTATTAATTCACTAAGGCAAATACATGTGTGAATACATAGTCCAGCCCAGATTCAGACAATAACAAAATACGACAACCTGCTACCACCTCTCTGGCTGTATCTATCTTCTATATCAATTACTATCAAAAAATCTCTCATCCTATTTACATTCTTCATTATATAGATCTTTGGCCAAAGGCCAAAATGATCGTTTAACCAATTACATAATCGATATGCAGAATTTAGTTTCTCGACCTTCAAAATTAGACAGTTCAACAAAACTAGCCGTAGCGAATCTCTGGATGTTCGTTCTTCATAAATTCGATCATGGTTGCCTTTGGATTGACCTTTCTGTCGTGGCTGGAGCTCGGCTGCCTTCAGATCTATCCTGCTGTCGTGGCTGAAGCTACTCAAAATGAAGCGGTGATCAAGGAGGTTTAGATCTGCTGCAAGGATTTGTTGTGATGGAATCGGTGCAAGATTTGATCCTGCACTAGGATCAGCTGTCACGGAAAGCACTTGACTACTAAATAAACATTGTAGATGTCGATAAGTTACAAGAGTGATTATAAGCAAGAAATCATGTAATAAATAATTAATTAATTCCAAATTAAGTTAAAAATATGAAATCTAAAGTTCATACGAAATATGTCATCGTTCTTGGACTAGTGCAAGATGAGGGTGTATAAGAGAGGTAAAACGGCGGTAAATAGTTATGATTTAGGAAAGGGAAAATGCAAAAAGAGAGAAAATTAGGGGGTTAACATCCTCCCATCCCTAAATTGTTGTGTGTCCTCACACAACTCTTTACCTCTACAAAAAAACTTCAAAACTTTGAGCATTCCAGCTCAGTCTTGCTCTGGCATACTATCATTAGCCTGCAATGTTTTAGACATCTTCTTTCTGATGTTCTTTAATTTCTTTGTCACTTTTTTAAGTTGCCTGAAACATTGCACAGCTCGGTACTTCTAGACTTTAACTTCTCTTTTCTTTTTCTGGATCTCCGCCATCAATTTTCCTCTACTCTTTTCTTTATCCTCCTATGCTTTGGCTATAAGTTGTTCTAAGTTCTACACTTGAAGCTCTAGTTCAACTACCCAAGCAGCAGGAGTTACCAAATCTTTTTCCTTTTCTGTTTCGGCATGGGTTGTGTCCTCCTCAGGGACCTCAATATCCATCATGGTTATGTCAGGGAACTCTTCTTCCTCTAGTCCCTCTTCTTTTGGTTCTTCCTCCTCTGGTTCTTCTTCTTCTGGTTCTTCCTCCTCTGGTTCTTCTTCTCTTGCTTCTTCTTCTATGGGTTCTTCTCCTCCTGCTTATTCTTCTTCTTTTGCTTCTTCTTCTATGGGTTCTGCCTCTTCTTCTTCGGATTTCGTCTCTTCTTCTTCGGATTCTTATCCTCCTATTTCTTCTTCTTCTGCTTCTTCGTTTTCTTCTTCTTCTTCTTTTTCCGGTTCTTCTTCTCGCACTGGTTCTTCTTCTTGTACTGGTGCAGGTTGGGATTCAACGCCCTGTGAGGACTATGGTCCTTTTCCTGCATAAGATACATTATTCTTTTTCTGGGGCTTTTTAATGAAATCAGCCAACAGAGCATCGTCTTCGACCTCTGCAAATTTTGCTGCGTCCGCAAGGACTGGCAGGTTGTCATTTTCAGGAAAGGATAATTTTAGGGGCGAATGTTCGCCCTTTGGCGAAATTAAGGGGTTTTAAATTTTTAGTGGGCGAATATTTTGTATCATAGTACATTTTTACAAATCACCTCAAATAGCCTACCTTATTTTAAGGGAGAGGGTAAAAAAGGTAAATTTAGCCCTTGAAATTAGGACTTACAACCTTCCATTCGCCCATTTTCAAGAATAGGTTTTATTTAAGTGAATCCATTCGCCCATTATTAAGAATAGCTTTTATTTAAGTGAATCCTATGGGCCAAATACCATATTTATAAAAGAGGTATGGTAAATTAATAAAAATATAAATAAATGAGAGGTATGGTAAATAAATAAAACATTTTTTATATTTACTCCATAAGTCACCTTATATACATGTAAGGGTGTAAACAAATAAAAATATAAGTAAAGTGGAAGTATGGTAAATAAATAAAACGTCTTTTTATACTTACTCAAAAGGTATGGTAAATAAATAAAAATATAAATAAACTAGACGTATCATAAATAAATAAAACCTCTTTTTATATTTAGTCCATAACCTTCGTTCTATTTATGAAGGCTCAAGAAAGAGGTTTTATTCAAGTGAATCCTATGGGCCAAATACCATATTTGTAAAAGAGGTATGGTAAATTAATAAAAATATAAATAAATGAGAGGTATGGTAAACAAATAAAACATTTTTTTATATTTACTCCGTAAGTCACCTTATATTTATGAACACTCAAAAAATGGGTTATATTTAGGTGAAACCTATGGCCAAAATACTATGGGACAAATACCATGGACTAGATTGTTATTAATACCATGCAAAAAACCATTATTAACCCTAATATTAGAATTAATAAAAATAAAAATGACACATGGTATTGACCCATGGTATTCGCCTAGAATGTAGCCTATTTAAATGGGGGAATTAAACCAGCATGTAGCCTATGCTAAGATTCACTAGGACTTTACTCGCCAAGATCTTACAAGATTTTATAATTGAGTAAAATATTCGCCATGCCTGGTGAGAGATTCGCCAAAAAATCATATATACATATTATATTATTGATAAAATCGCCTTCCATTTTTCCTATATACCATGGAGATTCGCCCATTTATTATATTTATAAATTTAGAGGGGGTTCTTAAAATTTTCCCTGTTTTCAGGGGTCTGTGTCTGTACTAGTGGTGTAGAAGGAGTCTCTTCAACTGGTGCACTAGCTATCTTCTTATTTGAAGATGGGGCCTTTTATACTTTTTCAGATCATTTTCTTTTTGCACTGGTGCAAGAAAGACTCCCCTTTCCATTTTTACTCAGGCCCTTACTTGTGCTGGCGAGGTCCTCTGTCTCCTTTCCAGCGGCTATCTCTTTGTGCAGTTGTTTTAACAGCACCTCCCATGTCATACCTTTAACTTCGAACTGTTTCAGGACCAAAATTTTTATTAGGCCATGGTGATATAGCTTCGTGTCAGCATGGTCTAGCCATCCATCCTGCACACTTTCAACCATTTTTTTCCAAGCTCTTAAGTAGAAATTAGCGGAAATTCATCCTCCACCAGACGTGCCAACCGGCTTCAAAATGCTGCAACATCCTAAAATGATATACCAAAGTGCGGGTGTATCTTCCCTCACAGGTTACAAACTTCTATGGGAATAAAAGGAGGTCTTTCTACTATCCCAACAGGGCACCGCGTGGAACTCCTACCTTCCAGTCTACCTCTATCTTCTTGTCGATGACGAAATACTGCCATCACTTCCTTTCTAGCTTCTGATTTTTAAACCACTGTTCACCAGTGTTCTCCAAGCCTATCGCTGCTACTATAAATTCTTCTGTGACTTTAAATTTGAGAGGCCCAATTTTCACTCGGCCATTTCTGAAACTCCTGGCAAACTGTAAAGCCACTTCTTTATCATGCCTGTCAAACTTCTGCAAGAACTGAAGAAAGCCTGAGTCTCACAATAGTGCAAGACTATTGCGATACTCGACAGTCTGCTCTACCCTACTGAGAGATGAGGGTTCATTCCGAACAGGCGGCATCGCTACTTAACGGCTATGAACAGTTGAAAATTTTACATGCAATATCGGGGAAATCGGTTCTTATAAATAGAGATCCAACTGTCCACCATCCCTTCCATCTTATCATCTGTTCATTCGTCGTAGATGCATGACAACATTGAGATCAGACCGGATTGGTACTTGCTGCAGCATTTTAACGGCTAGGTGAGGTAATCATTATGAGTGAAGGACATCTAAGATTATGGTGGAGAGGGGAAATTATGTCCAAGCAACGGTTAAAACATTTCCGCACTCCATAATTCAAAAAAGAACTTAGCAGTCATTAAAAAATGATCATGACTTCTAACTTAAAAACACCTTGTACTTTAAATAATTTTCTCCTAGTTATTATGATAGCATAAGTACTCGTTGGCTAAGTCAAAGGACTTCATATAAATTTTCATGATAACCAGTTTGCTATGCCGTATGCAATGAAAATAATAATTTGTACTATGTTTCTGATAGGGTGCATGCTTGCACTGATCTGCTTGCACTGCTTAAATTATAATATTCTGCTGGTACCATTCTTCTTGCTTTATCACATAGGACAACATGCTTGCACTAGTGCAAGCATAATATCTAAAAATAGAGAATTTAAATAAAATATAGGCTAGACTTCCACATGACTTCCTCAACTTATACTGGAAATTTGCTTCACCCTTCCTTGATACTTCAAAGCATATCCTTTTGCTCTTTGTGTGCGAGATCCTGCAATAAATTCATGAGGGAATAAAGAAGTGGGAAAAGGGAAATTTTAGAATGGGAAGGAATTATGTTATAGGGATTCCAGGAATAGTACCAAAAGAGGGAATAAACAGAAGTGGGATAGGGAAAAAATTTCAAGGGTAAGTGGGATTTCTTCAAAGTGGACAGGGTAAATTTAGAAGAATGTGGGAAGGTTAATCATTCTGGGATTGAAGAAGAAAACTGAGGGAATATTACGGAAGTGGAATATGAAGAAAGGAAGAAAAATTTCTGGAAGGTCTACTTGCACTGGTGCAAGAAAAAAATAACTATAGCAAAGATTAAGCGTTACTTCAGTAAAAATATCCATGCCAATTACCCCAATTGTATAAAGGTTGGCTCTGTTGAACCTTCTTTTACTTGGTGATTGCTATCATATCTAAAGATGAAGCAACATTTTCTTTTTATTAGAAATTTTTTATCTTCCTTCCAACAAGCTAGTTTTTAGGTTGATCCTTCTGCAATCATGTCAGCAAACTGATTTTCATAATTACAGGAAAATGTTTTTTCTTTACTTTTATTATTATTATTTTTTTCATTTTTATTTTTAAGAAGAAGAAGAATTCATGTTTTCAAAAGGTTAGTATTGCCATTCACCACTACTGTCCCAAATTTTTGTTTGACTTGTTGTGTAAAATCTTTCATGGTAGGTGGCTAAAAATATTTCTTTAACCTATTTCCATTTACCAAGAATACTGAATTTTTTCCATCAATAGTTTTAACTTCTACTGCTCCATTCTCAAATACTTGGATCACTTCATAAGGTCCCATCCAATGGGTATGTAATTTCCCTTTAAATTTATTAAATCTAGAATCATAAAGGAGCACCCAATCACCTAGTTAGAATTTCTTTTTCTGAATAAACTTGTCATGCCACCTTTTGCATTGCTACTGAATTAATATGTTCTGCTGAATAGCATCCCTACAAAATTCATCTAACTCATTTAATTGGAGAAGATGTTGTTGTTGTGCCTCAGAGAGATCTAGTCCTAACTGAATTGTAGTTTTGAAAGTTTTGATTTGGAATTCAATTGGTAATAGAACCTGTTTTCCATATACTAGCTCATATGGTGTATGTCTCATGCTATTTCTCCAAGTGGTTATGTATGCCACAAAGCCTCTAGTAATCTTTCAACCCATTCCTTCTGATGCATATTTACTATCTTTTTCATAATGGACTTGATCACTTTGTTCATCGATTCCACCTGGCCAATTGCTTGCGAGTGATATGGCGTGGATTTCCTGTGCGAGATCTTATATTGCTCCATCACACCCTGTGCCAGATTAGAAATAAATTGCGGACCATTGTCAGAAACAATTTCTCTAGGCACAACAAATCTAGTAAAGATTTCAGTAAATAGAAAATCAACAACAACTTTTTCTGTAGTAAAAGAAATAGCTTTAGCTTCTACCCATTTCGTAAAAAAATTTGTACAAACCAAGATATGCTTTTTACTTGATGATGTTGGATTTATTGGCCCTGTAAAATCAATAGCCCATTTTTCAAATGGCTCAATCATAACTTGGGGGCATAAAGGCATTTCATTGGTTTGATTAGGTTGGCCCATTTGCTGACAGCTATCACAACACCTGACATACTGTTTAGCATCCTTAAACAAGGAAGGCCAAAAGTAACCAGCACGCAATACTTTATATGCAGTCCACTTATCAGCGAAGTGGCCTCCACAAGGTTCATCATGAGAATATTTCAATATGTCAAACACTTCCTCCTCTCTTACACACCTATCGATAATCAGATATGGACCAGTGTAAAAGAGATCTCCTTGAATCCAGGAATATGCAGCACTTTTATGAATAATACTCCGCTTTTCACGAGCAGACAAGTGGGGTGGTGTTTTCCCAGTGTCCAAGTAATTAGCAATGTCGGCAAACCATGGAGAATCTGTTGACATAGGAAAAAGATGTTCATCCGGGAAATCATCATTAACAGGGGTTGCTTCACCAGGATTATCTAATCTAGAAAGAAAATATGCTACAACGTTAGATTTTCCTGGTCTATCAACAATAGTAATATTAAATTCCTCCAACAATAGTATTCACCTAGTCACTCTACCGCTAGTTAATGGCTTGTTCATCAAATATTTGATCGTGGAATGATCAGTATGTACAAATACTTCATATCCTGTAATATAGTGTATGAACTTATTAATTGCAAAAATTACAGCTAAAAACTCTTTCTCTGTAATTGTATAATTTAATTCAACAGAAGACAAATTCTTACCAATATAATAAATAACATAGGATTGTTTATTTTCCTCTTGTGCTAAAGCTGCACCAATAGCCAAATCTGAAGCATCAGAGGAAATGTGAAAAGGCAGGGACCCATTAGGACCTCGTAAAACTGGTGCATGTACTAACTTTTCCTTCAATGTTTCAAAAGATTGTTGGCAAGCTGTGGTCCAAGAAAATTCACTATCCTTAGCTAGAAGTCGGAAAAGAGGGGCAACTATCTTAGAAAAATTTTCAATGAATCTCCTATAGTAACCAGCATGTCCTAAAAAACCTCCTACTTCCCTTTGAGTTTTGGGTGCAGGAAGATGCAAAATGATTTCGATCTTTTCTACATCAACCAAGATACCTTTACTAGAAATCAAATGGCCAAGTACCACTCTCGCTTTTCACATTAATCTACATTTCTTGTCACTTAAGGTGAGATGGGCTTCTTGAAAACGAAGAAGTACTTTTTCCAGATTTTCGAGAGCTTCCTGAAAAGAATCACCAAACACAAAAAAGTCATCCATATAAATTTCTACAAATTCTAGATCAGCAAAAATGGCCAGGACTGCCCTTTGAAAGGTAGCCAGGGAATTACATAAACCAAAGGGGAGCACTCTATAAGCAAATGTACCCCATGGACATGTAAAAGTAGTTTTATCCTAATCTTCGGGTGCAATCTATATCTGGTTATAACCACTGAAGCCATCCAAAAAGGAAAAATATTTCTTTCTTGCAAGGGTATCAAGCACCTGGTCAATGAAAGGGAGAGGGAAGTAATATTTGAGAGTGGGTTTGTTTAATTCTTGGTAATCAATACAAATACGCCATCTTCCATCTTTCTTAAGTACTAGCACTAATGGAGAGATCCACTGACTGTCAGAAATAGGATAGATAAAACCAACATCCAAGAGTTTATGTACTTCTTCCTTCACAATATCTCTTAGAGTTGGATTCATTCGCCTTTGGGGTTGTCGGATAGGTCAAGTTCCTTCATGAATATAGATATGATGTGTACAAGTTTTAGGAGGAATACCCTTCATATCTTCATTACCCCATGCAAAGGCACTAAGATGGTTTTTCAAAAAATTCACAAGCTGCTCTTACTAAGATGAGTCCAAATCTGAACTAATATACAAAGATTTACCAGGGCTAATCTCAACAAGAGTAGTATCAAGCTCAATAGTACTCAAAGGGGTGGTCAAATGCAGTGGTACAGAAGAATGAGAATCATGGTTATCTTGAAAATCTAGGCTAAAAATTTGGCTCAATAGCTCAAAATTAGGCATGGTGTCTAGATTATTTAGGAAATATTGAATCTCATCTTCTTGTGAAGACCTAGTATACTGATGGATAAGGGAAATGGGCTGAGTCTCCTCATCACTAATTTGATCCAACCATAAAGTATCTCGAAGGTCCTGAATGGATCTAGCAAGGGGGTATAAGGTAACTTTCTTCCTAGAATCTCCATGCGAAATATACATATCACCGGAGCGACATCCAATATATGCATCGGCTGTAGCAAGCCATGGTCGACCCAAGATCAAGGGATGTCCTCCTACTGGGTTCTTTGGCTGAAGCACAATGAAATCAACAGGATATTCCCAAGAATCTAATGAGATGATCACATCATCCAATACTCCTTCTGGCTTAATTTTAGATCTATCCACTAATTCAAGCACAGTGGGAGTAGGGTGAAGATGAGATAACCGAAGTTGATCCATGGTTTGCTTAGTCATGATATTAATGGCTGCCCCCAGGTCTATAAGAACATTAGAGACAAGGACATTACCAATCTAAACTGAGACAACAAGGTTTTCGGGATCAGTATATTTTTCCATAGACACACATCCTATCATCAACTCTGCTGCCCTACCAACAAATTGAATTGTTTGGGGTTCCAATCTCTTCCTCCCGGGTTTCTTGAGATAGAGTTCCTTAAATATCTTGGTACAAATAAGGATCTATTTGATGGCTTGGAGCAGAGGTATCTTAATGAAAAGATTCAAAGCTCTGATGCCAATCTAGTCTCAGAAATAGGCTAACTTCTTTCCATTACTAGCCTCTCTGGGAAGGGAGGCTGGTTGGAAGAAGATGGCAAGGATTCAGAGGGTAAGGAATGATTAAGAGTTTCCTCTTCTTCTTTCTCTTTAATAATCACTCTAGGTTGCTTCTGATTTTCTGATGTTACAGTCCTTCCCGACTTTAATTGAATATCATGAACCCCAACTGGAATAGATTGGTACTCGAATAAAGGTGGGTTTGTTATATAGATCATTTGCACTGCTTTATTATTGTTAGGATTGGGCATAGGTTGAGCAGGCAACTGAGGAGGTAAAGGTAATGGTGGAGTAGACTGACTCAAAGATTGAGGCATTGAATAAGGTGTATGTGTAGATAGATATGACTACATGGGTGGCTGGTAGGAATATGGAGAATGAGTTGGCCCTCTCCAACCTTGTTGCCATGGTTGAGAAGGCTGTCCATGCTGATATTGGTTCCCATACTGCCACTGCTAATTAGTGTTAGGACAAGAATATGCATGTGAATTATAACCAAAATAGTGTGGGGAAAATTCAGGAGCCATACCTGCACCTACCTGAGGCCAATTTCATTTTGCTCCCATAGCATACAAGTATTTAGCTTCAGGTTGTCCCCCCTGTAAATACAGCTTTAAGTCTTGGTATAGAGGGACATTTTTATCTGACATGGTCCTCTGCACAAATAGCACACTTATTAGTTTCTTTCAAATTAAGAGGACATTCTTTAGGAGGATGCTTGTCTCTACATTTAGGATAGAAAATACTTAATGACTCTTGTTCCTTCATGAGCTTTTGCTGAAATTTTAAAGAGTCCAACTATTTGGTAACAGTATTCATTATATCAATTTTCATGTTTTCCATTTTATTTTCTAGTCCAATAATCATAGCATCAGTAGATTCAGTTTTTCTATTTCTATTTCGAGTTCCTCTATCGGATCTATACTAATTTCTTGAAAATTTCCTGCATAATTCACAAATTTGTTCAAAAGTTTGCTGAGAAATATCACCTTGTCCTAACAGATTTAAATTATTTCTAGCATTATCAGTAAGTCCTCTTAAGAACAAGGTTCTAATAGTACTGGAATCAAGCTTAAGTTTCAACCTTTGTAAAATATACAAAAATATTTCTAGGTAATCTTCAAGAGTTTCATCATCATCTTATATGATTGTAAAAATCTCATCCTGCATGTCTCGAGTTTTGCAATATTCTTGATATTTAGACAAAAACACTCTCTTCATCTGATCCCAAGAGGCTATAGTGTTTCCTCCTAACCCCATAAACCAGCGTAAAGTTGAGTCCTTGAGAGTAACAGGAAATAATATTAGCTTCTGAGCATCAGTTGAATAATCATAGCTTCTACACAGAATATCAATCTCGAATAAAAAAGAGTCAGGATCTTCATGAAATTTACCATGGAAATGAGGGAGAGCTGCTGGTGGAATATTCTTCATTTATGCCACACTATCGGGGTCCACAATTGGAAACACAAAAGTGGATTGTTCCCTACTTACCTGGTTTTCACCAGTCCCTTCCACATGATCTTCATGGTCTACCATTATTTCCCTTTTGCTCTCAACAGACTGAACCACACCTGAGCTGTTGTCACCAAAATCCAAGTGGACTATTCCTGCGTGATGGGTTTGAATTGGATTGGGCTTCCTGCTCACAGAAGGAGACCCAATATGAGAATTTTTTTCAGAATTCTTCTTGCCCTTAATGGACTTTGAACCCCTACCTTTTCTAGGCATTCATTTCAAGAAAGAAAGAAAATAACAAACAACTTATAATGAAAAAATGCAGTCAGAAATTAATCAACAGCAGTAAAATTCCTTCAAAGAAGCTTTTCCAAAAAGTACTGCAAAAATAAAGGAAAAATTACCTCTATTGTATAATTAGAAAATTTTTACCAAATCAAATCGCCTCCCCGACAACGGAACCAAAATTTTGAGTGCAAGAATTGCACTTAAGCAAACTCCTCAACACTTAAATTGTCAACTTGGGGGATCTGTAAACTTAGAGACGAAGCATAGGCAATGCCGGAGATGGTAGGAATATTTCTAATATAAATCCCTACTTTATTTAAAGGAAAGATTGTAGAATCAAACTAAAAAGAGAAAAAATCAACTTGAACCATCAAAATAATCTAAGACTGGGACAAGGAAGAATGAATTTCCAAAAAGGATTTATAAATAAAGGGGCAATCACTCTAGCTAACTATTGATTAACTACTCAGTGTGTGTTTTTCTTTAGCAGGGACACTAAACCAGTTTCATCAGATGGGCCCTTCAAACCTACTTATGTAGAGATTTCCTTCTTGCACTAATCTATCCTGCAATATCGTAGTTTGCTTGCCCTAGTGCAGGAATAAAGATTTATGCAGAGGGTATAAATGTTGTCTTTACTAAAAGCTTTTTACTTCTTGCAAGGGCTTGAACTTTTTCAAGTTCAAAGCACACAGATCCTGTGGCAAGAAACTAGTTCTTAAACATATTAGAGCTTCTTGCACTTAGCATTTAATTCTTAAAATAAGTGCTTAGTTACTGCAAGTGTTATTATACTGTGAAATCAAATTGCACACATAAAAATGAATGTTTCTAATTTTGACAGAGTGCAGAAATAAAGAAACAATCCATATAATTTATCTTGTCATAAAGTATTTAATGAAAGCAAGAAAATTGTGGGAAGTAAACTAGAAAGGCTTGCTGCATCACACCAACGTGCACTGGTGCAGGTTCATTTCTCCTACTTGGACCAGGCAGGGAAAACCAACCAAACAGAACTGTAGAAAAGGAATAGCACACCAATGTGCACTGGTGTAGGTTTATTTCTCCTTCTTGGACCAGGTGGGAAAACCAATCAAACAGAACTACAGAAAATGAATAGCACACCAACGTGCACTTAGTGCAGGTTTATTTCTCCTGCTTGGACCAGGCGGGAAAACCAATCCAAAATCAGGTACGGGAAAAAGAAATTTAACTACTTCACACAATGGATCCGCTTTCACTCAAATAGGAATACATGTGCTTGAAATTAAATCACACTTGACAATATAAACATAAATTAAAAGAAACAGGAAATAGGGTAAACGTGCTGGGTTGGCTGGGCCCTAGCCAACCAACACATTTCCCTTTCAAATAGAAATGTTGCTCAGTACTTTATCAATTCATCATCTTCCAAACACAGAAATACAATTTATAAAACATGAGGCAGAGCTCCCTTTCTATTAATTCACTGAGGAAAATACATTCGTGAATACATAGTCCATCCCAGATTCAGGTGATAACAAAATACAACAACCTGCTACTGCCTCTCTAGTTGTATCTCTGTTCTATATCAATTCCTATCAAAAACTATCTCGTCCTATTTACATTCTTCATTATATAGATCTTTGGCTGAAAGCCAAAAAGATCATTTAACCAATTACATAACCAATATGTAGAATTTAACTTCTCGGCCTTCAAAATTAGATAGTTCAACAAAACTGGATGTAGTCAATCTCCAGCTATTCATTCTTCATAAATTCGATCTTGGCTGCCTTTCGATTGACCTTGTTGTCGTGGTTGGAGCTCGGCTTCCTTCAGATCTATCTTGTTATCATGGCTGAAGCTGCTCAAAATGAGGTGCTGATTAAGGAGGTTCGGATTTGTTGCAAGGGTTTGTTGTGTTGACACCAGTGCAAGATCCGGTCCTGCACTAGGATCAACAGTCATGGTAAGCACTTGACTACCAAATAAACATTGGAGATATCGATAAGTTACAAGAGTGATTATAAGCAAGAAATCATGTAATAAATAATTAGTTAATGTTAAGTTAAGTTAAAAATATGAAATATAAGTTCATACGAAATATGTCATCGTTCTTGGACTAGTGCAAGATGAGGGTGTATAAGAGAGGTAAAAAAACAGTAAATAGTTATGATTTAGGAAGGGGAAAATGGAAAAAAGAGAGCAAATTAGCGGGCTGACAATAGATACTCTCTAAGAGATATTTGAATTTCAACTTGGATATGGGAGTCATGGCATGTTATTCTACATAAAGAGCCACAATAATTTTTAGTATGTATGCTTTTCTAATAATATTGTGTGCACATTCTAAGAATTTGAATGTACTATTAGGATTTGTACACATTTTTGTAATGCATGTATCTGTAGAATTATTTATAGAATAATATGGCTTTAAGAGTAATCTAGATTTATATTAATTAACCAAGTTTAAATCAACATACTTTGAATTCAAATTAATAAAATCATTATCTCTATGAATTTAGTGCAACAATCAACCATGGTATGTAATAACACCACAAAAACCTGACAACAAATAGTGTGTTGTCTCTTTAAGATGTGAGGAACAAATTCCTTATATTAACCCTTAAACCCCTTCTATATCAGTTTCAAACTCTCTTTTTTGTCCCTTATAAAACTAATATATATTGTAAACGTATACTCTAGTATATTGTATAAAATTGTTATAATTTTAGCATTATAGATAGATTCATATACCCCTTTAAGCGGATCATTGAATCTATCTAGTTAAATTTTAACATTGCAAACAGATTTAGAAACCCCTGTAGTGAAATGAAACACTTCAGTATCAAAATTGCAATTTTCCATTTCCGGAGTGACACAATTAAAAAATACTAACATAAATGACTAATTCATATACTTCTTGTACTTTTTATGTGGTCATATTTTTATTCTTTGACTATAGTAGTCATTTACGTTAATCATTATTACTTTTTCACTTATAATCTATTCATATATTTTAGTCCTGGACTAAATTAGTCATTTCAATTAGTTGTTTTTAGTTTGGTCATGTATTATCTAGTCGTATATTTTATCCCGAAACTGATTTAGTCACTTTTAGTTCGGTCACTTAAAATTGGTCAAATTTAGTAGTAATTCACTTGAAATAATTGTGGTGACCAACTTTTTTAGTCACCTAGTCACTAGTTTCATCATTTTCTACTAGTGGAGATATGGAATTTCAACCATGCAGATGTTGAAGCAGAGGAGATAAATAAATATCCCTTCGACGCACAAAGCTACAATCCGTATGACCCACATTGTTTTTTCAAAGATCACTGCATGAGAGTATAGTTTCAGTGGATCCATGAGGCATGTCATTGGGCAAAGGAGGACCCATGGAGATATTGTTACGGCTTCTCCAGGACCAACGAACTAGAAGGCATCATTGTGGAATGGTTAACGAAGCAGCGTGAAGTATCATCCAGGAGAGCACCAGCAGCAATAATAGAGATAAACATACTAGCACACGACAAAGACAAGAGGAATATTTTCGACAACATGTAGAAGGAACAAAGCTACAGGTTCCGAGCACACCCACTTGTGCAGAAAACATCTTTGGCAATAGAGGAGAATGGAGGAAACAGAGAAGGAGTTTCATGAGTTGAAGGAGAAACTCTAGAAGGAACAGGAGTTGCACAGATAGGAGAAGGAAGCGTAGTAGAAATAGGTACAACAGGGGGCGCAACATGTACATATAGATAAAAATCTGCTCGTATAAGTAGTTGACTCATCCCAACAGATGGCACCAAACAGGCAGGGTGAGAAGTCAAAGGAGTAGGTCGTTTCTCAATAGATTGAACAAGCACTTCAGCAGATGGATACAGATATGGAGCAATAGGAGTTAAAGTAAGACATCGACCTCATGCCTCACCACCAAGAGGTCGACCCACCAGCTTCACTAGATCTAGAAGCAGAGCAAGTCCCAAGTGACCAAGGAGACACTGAAATCCTTGGAGACAATCTAGAGGGAGAGATGCACAAAATCTCATTAGATGAGTCCCAACATAGAGTTGTGAAATCTCGTAGAGTGTTGACTCCGGATGATCACACATATCCTGTGTAGTTTGAGGAATGAGTGATTGTGTTTGATGTGCGCAAATATCCAATAACATTGGCCTATTCTACCAGAGCATATGACGAGGCAACTAGCTCGAGCGTTCGCTTCTTGATAGTTGAGAACGAGTGAATGACTAAGGAGTTATAAACAGCCAAGTACGGAGGAGAATTGATTATAACATCCACCGAAGTAGAGTTGAAGAAGGCAATACTGGATGAAGTATTGTCCCTTGACACAGTCATGCGGGCATTGTATTCCAAGTTTGGTACCATTCATAAGGCATTTTTCCATCTCAATGGATGGTAGCAACAATGTATGAGGAGATCACGTATCTTGTCGAACATTCATGCTATTGTTGATTACATGCAATCATGGACAATGACATACAAGGGAGCCCCGCTACACTTGCCCAAGATGATGAAGACGAAAGCGGTCGAGTTGAAGGCACACATCTGGAGTCAGACCTAGCACTATGAAGATCTCCCATAGCTCATCACTAGTCTACAAGCTTCCCATGCATGGGTATTTAGGAGTATGGATGTTGTTGTGTGCACACATGTGATCCCATCTATTGGGACACTCACCCAGGCAAAGAAAACGGCATAGGTCCGACTGGAGCTTGACTCATACTTTGACAAGTTGATGCGCATAGCCACCATCCCAGACTTGGTGTTCAATGTAGACACCATGCATCAGTATGTCACTGGTCCGGCTACACTCAAGATGATGCTGTGCATGTTATCAAATGAGTTGGATAGAGAAGCCTAAACAGTGTACCCAGATGCTATGGAGGCAAGAGTTCATTTCCAGAAATATGTCACCATAGAGTACACGGAAACCATCACAGACTACCAAGCTTGGCATCAGCTCGCCATTGTCGACCACCATGAGGATGTCAAAGAGTTTGTCTTCCGATAGTTGTCCGAGTCATAGTTATTTCTTGCATGGCTTGTTTAATCCTATTTTGTCTCACATGGGTACATGTGTAGATTGTATGTAATGTCTTGTCAAGTGTAAGTTCAAGTGTTGATAGTTGGATGTAACAGTCATAGAGTAGATGAAGAGTCATGATTGTAGATGAACCGTCACAAAGGGGAATGTCAAGGGCCACCCCACCCTTTACTATATATAGTCCCTCATAACTCATTGTACAACCTTTTGGTCAACCAAGCTTCTGATAGGAGTATCTTAGAGAGAGCTTGGACATGATTGTAATGTTCCTTGGCTTCTCCACCGTGCAGAGCTAGTATATCTCTTTGGAGGAGCAGGTGGCAGTGACAGTAACATTCCACTCTCGGAACTAGTGGTTGGCCATGGATGTTTTGTATGACTCGAACTTACACTTCTTAATATAACAGAGCCAACACGTTTCATGCATAAGTCATATTATATTCAGTTATCTTGTTTACTCTAAATGATATATGTATATGTTTGCTTACGCATGCATGTGTAGCTATTTTTTGTATATGTATGTATGAATCTTACTGAAATGTGTTGTTGGTTTAACCATAACTTTGGATTGCTAGCTTACTTTCCTTCCATGTTGTGATGCATCTTTTCTCATCTATTCCCTTCTTAACTACGTGCTTTCATAGGTTTCCAAGGGGCACACTCACCTCACCCTCTGTGTGTTAGAACCACTCATGCACCTTCCTTGACTTGACGCATATGTCACCCTTTCTACCAACAGGTACTTCTTACTTTCCTCTGGGTGAAACCGCGTTCAAGGCGATATCGTATGACCCACTGCTGGGACTCCTACGCCAAATGGTCTAAGGTCTATTTGGGAATTCTTACCAGGGAGATCCCCTGACATGTTGGCGGGTCTAGAATCGTCAACATTTTTGGCACTAGAAGGAGGGCCAAATGACAAGTTGTGTCCTCTTATCAAGTTTTGACCCTTTGCGCATCTATCATGGATTCTATTACACTTACCCTTCCATGATGTTTTTCGCATGCCAAACCTCCCAACATCACGAGGGAGTTTTTTTTTATCTCTTGTATGAATTCACATATGATGGTGAAGGCAAAGTTCCCTAGCCTATGTTCTTACAAGACTTCCTTGCCATGCTTGACGAGGAAGATGGATGTTCTGACGAACAGGGCAGTCTGTTGCTTGCATACACACTTCGTGAATCCCCACTACGGTGGTGCTACAGCCTGCTGGCTAACAACGTGCACTCACTCGAGCATCTTTGTGATCTCAGTGAAGATACTTTCCATAATTTTGATCCAGAACATCTTGACCAAAAACTATTACAACAACGAAAGGCCCTTTTGTGTGGAATTTTGCATCTATGAATAAATACTAATTCCCTAGGTAGGTAGTTATACCTATAACAATATATTTATGTTGGGTTGTGTTATATTCTTTCCACGACTAAGCCACGTAGTTAACCGGTGGGTTAGAGGCGGGGTAGAGCCCCCCCTTCGTTGCGCCGATTGCGCAGCGAGGGGGTCACAGGGGGGGTGGTAGCCCTGCTTGTTTGGGGGGTTTGAGGGGGACGGGTAGCCCCCCTCTACGGGGTCGGGGTAGCGCCCTGGGAATTTTTTTTTTTGGACCCTATATTAGGTTGGGCGAACCTACCTATGGTTTTCGGTCCATGGTTTTAGACGTGATGGTTTTCGGTCCATGGTATTGGATGCTTCGGCATGTATAATATGTATTGTAACATTGAAAGGAATATAATGAAAAATCAAACTGGTAGTCCCGGTTTTGGGATCCAGGGGAAAATCTCTGTGTATATGTGTTTTATGTGTTATGCTCTCGCATTGTTTATTTTTCTGTGATTTAGAATTCGTATGCAGGTAATTTCTGTACGGGGTTAAAACCTACATTTGGTATCGGAGTTTTTTTGGCTTCAAGGGGACACCTTTGTTGCTGAGGGGTTTTGCTCGGGCCTGTGGTAGACCCTGTTCAGAGGAGATCTGCGAGATCGATTCTGGTGGTGAAAGAAGATGGCGAGCAGTGGAAAGATAGAGATCGAGAAGTTCAATGGTCAGAGTTTTGAGTTGTGGAAACTCAAGATGGAGGATCTGTTGGTGGATAAAGATCAGTGGATCGCGGTAGATCCAGGTACTAAACCAACGAGAGTGACCGGTGAAGAATGGAAGAAGTTGGATCGGAAGGCAAAGAGCACAATACGATTGTGTGTCTCATATTCAGTATTGCTGAATGTATTAGGGGAAGCACCGGCGAAGGATTTGTGGGACAAGTTAGGGACTTTGTACCAATCTAAGTCTCTGGTGAATAAACTGTTCCTGAGGAAAAAGCTTTATAACCTGAGGAGAAAAGATGGAGACTCGGTGACAGAGCATCTGAACACATTTAATACTGTGGTAAGTCAGTTAGCGTTTGTTGATATTAAAATTTCAGATGAAGATAAGTGCATCAGTTTGTTGTGTTCTCTACCAGATTCGTGGGATAGTCTGGTTATTGCAAAAGGTAGCAATGCAACTGCTTTACAGTTTGATGAAATAGTCTCAGCCTTGCTGACGGAGGAGATGAGATGGAAAAATATGGAGAGCCAGAATGGTGATTCCTTGTCTGTACGAGGATGGTCCCAAAATAGAAACAAAAATAAGTCATCGAGTGAGAGATCTAAATCTAGAGGGAGATCTAAATCTCCAGGAAAACCTGTAAAGGTGGTGTGCTAGAAATGCAGAAAGGAAGGGAACTTCAAAAGGGACTGTAAATCGAAAGCCCCTAATAAAGGAAAGTGATCTGATGATGCTCCTTCTGCAGCGGCGAAAACCACCTCAGATGAAGGTGGGGATGTGTACTTGGCTTCTTCAAGTACACATGTAGATCATCCGACATGTTTGATTGACTCAGGTGCATCCTTTCACTTCACTCCCCATAGAGAGTGGTTCTGCGAGTATGAGAAATACGATGGTGGTGATGTCTTCTTAGGAGATGATAGGAAGGCTAAAATCATTGGTCGTGGAAAAGTAAAGTTGAAGTTGCAAGGTGGAAGGGTTAGAACACTTCCGGGTGTTCTGCATATTCCTGCATTGACCAGAAAGCTGATTTATGTAAGAAAGTTGGATGATGCAGGTGTAAAAACAGTGTTCGAGAAGGATACCTGCAAGATGGTTCGGGGAGCACTGGTATTGATGCAGGGAGTTCGGACTGGGACTCTGTACAAGTTGCAAGGTAGCACTGTTGTTGATGGGTACAACAGTTCTGTGGTTCCTGAAAGTGGAGCTCAAAATCTAGTGGTCTCTGGAGAGAAGACTGTGCTATGGCATCAAAGTCTTGGACATATTGGAGAGAAGGGCCTTCGAATACTTCATGGTAATAGTATGGTAGAAGGTATGAGTAATAGCTCTCTGAATTTTGATTTCTGCGAAAATTGTGTATATGGGAAGCAAAATCGGGTGAGGTTCCCATCTGGTGCTAAGAGAGCGAAACAGATATTAGAGCTTGTGCACAGTGATGTGTGTGGACCTGTGAAGGTTCCATCACTGGGTAATTCTGTGTACTATGTATCATTTATAGATGACTTCTCAAGGAATACATGGATATATTTCCTTAAGAAGAAATCTGAAGTCTTTGACAGGTTTAAAGAATTTAAGGCTCTGGTGGAAAATCAGACAGAGAAGAAGATAAAGGTGCTGCGGACAGATAATGGTGGAGAGTTTTGCAGCAAGGAATTTGAAGAATTCTGTAAGAAGTGTGGTATAGCACGGTAGAAGACTACTCCATATACACCTCAGCAAAATGGAGTCGTAGAAAGAATTAACAAGACGTTGATGGAAAGGGAAAGAAGCATGCTCAGTGGTGTCGGGTTAGGACAAAAATTCTGGGCAGAGGCGGTGGATACTGCATGTTACTTGGTCAACAAGTCACCTTCATCAACGTTGGAGGATAAGACTCCACAAGAAGAATGGACTGGTAAGAAACCCTCTCTTTCACATATGGGGGTATTTGGATGTGATGCATATGTACATGTTCCAAAGGAGAAACAAACCAAGTTGGATAGTAAATCTGAAAAGTGCATCTTTATTGGGTATAAGGATGGTTTAAAGCGTTATAAGATTTGGAACCCAGTCACACGGAAGGTTGTGTATAGCCGAGATGTGGTGTTCAGAGAGGTAAAATATGTTATTAAACATGAATTCCAACCAAAGGAACCTGAGAAGATAGAGTTTGAGCTAAAGGAGGAAGAATCAGACTCTGTAGCAGAGGAGGAATCAGAATATGAAGAGCCACAAACTCCGGCTGTGAGAAGATCAGTTCGAGAAAGAAGGCAGCCAGAAAGGTATAGTCCTTATGCTTTCTGTTCAAATTTTGCTTTATCTGTTACTGATGATGATCCCAGAACTGTGAAGGAAGCAATAGATTCAGAGGATGGAAAACTCTGGAAAGAGGCCATGGTTGATGAAATCGCATCTTTGCACAAAAATGAGGCTTGGGATCTAGTGGAGTTGCCGGCTGGAAGGAAACCCATTGGCAGCAAATGGGTGTTTAAAAAGAAGACAAATGCAGAAAGGAAGGTGGAGAAATACAAAGCTCGGTTCGTAGCAAAAGGATATTCCCAAGTGCCGAGAATTGATTTTGGTGATATTTTTTCTCCTATTGCCAAGGTAACTTCTATTAGATTACTTTTATCTGTTGCTACTTCTTTTTATTTTGAGGTTAAACAGATGGATGTGAAGACAACATTTCTTCACCGGGATTTGGAAGAGGAAATCTACATGAAGCAACCTAAAGGCTTTGCGGTGAAGGGTAAGAAAGAACTAGTATGCAAGTTAAAGAAGTCTCTGTATGGGTTAAAACAGTCACCAAGGATGTGGTATCAGAAATTTGATACATTTATACGGGGACTTGGCTTCAACAGAAGCAAAGCAGATCACTGTGTGTATTTTAAATTAATTGGTGACCATGTTATTTATCTGGTCTTGTATGTGGATGATATGTTGCTGGTTGGAAATGACAAAGAAATTATCCAGGATTTGAAGACCCAATTGTCCTCCAAATTCGACATGAATGATCTTGGTGCTGCAAACTATATTTTGGGCATGGAAATTAAAAGAGATCGAGCAAAGAGGAAGCTCTGGTTAAACCAGAGGAAGTATGTCGAGACAATACTGCAAAGTTTTAATATGCAGGATAGTAAACCAGTGAAGGTTCCTATTCCTGTACGTGTGAGGTTATCTGCTGAACAGTGTCCCAAGACACAAGAAGAGGAAGAGGACATGTCCCGTGTTCCATATGAAAGTGTAGTCGGTAGCCTGATGTATGCAATGGTCTGTACTAGACCAGACATTGCACATGTAGTGGGAGTATTGAGCAGGTTTATGTCAAAACCAGGGAAGGAGCACTGGACAACAGTGAAGCGAGTTTTCAGGTATTTTTGTGGCACTAGTGATTATGGTTTGTGCTACCAAGGAAGACCAGGATTGGACAGAGTGTTGGATATTCGTGGCTTTATTGATGCATATTGGGCTAGAGATATAGATCAGAGAAGATCTACAAGTGGGTATGTGTTTAACCTATTTGGAGGTGCAGTCAGTTGGATGAGTAAGAAACAATCTGTAGTGGCACTATCAACTACAGAGGCAGAATACATGGCAGCCACTCATGCAAGCAAGGAAGCAGTTTGGTTGCAGGGATTGTGTTCAAGTATGGGGTTAGTATAGGGAGCTATAAGAATAGACTGTGACAGCCAAAGTGCAATTTTCTTGGCAAAGAACTCTGCTTATCATTCAAAGACAAAGCACATTGATGTTCAGTATCACTTTGTGAGGGATATGATAGAAGACAAAAAGGTATTGCTGGTAAAGGTGGACACTTTGAAGAATACTGCAGATGCATTGACAAAATCTGTGAGCTCTGAGAAGTTCTCTTGGTGTAGAGAAACAATGGGCATTTCAGGGCTGGAAAAATGACTAAGCTCTCCTGTGGCCCCGCGTGGAAAGAAAACAACAAGTGGGAGATTGTTGGGTTGTGTTATATTCTTTCCATGACTAACCCACGTAGTGAATCGGGGGGTTAGAGGGGGGGGGGGGGGGGGGGGGGGGGGGGGGGGGGGCGGAGCCCCCCCTTCGTTGCGCCAATTGTGTGGTGGGGGGGTCACAGGGGGGGCGGGTAGCCCCCCTCTATGGGGTCCGGGGTAGCGCCCCGGGAATTTTTTTTTTTGGACCCTATATTAGGTTGGGCGAACCTACCTATGGTTTTCAGTCCATGGTTTTGGACGTGATGGTTTTCGGTCCATGGTATTGGATGCTTCGGCATGTATAAATATGTATTGTAACATTGAAAGGAATATAATGAAAAATCAAGCTGGTAGTCCCGGATTTGGGATCCGGGGGAAAACCTCTGTGTATATGTGTTTTATGTGTTATGATCTCACATTGTTTATTTTTCTGTGATTTAGAATTTGTATGCAGGTAATTTCTGTACGGGGTTAAAACCTACAATTTAAAGTGCTTATCCTTTTTCTATAGACGATAAATAAGACAAGGGAATCAAAGGACCTACTTGTTCTTTCACTTTCCTTTTGTCTCCTTTGTATGGCTCTCGTCGCTCCTCCTCAAACTTAACTTGCTCATAAAGTACCTACAAGCATAAACAGAAGAAAGAGAACCATTCAAAGCAAGAGATCTATCGACTATAAGTAAACGGAATTAGATACATTCACACATATAAACGTCATATATCAAGATAAGCATATGGAAAAAGGTGTAAACAACTCTATTAAGTAGAAGGAAGAATTACAAACATGAATTCCGATCCATTGTCACTTTTCCAGCTTGGGTTCCAACCAACAACACTTCAGCAGCATAACAATACTTGCTTATAATCTAAATCCTCACACCAAAAATATCTCCTTACAAATTCTCAAAGTCCAGCCCCTGAAAACTTAGATGAGTGCTCAATTTATAAGACAATGGAGGAGGTTTGGTCATAAATGAGGGTATTGAATGTTATTCCAAACTTAGAGTTAGTTTCCATGGAGGAAGGGATGAGAGGATAGGAGGTTACTTAACTCATTCCCTATCCATTTTCAAGCTCATAGGAGATGATAAGTGTGGGAATCTTCTAGATGGCTCTAGAAGATAATAATATTCCCAAAACCCTATGTGAATTTCGCTCAATCTCACTCAGTGCAGGTCAAAGTGGATCTAAGTGCTTTGGAAAGCACCCTGACATGGGCCTACCTGCACTAAAGCACACTTACATCTATCCAAGGCTATGCTGGTCCCTCAAGGAGGCATTTTTGGAGGGATTCAGGCCAAGAAGCTCTTAAGGAAGGAGACATTCAAAGTGTTGACTTGTCTAGGGCATGTAGTAGTTGAATTAGGGTTTTATGAGCCCCAATGGTATTGATCTGAATGATGGGAGATGTTGGGTTGTGTTATATTATTTCCATGACTAGCCCACGTAGTTAACCGGAGGGTTAGAGGTGGGGTGGAGCCCCCCCTTCATTGCGTCAATTGCGTAGTGGGGTGGGGTCACAAGGGGTTTTAGGGGTACCCGTAACCCCACTCTATGGGGTCCGGGCCAGCCCCCTGGAAAATTTTGGTTTTGGACCCTATGTTAGGTTGGCCAGACCCACTTATGGTTTTATGCATGATTTTCACACATGGTTTTGAACGCGATGGTTTTTGGTCCATGGTTTTGGACGCGATGGTTTTTCGATCCATGGTATTGGATGCTTCAGCATGTATAAATATGTATTGTAACATTGAAAGGAATATAATGAAAATTCAAGCTGGTAGACCCGGTTTTGGGATCCAGGGGAAAATCTTTGTGTATATGTGTTTTATGTTTTATGATCTCGCATTGTTTATTTTATGTGTTTTAGAATTCGTATGTAGGTAATTTCTGTACAGGGTTAAAACCTATAGGAGAGATGTGCCCAAATGGATCTATAACATCTGCCCCCTAAAGCATGAAGTCGAAAATAATAATGTCGAGTGATATGCTTTACAATGTGATGAGGAGGTTCCGAAATGGATGGTGACCTACATTGATTACAATACATAATATCATGATATTTTTTATTTTTTCTCATGAATGGCTGAGGGAAGGCATGCCCATGCTTAGCATATAAACTTTCATTACGAGTACACAGACAGTCATCTATAGATATAGACCCATGAAAGGATGACCGTCAATGTAAAGTCATTGTATGGATGATTTGGTACATTTCCTGGAATCGTAGCCCGGATGGATGAAACTAGATTCAAGAGCTTCTATCTTGTTCAATCATTCACTCAAGTGCAATTCTAACCATGCGAATATGTGATTTTAAGTCGAACATGGGAAGACACCGTCTGATTACCAGCCAATGATGTAAGTCGTTAATAGCTGTGAGAGAAATTTCTGATAATGATAATGATCCTCAAGGTACTGCAGTACATTCTGCATGGTGTGAATGGATGTTTTGATGTCAAACACCATACAAAGTCTTCCAGCCAAAGGCCAACGATGTCAACCTATTGCCGGAAGCGTGAAACTTGCCATTGATGTATGCAAGTCTCAAGGTACTGAAGGGGTGTTTCTAAGTCAACTTCTTGGATAATGTACTGATGTCGACAAGAAGCGACTTGTCGCAGGAGGGCCTTGATGTATCCCACATCAATGACACAAAATGAGTGTAATGATTTTTGGAGATGGAATGTGACCGGCGACACAAGGTTCAGGAATGGCAATCATGAAAATGAAGGTTTATGAGTATTGCAAAGGATGAATTTCAAACTGAGTGACTTCTCTTGAACATGTCGGTGACAATGAATGGATTGGTAGCATTGACCCAAAACAAAAGTAATGGATGGTATGATAGACAAAGGTATGATGACCATCAAGAAGATAACCCAACCCAAATAGTCACAATGATGAAGTGAAAATGTCATGTTCAAGAGCGACCTGGTGCCATAATGTGGTTTACCCCTTATTCATTTTTCCCAGTCATTGCTGACTAGTACCTCTTTATTTTTATCAAGCTTGAGGAAGATAACATATGCTTTTTGTATACTTCCACCCTTCAGGTGAATCCATCGCTATGTGATGTTTTAACGAGTCTAGTGAAGGCGAAACTCGGTCTTGTCATGATGGACAATTTTGTTGCTATTTGATGTTTTAATGAGTCTAACGACAATGATAACTCGGTCCTTTTCATGTTTAGAGAGTTTGAAAAGGGACAAAAAGAAAACTCCACAAGTTATTTTTCGTATATTTGTCTCTCAAGTCTGAAAAAGCGTAAAATAATACAGGAGAGAACCTACTAACCATGTTCGATCAATGTTTTCCTTTTTCGTAGATAATCTATCTCAGTTCGGAAAAGGGTTAAACTTATACTGAGTAGATTCCGTTTCCAATCCGTTAACGAGCTGAAAAGGACAAGTGCTTGGCAATATTTTCATATTTCGAGAGTTTGAAAAGAGCTTAAAGAGGACACCACTTAGAGGAATGAGTGGTGTCTAGGATAGAAACTAGTTCTGGTGATGTTGGAACTTCTCAAAACATGTTGATTTATGTGAAGAGGTTGGCTAATAAGACCACTCATTGCAATTGTTCCTCAAAAATGGTAAAACAAACAAGTGAAAGCGTATGATTAGCCAAGCAGATAATGACGATGGAAGGAGGAAAAACAAGGCCCATTTGATAGAAGAGGTTGATAGAATGGCAATCACGAGGGTTAAAATGGAAATGGGTTCATTTTTACACAAGCTTGAACCATAGGGAACTATCCTTGAATTCAGTTCCATGCTTACACAAGCTTGAAATGAAAAACTATGCTTGGATTCAGTTTCATTTTTACACAAGCTTGAAATGAGGAAAAACTTTGCTTGAAACTGTTTGCATGCCCCCAGCATGATGGCTCAATTCTAGGTGCATGCCCACCAAGCTTCATTGGGTTCACTTAAGTAGACTACTCGCGGCTACGAGGTGGATGGAATGAAGGTTCATTTATGAGATCGAGTGAAAGACTCGACTGGGATAATACGAGATCTAATCAAAGGCTCGAATTGGAACTTTGCTCTGTGGGACCTTGTTTCATTTTTTAACGAGCTTGACACAAGAAAAGGAACTATGCTCTAGGACCTGTTTCATTTTTTATTGAGGTTGACACAGTAAAAGAACTATCCTCATATTACTTCTTTCATTTTTTAACGAGCTTGACACAAGACAAGGAAATATGCTCTAGGACCTGTTTCATTTTTTATTGAGGTTGACACAGTAAAAGAACTATCCTCATATTCCTTCTTTCATTTTTTAACGAGATTGACACAAGACAAGGAATTATGCTCAGACTCCTTGTTTCATTTTTTAACGAGCTTGACACAAGACAAGGAACTATGCTCATGATCTTTGTTTCATTTTTTAATGAGGTTGACAGAAAACAAGGAACTATCCTAATGGACCTATTTCATTTTTTAATGAGGTTGACACAAGACCAAGAACTATCCTCATGGGTTTTGTTTCATTTTTTTAATGAGGTTGACACAGTAAAAGAACTATCCTCATATTCCTTATTTCATTTTTTAATGAGGTTGACATAAGACAAGGAACTATCCTCATACCCTTTGTTTCATTTTTTAATGAGGTTGACACAAGACCAGGAACTATCCTCATATCCTTGGTTTCATTTTTTTAACGAGCCTGACAGAAGACAAGGAACTATCCTCATGGGAGCTATTTCATTTTTTAATGAGATTGACATAGTAAAAGAACTATCCTCATTTTCCTCGATCACGACTCATAAGAGGTCATGACTTCCAAGAGGTTCTCACCGGATGGGAGAACAATGCTCTGGAAGGGCTCTGTAGTAAGGAATCCATTAGAGAGATCTGGTTCTAATGCCCCCAGTGCATAATGTACAACATCACTGAATTGATCATCATTTGATGTAGGCATGGAACAGGTTGCCACATAATTGACCCGTGGGGGGTAAGATACCATTGGGACAAAAGTACCATTCAGGAAATATGGTTGACTGCAAGCCATATTTGGACCGAAAAATGAAAAATGGTCAATGGTGACAATTCTGCCTTCATGTAGGAAACACATCACTCGAAAGAGTGTTGAAACAATAGCTCCCATGTCATAAAAATAGTCACGCCCAAGAAGTAAATTGTAATCTAAAGGGCCTAGGACTACGATCACATTGAGATAAACATCTTTTCCTCCCAAAGTAATAAGAAATTGAGGAAGGATCCCTAATGGTTGACTTGTTCCTCTGTTAAAAGCCAACAGATTTTGGGTAATAGGCACAAGTGGCGACGAACTGAGTGCTTGCCAAGCGGTGGAGGAAAGGATACTCATAGATGCACCTTCATCTATAATAGCACCAGGTACAATCATATTACAAACCTGTACTATGATATGGAAAGGCACATAAGAAGGAAGCGGCATCTTGCCAGTCGATTCCAATCAAAGGAAGTGACCAGACTACTTGGAGGGGGTACCATAAGAACAAGAGAATTTCCCCCTTGAGTTACGAAAACAGGAGGATTTTCCTCCTATCTTGATGGAATAGGAGGATTTCCCCCAAGCTCATTGGAATATGAAGAAACGAAAAGAACCTGAGTGGTATCATATTCACTCTCTACGGTAAAGGTATAATTAACTGAAGGTGAAATTGGGTCAACTGTTTCCTCGACTTATGATTGGTCGGGTATAGACTCATGGGATTCACACTCAAAGAGAGTGGGTTTGACCAATGGTTGATTTGGATCAGTTATTTTATCAACTAGTGAAGGATTAAGGGAGAGTCTCCTGTAACCAGATGGAAGTCACTGCGGTGAAGAAGGATAGTTATCCAACAATTTTTGGGCTTCATCTAGATAGGGACAAAGGTGAATGGGATGATTCCCTTCACATAACCTACATGGAAACTTAACCTTACCCTTCCTTCCATGAACTTTACTACCACTAGTTGATGGTGTGTCACCAACATGATCTCTAGAAGTTGATGACACAAGATGATGTGAACAAGAAGACCATTCTTCTAAGATTTGAGGAATATCAGAACAATTTCAAAGAAGATGGTCTCCCATACAAAGTTTGCATGGATATAGAACTTTTTGAGGCTTATTGGATGGTTTCTCATCAGCAATTGAATTCAAAGCAATGGTTGTTTGGTTGCCCCTGCTGAATCTTCTTCTTCTTCTTCTTCTTCATCTTCCCTTTCTTCTTCTTCTTAACCACCTAGTTACTAGTGTCAATACTTTCACTAGGCGAAGAGGAAGAAGGGGAGGAAGAAAAACTGAGGAAGAAGACAAAGGGTCAACTTTAGGATCAACTGAGGTTGATTTTGTCTTGTTGGAGGAGTACTCGATTGTGGAGAAATCATGAAATTTTGAACCAAGCAGGTTGAAAACAACCATATTGGAAAGCCAATGGTAAATTCCGAAAGGGATAATGTAGCCATATAAGGAGCACCAATCTTTCCAAAAGGAGGAAAAGGACTAGGATTCCCATAAAAAAGAATTCCTTGATCGGTGGACTCCAGATTTGTCGCCATGTGTTTCAACCTAAAATAAACTAAGGAGTGATGGTGGAAGATGTTATTCATGGTAAATTAATTTTATTTTAATCAAAATAACATAACAAAACAAAAGAGGGATAATCTAGGAAAAAGGATTACCAAGCAACTGTGAATTGAAGAATACCTCCCGGCAAACCGAGAAGTACGCGTAGGCAATCTCCTCGAATGTTGTGTTCGGTGTATCACTGTGTACAAGGCGGCTTACTCGATTACCTAAGGATGGATAGCAACCTAATGTAGGCTTGCCATATATACTCAAAAGTACGTGGAGGTCCAATCCATGTTAGCGTTGTCTAATGCAAAACCGCGCAGTGAGAGCATTCCCTTATACTTTACGTACTGTAACACTGCCCTATATACCTGAAGGTACGTGGACGAGCTACGATATACTTACATACGTGGAATGATGTATCACACTCGAAATGTATCGCAAACAATTAACGACGACTCCTATGTTTAACGATGTCGGAACACGTCTGTAGCCTAGACCTCTAAATGTTATTCCTTAAGTTACAATGCTCCATTAGGTTAATTGATGTTAATTTTAAGTTGATCTTGATTAATAATTTTCCTTTCAAGCTTCACCATGTGATGTATTTTAAATTCCTAGAATGCAACTAATATGATAATCATTCTTTCCATTCAATTTTAACAATGAAATCCTTAGCTAGTAGGGATAGAGCAATCAGATTCTTTAATCAAAGAAGAAAGAACACATATAATGCAATTTCCCTAAACTATTCCTATGAGCACACAAAAACTTTTTCAATGCACAATGCAAGTTTTTCTTTTCAATTCCCTTAATTTTATGATGAACAAAAGGAAACTAATGCACATACAATAAATCGATCTTTTTGGAAGAATGAAGACTTTAAGACAATTCCGTTTTGAAAGAAATGAAGACTTTTATGACACTTTCTTTTGAACAAAGATTAATTGACTATAAACTAACTTTGACAATGACTTGATAGCGATAAGGAAATCATTTAATAAACACTAAAAAATCAAGGACAAAGTAGGGCTAGCAAAGGAAACACAAATTGATTTCAGAGACACAAGCATCATTGACCTTTCAGCAAGCAGAAACAGAAGGAAATTTGGCAAAAACCCAATTCAAAGGAGGGCTTTTTTTCCTAAGGAGGATCAACACAGCCTTGAATGGGAGAAAATGTACTTTAGATCATTGTCCTCAAGCCAGGGGTGCTTTGCAGCACTTTGTCTCTAGACAAAACCTGCGTTGGTGCCAGAGAGGCCATCCTAGGGGCTTACAAGCACAATTTTTACCAAAAAACACTTCTAAAAATCTGAAACAAGATCAATGGAAGCAAATAAAGTCAACTAGAGTGTAGTACTAAGATGAAGGTAAACTACTGAGATGATGATCATTCCCCAATGGAGTCACCAATTTTTTATGTGGAGTTTTGCATCTATGGATAAATACTAATTCCCTAACTAGGTAGTTATACCTAGAACAACATATTTAAAGTGCTTATCATTTTTCTATAGATGATAAATAAGAGAAGGGAATCAAAGGACCTACTTTTTATTTCACTTTCCTTTTGTATCCTTTATATGACTCTCGTCACTCCTCCTCGAACTCAACTTGCTCAGAAAGTACCTGCAAGCATAAATAGGAGACAAAGAACCAATCAAAGCAAGAGATCTATCAACTATAAGTAAATGGAATTAGATAAATAAATTCACACATATAAACATCATATATCAAGATAAGAATTTGGAAAAAGGTGTAAAAAAAATTATTGAGTAGAAGGAAGAATTACAACCATGAAGTCCAATCCATTGTCACTCTTCTAGCTTTGGTTCCAACCAACATCACATCAATAGCACAACACTCGGATAGCATAACAATACTTTCTTATAATCTCAATATTCACACCAACATTATCTCCTTACAAATTCTCAAAGTCCAGCCCCTGATCACTTAGATGAGTGCTCAATTTATAGGAAAATGGAGGAGGTTTGGTCATAAATGAGGGTATTGAATGCCTTCCAAACTTAGAGTTAGTTTTCATAGAGGAAGGAATGAGAGGATAGGAGGTTACTTTACTCATTTCCTATCCATTTTCAAGCTCATAGGAGATGATAAGTGTGGGAATCTTCTAGATGGCTCCAGAAGATAAGAATATTCCCAAAACCCTATGTGAATTTTGGCTCAATCTCACCTAGCATAGGTCAAAGTGGGTCTAAGTGCTCTAGAAATCACCTTGACATGGGCTTACCTGCATTGAAGCGCACTTACCCCCATCCAAGGTTGCACTGGTCCCTTAAGGAAGCATTTCTAGAGGGATTTAGACCAAGAAACACTCAAGGAAGGAGGCATTCAAAGTGTTGACTTATATAGGGCATGTAGCAACTGAATTAGGGTTTGATGAGCACCAATGGTACTAATCTAAATGACCGGAGTGATGTGCCCAAATGGATCTGTAACATGCCCCACCTAAGTCACCTATGGATTTTTGGCAACACTTCCATGTTTTGCAGTTCCAAGCTCCGAAAAGATAGATGAAATTTCCTTATCTTTGGGATAGATTTGAGTACTATCTTAACAAATTAGTCCATCCCAAGAAGAAGTTTGAGCCCAAGCCTCGCTCAGCATACTTCAATGATGGAGCTACGGAACCATAGATGTATACAGTAAATATCACTAGTGACTGTCTGTCGTCCCCTCATCAAATAGCTCCACCACCACAGAGTGATGTGAGAGAACAGGCACACACATTTGTTCAGCTATCACATCCTCCCAACATAACTTCGCTTAATTTTCACGCGCATTTTTGGTCGTAAGTCCATTGAGTTGTCACATGCATTTTTTACCTCAACGTCTTTCTTTGTACTCAGATGATCCTCCAGATGATATTGCCTTGTGTTCTTCCATTCTAACCTCTACACTTGTTGTGAATGAGGATCAAGCCATCAACAAATTTGGTGTTGCACAACTAACATGTGCTATCATTCATGAAGAGTATGACTGGGATCTTGAGCATCAACACTCGGGGAAGGATGACTCCCTTCTGTCCAAGCCTCCTCCGTTCTTTCTTGACATATTTGGTGAACTTGCCATCCATTATTTTTCATGTCCATCTCCATCTAGGGATGCACCCATTATTGATCATTCACAGGACACACCGGATGTCAACCCATCATCTGAGAAGGGAGAGGATGAACTATTCATTTGAAATCCATTTGACTTTTCATCTGCTCTTTTCAGAAACACATAGGGTGAATTTGTCCTCTTCTCATCTACCCCTTTGTTTGATTCATCAGATCATGAGGATTCTATTGAAATCATTGATTTTGCTAATCGTAGCTACGTGATCTATTTACTCTCGTATTCGATCATGATGACGATTCTATTGCATTTGATTTTTCGAAGCCACCTGTTTATGATGATATATCTGTCGATGAAGTTGAACCCCCCCATACTGTTGAGGCACTTCAACTCGAGCTGATGGTTATGTCAGGTCCTCTCTATCCTGAGGTTGGTTTCACTTCCAATCCGGAAATTGTTGAAACACTCGAGGCTCCTCATCACTCAACTGTATGCATTGAAGTGGGATCATAGTTTCCCCACTCGAACCACACAATCCCATCACTCATGCATTGGAAGAATCTTATATTGCAAGCACACGTGCACAACGCAAGTTGTCGTTGTTTCTTTCGGTTCCTTGCATGTCACAATCAAGAGTATGCATATGATTCACAATTGCACATAGTGTCACACAACACCCTGAAAAGTCCACAGATTGTATGTCATGAACTTGCACTCAATGATGTCTCGTGGACACTTTTAAATTCAGAGAGTGTTTGTATTCATTTTTATATCTTTCATGTTTGCTGGTTTGCACAGCTGTGTTGTTCACGAACCATGTCTTCACCAACATGGATTAACCAATGCACCGGTGGCTACATTGGAAGTATCACTTCACATGATCAGACCCATGCACCATTAGCTTAGGAGTAGGAGTAGTTTTTTCTTTTGGTTGTTTGCTTACTTACCTTGCATGTTTGTTTGTTTACTTGCTTGTTTGCTTACTTGCTTTGCATTCACATTTACCTCTACTTTTGCTTTGTTTTGTGTTTGTTTGCTTATTTTGTGCTCATAGGTTAGTTTCGCATGAGACTGTATGTGACTCTTGAAACAAGCTGGGTAAAGTACAAGAGATCTTGTGCAATTATCAATACTTGGTTATTTGTCATCCAACCTCTGCATGAAGAACTTGTTATCTTTATTCCATGATACATAGATGGAAAATATGTACTATTCGAAGTGAACATTGATGAAAACACGACACTTGCATGCTAACTAGTGTCACCTACTCTAGTCGGTTGCCTTTGGGTTAACCCTTGGTAACTCAGTCAAGTAGAGTAAGGTGCAGGGGAAAACCTTAGCAAGCACGTTAGAGGTATATAATAAACTACTTATTTGAAGGAACAACCTCTTCTACTCCCAATAAGTCAAGATCCCTCTCCGCCTTTGAAATGAATAAGTGTTATGCACAATGATGAAAATGAAAAAAAATGAAAAGTGAAAAATTTCAAAATGAAAAGTGAATAAGGTGAAAGAAGAGAAAGGCTTCTTGCATAGAGAGTTGATGCAAGTAACTCTGTAGGGGTACTCTCTAGGCTCGATGGAAGTGAGCGATGATTATGTTCTTGCGTGAATTCGTCAAGGTATTGTCCAGGCCTGCTGGCAACGGAGCAACACCAGAGATGAAACTAAGACTGACAACTATACTTCTTGTGCACCAATATACCCCTCATCCCCAATCGAAAAAATAATGTTGGCCTAGCTTGGAATGTGTGTCGACTGACCAAGAGCTTGGGAGATACTACATATTACAATCAAGCAAGTGTGGAAACCAAGACCAACAGAGAATTGAACAATACTTCTAGAGGTGCGAGACTTGCTTTTTACAAAAAGGGTCCATTCAGAGAGTTGGAGTTCTACCAGTGTGTCGCCAAGTGTTTTAACAGCTACAACCACCCTCCAAAATTTTTCCTTAGCTTTGTTTTGGATCCTCCCTACCAACCATACTCAACAACATGTCTTGCACTAGCAAGTACGCAAACTTCAGTCATTTTCTAGCAGCATGACCGCCTATGCATGATAGCTTATTGCATTCCCCTCACAGGCTTCTTCTCCAGACTTGATCCAACTGCAAGAAGCTCCCTCAAATAAATTGTGCAATTATGGAGGGCAACCAACCTTCCCTCCAGAAATTACGTAATCTTGACTGGTGGCCTGCTGGCCTCAGGAATTGCGCAATTCTGCCTGTCAACCTTCCCTAGAAAAACTATGTAATATGACCTAGCACGACTGCTCAACCCAGAAATTGTGCAATTCTTGGCAGCAGTCAACTACTCGACCCAAAAATTGCGTAATTCCTCTGGGCAGCCATCCCAAATTCCTCCTAGAAACTGCGCAAAAGTTACCCTCAGTCAGGCAGGCTGTTACATGTGCCATCACGTTGATCAGTTCCACCCGAGACCAAGGAAACTTGACTTGCATGCATGGGATTATTTTTCCTGAAATAGCGAAAAGAAACATGAAAAAACATCCCTATATTTTAGGGAGCTATTTATAGGAGCTAGAGGTTACATGAAATGACCGTTTTAGAATATTTCCTCCAAGTGTTGCTTTTTCTTAGATTTGCGGCATGTGCTCATGAGCATCAAACTTATTTATTCTACACTTTAGACCTCACTTCTTCACATCGATCTTGGAGCTCTGGCATCCCACATCACATCCAGGAGTCTTTGACACATCTAGCTCAACTATTTCTGGGTAAGTCGGCTTAACTTGTCTTTTGCAACATTTGTGTCGCTTTTTATGTTTTGGCTTGTGTGAGAGTTGTCTACTTGATTTCTGTGAATGCTTGATGTCATTTACATGCATGTTAGCTTGTACTAGAACCGTTTTAGTTTTCATTAGCATTTCACTGTCGTCACATGCATGACATTGTTTTGCATGAACGGTTGGCGATTCAACGACTTGCTTCACATACATGCATGTTCTTCCATTTTTTTCAATCTTGCATTCACTGTTTGCATGCACGATCATTCAATATTGCTTACACTCAGTATTTCCATGCATTCATATTCACATTTCCTTTCAGTTGCCCATTGGCAGGACTAGGCAGCCTTAGCTTGGACTTTGCCTCACCAAGATAGCATTGCACAATCTTGAGAGGGAAGGCTCCACCTTCCTCCTAGAAAATGCACATTTTTGCCCAGTGATTTTCCTCTAGTATTGCATTGTGCAATTTTGAGAGGTAGTGACTGCTAGCCCAGAAAATTGCACAATGTAGTCACTGGGCCTGCAACCCTTGCCAACTGGAATTGCACAATCCCAGTAGGAAGCAGGCTAGTTTGGATTGCACACTGCATGATTCTAGTAGCCATCCAGCTTCCTAGCAGCACAAACTACCTTTTGTGCAGTTCTGAGAACCAATCTCCCAGCCTCCCAGAAAAAATTGCGCAATCCTTGCTAGTCAATCCCCAGTTATGTTGAATGTCGTAACTCAAGTTTCCTTTGGTTTTAGTTGACATATTTATTTCCATGCATGTCTCCATGAATCCAGATCAGTAGGTGTTCGTCTGCCTCTCAGAAATTTAGGATCAATGGCCTCCAAGAGAGTAGGATCAAAGGACATTGACATAAGTTCAAATGGAGCAATAGTTGAGCGAGTGTCTACAAGTTTTCCAATCTATGAAGAAACCAAGATGATGGTAGACAAGGACATCAAGTTGAAACGGCAAGAGGTCAATGATGCATTTGCAGGCACATTTGGGGAAGACCTCGAAGATCGCCAATTCTATGTGAACATTCACAAGTCTGGCTTGTATCAGATTGCATGCAGGTATCCCATGTTCCCATGCGTGGACATGATACATTGGATCGTCTCGCACACTGATCCTAAGACGATGACATTGAGCAGTGTCAGCGGGACAAAGATTGCTACCTTTAGGGCACAAGATTATGATCAGATGTACCATATGTTAAAGCCCGTTATCACCATGGAGACACCCTTCACCATACCCAGCAGCAATGCCAAATCTAGAGATATCTTGAAGAACTAGGTAAAGTAGCTGGCCAAATTCGGGAAGACACCCAACCATGTTTACAAGATGAAGATACTGTGGAAGGCATATCAATACTTGATCATATTTGAATGTCACCTGTATGGCCAAGAGAGCATGAAAAACTTCCCACAGAGTTAGGTGAGCGCGTTGGACCAATTGGCCAGTGAAGGCAAAGCATGTAACTGGTCTGACAAGTTGGCTTAGAGGCTGAAGGGACAGGTAACAAGAGCTCAACAGCTGCCGAAAGGTCACTAAGAAGAAATCTACATGTCCGCTTACATCTTGGATGCAATTTGTGCCCGCCGTGAGTTCCAGGGCTTGAAGTGGCCATGGACATCGATGAAGACCTCTGTGAACACTTATTGTAAAATTTTGTTTGAATGCAACTTCAGAGGAGTTATGACACAACTGCCCGATCATTTTGTCACCTCGGTGTACAAGATGATATTTGAACAGGATCCACCCTACATCTCTAAGGCAATAATGGAGGCACTGATCGATAGAGCAGATTGGTATATCATACCACATCTTGGTAGGACTATCATCTAAGCTGAATCGAAAGAAGAAGGCACCTTGGCTCGATCTCCCATTGCGGCTTATACGAGATATGGATTTCAAGCATGCACATGTCGAAGCTAAGGAGATAAATAAATATCCATTTGATGCCCAAAGCTACAATCCGTATGACCCACATTGTTTTTTCAAAGATCACTACACGAGAGTACAGTTTCAGTGGATCCACGGGGCATGTCATTGCGCAAAGGAGGACTGATGGAGATATTGTTACAGCTTCTCTAGGCCAAATAAACCATTTGGCATCGCTATGGAATGGTTAACGAAGTAGCATCTAGGAGAGCACTAGCAATAGCGGTAGAGGTTAACATACCAGCGTGCGACAAAGGCAAGAGGAAGATTGTTGATATAATGGAGGAGGAAAAAAGGTACACGTTCCGAGCAGACCCACTTGTGCAGAAAGAATATTTGGAAATAGAGGCGAACATGCAACAACGCGAAAAGAGGAATGCGTAATGGTAGAGAGAAAAACAGAGAATGGAGGAAACAGAGGAGTTGCATGAGTTGAGGGAGGAACTCTGGAAGGAACAGGAGCTGCACAGATAGGAGAAGGAAGCGCAACAGGAATAGGTACAACATGGGGCGCAACATGTACATACATATGAAACTGCGCTCATACAAGTAGTCGACTCATCTGAACAACTGGCACCAAGCAGGCAGGGTGAGTAGTCACAGGAGCAGGACTTTTCTCAAGAGATGGATCAAGCACTTAAGCATATGGATACATATATGGATCAATAGGAGTTAGAGCAAGACATCGACCTCATGCCTCACCACCAAGAGGTTGACCCACCAGCTTCACCGCATCCAGAAGCGGAAAAAGTCCCAAGCGACCAAGGAGACACTAAAATCCTTGGAGACAATCCGGAGGGAGATATGCACAAAATCTCATTTGATGAGTCCCAACATAGAGTTGTGCAATGTTGCAGAGGAGTCAACTCCGAATGATCACACATCTCCTACACATTTTGATGAACGAGTGATCGTGTCTGACGTGTGCAAGCATCCAACAACATTGGTTGATGCTACAAGAATGGCTAAGGAGTTACAGACGGCCAAGCAGGGGGGAGAATTGGTAACAACATCCCCCCCAGTAGAGTTGAAGAAGGAAATATTGGATGAAGTATTGTCCCTTGACATAGTCATGCGGGCATTGTATTCCAAGTTTGGTACCATGCATAAGGCATTTGTCCATCTCAATGGCTAGCAGCAATAATGTACGAGGAGAGCACCTATCTTGTCAAACGTTCATGCTATTGTCGATTACATGCAATCATGGACAATGAGATACAAGCGAGCACTGCTATGATTTCCCAAGACGATGAAGCCTAGAGCGATCAAGCTGAAGGCACGCATCTGGAGTTAGACCCGGAACTATGAAGATCTCCCGCAACTCATCACTAGTCTACAAGCTTCCCATGCATGGCTATTTAGGAGTATGCATGTTGTTGTGTGCGCACATGCGATCCCATCTATTGGGACAATCATCTAGGCAAAGAAAAAGGCACAGGTCCAACTGGAGCTTGACTCGTACTTTGACGAGTTGATGCACATAGCCACCAACCCAGACTTGGAGATTAGTGTGGAAACCATGCATCAGTATGTCGTTGGTCCGACCATGCTCAAGACGATGATGCGCATGTTATCAGATGATTTGGACAGAGGAACCTGAACATTGTACCCAGATGCTATGGAGACAAGAGTTCATTTCGAGAAAGATGTCACCGTAGAGTACACGGACACGATCGCGCACTATCAGGCTTGGCATTAGTTTGCTATTGTCGCCCACCATGAGGATGTTGAAGAGTTTGCCTTCCCACAGTTGTATGAGTCATAGTGATGTCTTGCATGGCTTGCTTAAGCCTATTTTGTCTCACATGGGTACATGTGCAGATTGTATGTAATGTCTTTTCAAGTGTAAGTTCAACTGTCGATTGTTGGATATAACAATCATAGAGTAGATGAAGAGTCATGAGGGTAAATGAACTGTCACAAAGGGGAATGTCAAGGGCCACCCCACCCTTTACTATATATAGTCCCTCATAACTCATTGTATAGGCTTTTAGTCAGCCAAGCTTCTGATAGGAGTATCTTAGAGCTCAGATAGGATTGTAATGAGCCTTGGCCTCTCCACTGTGCAGAGCTAGTATATCTCTTTGGAGGATGAGGCGGCGGTGACAATAACATTCCACTGTCAGAACTAGTGGTTGGTCATGGACGTATTGTATGACTGGAACTTACACTTCTTAATATAATAGAGCCAACACATTTCATGCATATGTTGTATTTTATTTTCATTATCTTGTTTACTCTAAATTATATATGTATCTGTTTGCTTACGCATCCATGTTTAGCTATTTTCTGTATATGTATGTATGAATCTTACGGAAATGTGTTTTTGGTTTAACCATCGCTTGATATTGCTAGCTTACTTTCCTTCCATGTTTTGATGCATCTTTTCTTGTCAGTTCCCTTATTAACTACGTGCTTTCATAGGTTTCCAAGGGGCACACTCACCTCACCCTCCATGTGTTAGAACTGCTCATGCACCTTCCTTGAATTTTTGCATATGTCACGACCTTGCTACGAATAAGGACATCTTACTTGCCTCTGTGCAAAATTGTGATCAAGGTGATACTGTACGACCCACTACTGGGACTCCTACACCAAACGGTCTAAGGTCTAATTGGGACTTCTTACCGGGGAGATCCCATGAGATGTTGGTGGGTCCAGCACTGTCAACAATCTAATATTTCTTTAAATGACCAGTTTTATTACCTCTCCTTCAGTTTCTGGAGGAACCTGATTCACAGATGATATCTAGACTACACAACAAGAAAATAATAAATCATGTGAAAAACAATTTTCTATCTTAAAAATGATTTTCTATCTAATCACACATGATCTTATGTGGATTGCAAATTTCATCATCCAACAATAAAATAAAATAAAGCAAAAAAACTCAATACTTTTGTCAACAATTACATTATTTTTCTTCGTGCATCAAATTTTTTGTTCGGATCATAGTACGACCTCCTCAACTAGCATATGATAAACATTCAGTGCCCCATTATAAAAGATTAGTGAGTTGAGTTGTAAATGGTTGTTCGGGTTCTTTTTTTCTAAGTAATATTTTGATATAATGTGAAAAGCACATAGTTAAGTGTATCTTAACATTTAAACATTTAACCATTAAAAGATTTATGGAAAAATTATCCTAATGGCAGATATATGGACATGAAAAAACCCACAAATTGGATTAGTTAGGTCGACGACAGAAGACATGGTTATATTTGTTTTTGTAATAAGTCTAGGGTTTGAACCAAAACTGGTGGTTGCTAAAAACAATCCCAACAATTCCGCGTGATTCGATGCTTCAAATTTCCCATTAAAGCCCCTGGCCTCATGATTGGGATGAGCGAAAGAAGCCTTATTGTGTTGTGAAAACTCTATAGAAGAAAGCAACTTTAGCGTCATCTGTGGTTTTATCAGTGATGGATATTGCATAACTGTTGCATTCATTAAAAAGGAATACAAGATTAGCGAAAACGCTCTATCGAAATGGTATTAAAGACAAATTTATATAAAGAAATCATATTCTACTGCTCCATCTGAAAATATGATGACGAAGACGATTCAGGTGTTTGCAAAGGAAGCATACATCTCAACTTCGATCCAAAGTTCCGAACGCCTAGAAAATCAAAGGCCATTGATGCACTTGGCGACATAGCTTTCAAACTCGATTGTTTCGATAAATCACCAAATTTCCAACGCAATCTTCCTTTTCGCGAAGTCCTGCCCCTTCAAGAGATCGATCGAGGCACCAAATAAATGTAGCCAATTTTTCCTTGCCACCTGTATAATTGCATATGAACATCCCTTGTCAATAAATATAGGCATTTCATTGTTGTTAACGATTTTTGTAGCATTCTAAAAGGGCACATGCAACTGAAATTTCCCTTTTTTAATTGGCACATGGAGCCCGGATTGACCCTATGTTTTAATGGAAATGAAATGGAAGGTGTAGATAGTTATATATTCAAGTTTACATGACATTCAATAATTGGAGTATCGGAAGAGAGTATGTTACCCGTCACTGATGAAATTTGAATTTCTGCTCTTCATTTCATTTTGAAGGGAATATATTCATCTCACACTTTCAAGAATCAAATATTATAATATTAAATAAACCTTCATAAATAAAATTCCATAATGAAGTAGTTTTCTTCTAATTCTTAAAAATCTTAAAAATTTAAATAGTAACTACATTAAAACACTATAAAATCTCAATATAACTAGTAAAAAACAAAAACAAAAAAAATCTCAAATTCCATTGAAAAAGGTAATATGTTTCTTCTATTCATTCTACCATTTTCAAAAGTATTTGAACTTACATAATTGAAAATATAAAACTATTTTTCCAATGGAAATGGATTTTTAGTTTTCATTTATTTCCATATATCATAAGTAACATTCCAATCTACCTCATTTGGAGCATGATCAGGTAATAGTTGTTGAAATTAATGGAACAATATGTATCATTAGAGAGAGTCTGTTCATTAGTTGTGTGTGTGTCCTAGTTTAGGAATTTGTTCATATTTTCTTGGTATTATTTCTAACTCCCCTATTCTCATGTAAACTTATATATTTTTGATGAATAATGATCAATGAAGAGCGTTCTCCATGAAGAAGTCTCCAGGTGGAGCTTGTTCTTGAGAGCTGCTAAGTTTTTGTATATATTTAGTTTCTTCCAATTTTAACATGGTATCGGAGTTAGTGAGTTTTTGGCAACTGCGGGAGTGCCTAAGTGGCAGTATTGTGACCTCTGGTGACTAGTGTGAAGAAGGCGTGGCAAGGAGGTGAAGTGTTGTGGAATTGTACGAGAGATTTTTGTTTCTCTGAGGTAAAATTGGATAAATGCATATCTTGTTTTAAGAGTAGCGCTTCTCTATGTTGTGATCAACGCGAGATTTAGGCGAATATCTGCATTGTTCGCCATTCACTTAAACAAATAGTCTTCAACGAGGCCGATCAGCATGACCACGTTATGAAGACACCCACGCTACTCCTAATCGACGTGGAGGTTGGCTGACCGGGCGATGTGGACTGGTTGACTTTTTTTCAAAGGCGTTGTTGTGTGTGGTATCTTTGTTGCCTGAGTGTGGAGATCGGTGTGGCTGCCTAGCATGGAGATCATGGATCTGCGTGGTGTGGTTGCCTGGCCATCCATGTTTCAAATCTAAGTTTAATGGTTCATTGATCAGCGTGCGTTTTGAAGGCCAATCGGTGGCCCGGCGTGGAGAAGGTTGGCACCAGTGGTAAATCAGAGCGCTCAATGTATAAATATTAAAAAGGAGCTGATGAGAAGCGTGAACGAGGTCGAGGAGAAGAGATCTAGAGGCCAAGGAGAAGGTCAATGTTAAATTTTTGTTGTTGATTATTTTCTGCAAGAGGCTTGTTTTTCCAAAGTTGTTGCGTGAAGGATGACACAGATCTCAAGAGCATAGATCTTTGGAAGAAAAGTTTGAGCGATTTGTCTATTTATGTTACCTATCTGAGGGGTCTAGAGACCATGAGGAGTTTAAACGGCCTGGAGTCAATGTCGTCTCCCCGACGGTTAGTGAGGATTAGCATGTGGGAGGTCGAGGAGAGTGGAGACTGAACAATTGATTTCCTGTTGAGCTGCAGAGTCGAGTAGAGCTTTCGTGTGTCGTCTGTTGTTAGCGGACCCATACAACTAAGGAGTATAATTTGCCTGTGTTCAAACTGTAGTTGAGTTTGATTTACTGTGAAATGTGCAAAGCTGATGAAATATTATAGCGGCTACGTGGAGGAGTGAGCCAACCGACTGGTAAGTGATTGGTATGGCTTCTCCAACTGAGGTACATCAATCATAGAGCCTGTGGTTGTTTAAAGTTTTAAATTTTATGTTGAAATTTGAAACCTCGATCTTGGAACGTGGTACGAGTGCTTCATATTCAGGTTGCATTGGTGTCTTTGCTTCATATTTGGTTGTGTGGCAAGGAAGTCACAACCTACAACCAACGTAGGGAGGTTAAGGTGCAATTTGAGGACAAATGTGCTTATTAAGGAGCGATCGAAGCTCTTGGAATACCCTACGAACAAAGGAGCAAGATTACTTTGCTGGATCCCGTGAAGTTTTTTTTTTTTGAAGTGCTTTAACGTGATTTTTTTTTTGGAGATTCATCACACAAAGCTTTATAAAGCGTCCCCTACATACTCCAGCATCCATGGTGAGATTGCCCTCATATAATATCATTCGTGGTTGAAGTTTTATTTTTGAGATGATTCCTCAACAATTTTTTTGAGGTAGACCTGTCATGACGAATAATCACATGGCATAGGTGTACTTGAATGAGAGAAATAATCTCGATGGGTCTAATTATTCTAATTTGAAATTCAAGTTGTAGACCTTGCTTGAGGGGAAGAGTGTATGGGTGATTGCAAATGGGGATGAATTGAAGTCAATTGTAGTAGGAAGCAGAACAACGGCATCAATTTAGGATTGGGAGAAGAGGGAGAACAAAGTGAAAGTGTTGTTGAAATTGTCAGTGAAAGACTGCATTATCCCTCACATCAGAGAGTGTAAATCAGCAAATGAGATCTGGACAACTCTCAAGGATTTGTATGAGATAAAGAATACAAATCGTTTATTGTTCCTAAAGAGAAATATTCTCTCCATTAAAATGGAGGAGAATGAATCAATCGTTGCATTCATCTCTCAGATCAAGGAGCTGAGAAATAAGTTGGCCGGAGACAGTGTCGAACACTGATCTTGTTACAGTTACGATGAATGGTATGATTGATGACTATCATATGTTTATTACAAGCCTAAATGTGAGGGAGAAAGCCCCCAATTTCAAAGAATTGACAAGGATCCTAATGCAATAGGAAGAGAGGTGGATTACTTAGAAACCCGAGAATTCAGATCTTGCACTAATGGCGAAGAAAAATCCTTTCAGAGGGAAAGCAAGCACAGGAAAGAAAGGCGGTGGTACACCATAGAGAAAGCCACCTCAAGGTATGTCTTCAACTAGAAATTATTCAGGAACCATGTGTTTTCACTATGGTAAAGTTCGTGACATTGTTATTAATTGTCATAAGAAGAATCTTGATGAAACTCGACATAGACATAAGAAGCATGTAGTGAAATTTGTTGATGAAGATAAAAACTGTTTGTATCTTATTCTGCTTTCTCTGTTGAGAATGATGAAGCAGAAACTAGGTTTTCCGATTCAGGAGCTTCCACTCACATGACAAGTAATAGGCAGTGGTTTGAAAGTTTTAAAGAAACCAGCAGTGGTGTCAATATCTACCTTAGTGTTGACAGAGCTTACCAAATCAAAGGACATGGAAACATTCCTGTGATTTTTCTTGATGGTAAGATTAGGAAAATTCATAATGTGATGTATGTACCAAGAATTAAAAGAATTTATTTTCTGTTTCAATTATTGCAAATCAGAACTTAAGGTAGAGTTTTTTAAAACCTATTCTATCATTAAGGATTTGCTGGATAACATAAACTGGTTGCATCTGGAATTCAAGTTGGAGGCCTATACAAGTTTAATGTCGCAAGTGTACCACACTAGGTTTTGACTTCAACAACAATGACAACAGAGAATCTTTGGCACCAAAGATTCGGACACATCAATCTTTCTGATTTAGTGTTGCTACAAAAACAAGGTATGGTCAATGGTTTCCCTGTTTTAAAAAATGTTCATGTTGATTGTGAAGGATGTGCCCTCAGGAATATACATAGGGATGTATTTCCATCAATTTTACATACAAATAAGAGATATACTAGAGCGTGTGCACACTGATATATTTGTGTCGACGCAGACAAGGTCATTAGGAGGTACATATTATTTTTTATTACTTGTTGATGATTTCACAAGATTTACCTGGGTGTATTTTCTTAGAATGACAAGTCATACTTTTTAATATTTTAAAGAGTTCAGAAGCATGGTTGAAAAACAAATAGGGAAGCTCATCAAAATTCTCAGCTCAGATCAAGCAGAGTGGCTTCATCAAATATTGCAAGCAGAGTGGCTTTAGAGAATACAAGCAAAGTGGCTTCATCAAATATTGCAAAGACCATGGGATAGTTCAAGAGTTCAAAATACTCCACACTCCTCAACAGAATGGGGTTGCAGAGAGGAAGAAGAAAACCCTTGAGGCGTGTGTACACAACATGTTAAAATGTAAGAACCTATCTAATGGCTTCTGGGTAGAAGCAATAAAAATTGCAGTGTATTTAAAGAACAAGAATCCAACAAAAAGTCTTGATCTTAAAACTCCATTCAAAGCTTTATTAGGTGTTAAGCATGCAATTAATCATTTAAGAGTTTTTTCCTCAAAATGTTTTTCTCATGTTCCAAAAGACAATAGGAAGAAATTGGGTTCAAAGGCCATTGAATGCATTTTCGTAGGGTATTGTACAGAGTTTAAAGAATATAAATTGTTTAATCCCTCTACTCACAAAGTGTTTTCGAGTAGAGATGTAGTAATCCGTGAGTAGGTTGATGATGGAAAATATGATAAAGGCAAGGCAATGGAGAGTGGCACATGCCTTTTCTGGTGGAGTATGGAAGTGATGAAACAAGGGACAACCATGAGAAGCAACAACAAAAAAAGAAAGAATTAAGTGATGTAGGTATAGTTAGCAAGACAAGTCCACCAAGGAATGAGCAAGACAGATTTGAGGCAAGTCCACCACTAAGGAGATCAGGTAGGAAAACTCAATTTCCAGCAAGATATAGAGACCATGCTCTTATAAATAGTTCTTTAAATGTGGTTGAGCCCTCAAATTATAAAGAAGCAAGTTAATATAATGAATGGAGGGCAACCATGGAAGAGGAATATGAGTCAATACTTAAAAACAAAACCTAGGATTTAGTTGAATTGTCAAAATGAAAAGAACCTATAGGTTGCAAGTGGTTATATACACCTAAATTCAAATCGGATGGTAGTGTAGACAAATACAAAGCTAGGTTGGTAGCTAAAGGTTAGTCACAAAGAGAAGGAATTGAATATGACAAAACCTTTGCTCCAGTAGCTAAGCTAAAAACTATTACAATGATGATAGCTTTAGCTACAAAACATCAATGGAGTTTACACCAAATAGATGTGAAGTCTACATTTTTAAATGGAGAATTGAAAGAAGAGGTTTATTTAAAACAACTTGAAGGATTTATCAAACAGGGGAAAGAGCATTTAGTCTCCAAATTAAAAAAAAAAGGGGCATTATATGGTTTGAAACAGACGCTCAAGTCATGGTATGAAAAAATCGACTCATTTTTCTTACAACATAGTTATAAGAGGAGTAAAAATGACCCAAATCTATATACTGTGGTTGATGAAAAGGGGAAAATTGTTTTGATTTATTTATATGTAGATGATCTTATTATTATAGGAAACAATGATGAGCTCATTAAAGAAATCAAAGTGCAGATGTCACAGGTTTCTGAAATGAAATACCATGGGATGTTACACTATTGTTTGTATCTTTAAGTCTAGAGGGATTCTCGCCAGACATTTATGTCTCAAGGAAAGTGTGTCAGGAGCTTATTGAAAAAATTTAGAATCGATCAGTGCAAATATGCCTCAGTGCCTTTACAACAAAATGTCAAACTTCAGAATGACGATGGTTTCAAGGAAATTGTGTCAGGAGCTTATTGAAAAAGTTTAGAATGGATCAGTGCAAATATGCCTCAGTGCCTTTACAACAGAATGTCAAACTTCAGAATGACGATGGTTCTAAGGAGGTGGATGCAACACTATACAGATAACTAGTTGGGAGTTTGATTTATCTAACTACAACTAGACTTGATTTAGCTTTTGCAGTCAGTGCTTTGAGCCAGTTTATGTCAAAGCCTCTTGAAAGTCATTGGGTGGTAGTGAAAGGCGTCTTAAGGTATCTTCAAGGAACCTTAGACTTTGGTATTAAATATACTGATTCATTTGATGTTAGATTGACAAGTTTTTCAGATTCAGATTGGGCCAGAAATCTAGATGACAGACGATCCATAATAGGTTATGCATTCAACATTGGGTCTGGGGTCATTGCATGGAGAAGAAAGAAGCAGAATATTATATCCTTTTCTTCAACAGAAGCTAAGTATCAAGCAATGTGTGTAGCAATGTGTAAGGAAATTTGGTTGGGGAGACTTCTCCATGATGCCAGAGAAGAAAAAAATATGCAACAATTATTAGATGTGATAACGATAGCTCAATCAAACTTGAAAAAAATCATGTGTTTCACAATAACTCAAAGTATATTGATATGCAGTTTCAGTTTGTTAGAGAGAAGGTTCAATCAAAATAAATTTATATTGAGTACTGTAATACTTGTGATAATGTTGTAGACATTTTTACCAATCCCCTTGGGAGAATTAAATTTGAATTATTTAGGGAAATGTTAGGATTATTAGTGAACCCTTTCTTTATTAAGGGGGAGTCTTGAAATTAATGGAGAGATATGTGTTATTGGAGAGAGTCTGTTCATTAGTTATGCATGTGTCATAGTTTAGGAATATGTTCCTATTTTCTAGATGTTGGTTATAACTCTCATATTCTCATGTAAACCCATCTATTTTTGATTAATAATGATCAATGAAGAGTGTTCTCCATGAGGCAGTCTCCAAGTGCATCTTGCTCCTGAGAGTTGCCAAGTTTCTGTATATGTTTGGTTTCTTCCAATTTTAACAATTCCAATCTACCTCATTTAGAGCATGAGGTTCACTTAGAGATATAACCATTAACATATCTAGTGCATCTAATGAAAGTATTTATCTATCATCATTTTTTATCCTGTTTAATTTTCAGAAGCCTCTTTCACACACTAATGTGACTGCTGGGATAACGAGAATAGATTTCCATAATTGCATGAAATATGGGAAGATTTCAAACCATTCAGGGTCATCTCCACATAGGTCTCATGTCATACATATTATTTTTAGGGTATGTTTTACAAATAGTACAAATAAATTCATCCATTTCACCTAAACATTTAGCAGTATCCACAATATATGATTCCCCGGCGCTAAATTTTTCACATAAACATTTTAACTATATTTTTGTTGGACAATCTATATCATTTAATTATTCATAATAATGTTTAGAAGTGAAAAAATTATCCACATTAAATACATATAAATCTATGAATATCCTATCTAGAAATTTAATAACCTTGACAACAACAAAAAATTCCCAAAATATACAATCATCTAGTAGCCCCGATATTTTCATGTTTGGAAAATTTTCAAACCTCAATGGATGTAAATGTACCATACCTATGCTATCTACAAATTCACAAGTTCCTCTTTATGCTTGAACTAAAAATAAGACATGTGCACTGCATCTACACCAAAAATGCTTCCCAAAAATCGTTTACAAAGCATGCTAATAGAAACATTTAAAGTAGTGCTCATAGATTTAATATCAATATGATCCTCTTTGAAATTTTGACTCAACTTATTTAATTCAATGAGCATGTCTGCAAGTAGATGGATGCAAAATTACACTTGAAATATTGATGTTAACTCATACATTTTTTCTCCCCTAACTCCCAATCCTTTAACAAAGAATGCATGATTTTAACAAGTTTTTACATGACCTTTCCTCTAGAGATTTACCTAATTTGATGAATTTGTAAGACCACTAACTTAATGATTTGAAATGTATACAATAGCTCTCTCGATTTACTATGTCTTTTAGTTTATTTCCCAAGGCATGAATAAAATTTGTTTCCAAATTTGTTAATATATTGCAACTATGGAAACTGAGATGAAACCTCATTGGTTGTTAATGCTTCCCTATGAGCTATGCAATGGATAAATAATAAATGATGAACCTACGAAGCTTAGAAGATAAACCTTCATGAATACTCCTCATGGAAGATGCACCATTTGAACTAAAAACAACAAACTTCATCAAATATAAATCCATTTATACTAAATGAGTTCTCACTAGGTCATACATACATTGAGCTATTCCATCCTTTAGTTGAAGCAAACATAAAAACTTTGTTAAACATTCACCTCTTCCTCCACTTGTCAAATATGTAATATATAAACAATCAATTGGTGTTCCATAATTTGATCCATGCTTTCATCAAATAAAATTCAGTAAAATGGGCTATGTAAAATCTCCTCTTTTAGTTTGTTCTAATACACCTCTTTAGAAACTTGAATAAACTCTTTTCTTGGTGTGGTATTTGTGTATGTAGAATATTTATCTATTAGAAACACGCGTGGAATGCATTTATACTTATTTAAGTCATGATATTGACTTATACATTTCTAAAGATAAATCATGTATAGGAAAAAAATACATGTTTTCAATCATTGATATAATTATCTCCTTCTCAGAATCTATCGTTAGCTCTACATGCTTAGTGATTGGAATATTGCTTTGTTTTCGTTTTCCCTCCAAAATTTGTAAAAATAATTATGAGATTTTGATTTTGCATGGCCACTTAGACCACTAACTTGAAGAGTGGTAGTTCCTTGTTTTGCAAATGGAGTCTCACTTTTAAATTTAACACATCAAGAACATTTTATCCTTTCATTACCATTGTAATATTTTACAACATAAGCCCTTGTAAATGTTGTGTTTCATTTAGATTTGAATATCATTTTATGTTTCTTTGATGGGTTTTCTCTTTCAACAAACTCTACACTATTGTATTCATCATATTCGTGTAGTTGAGCATCAACTTCATTTAGAATATTACATAGTTGATTAGAATGTTGTGCAAGGCCAATTGATTCAACAATTGACAATTTAATTTTATCCTTCTTACGATGACCAATAGGAGAATTTTTTCAAGACTTACACCTATTAGATAAAGAAAAACAATAGAATAAGTAAACACATAAATTAAAAATCCCTTAGCAAGATTGAGATCACGGGGGTTTCACTGGGGGAGAAATATCGTACCACGTTGGTTTATATTGGGGGATACATATTGAGGAAAAAATGACATAATCTATTGGGGGATATATAGGGGTAAATGAACAATGTAAACTTTGAAACGGAGACTGATACAATTACCTATTTCGTAGAGGTAGCAAAAAAGTGACCTGATTTTGAAAAGTGGCGATGCAGAATACACATATTTTTTTTAGCATAGTTTTTGGCACTTTAATTTTTTTTATGTACATTACCTTTTAGAATGTCAGTGATTCGCATCCTGATTTTAAAAAGTGGTGATTCTTCATTAGGCCCTTTTTTCAGAAGACCTATTTTTTGACTTTAAATTTTCTAATGTATGAAATGTAAATAATTATTTTCTATTAACAATTCTTGAAGTGGTCTTCTTCTTCATATTTTTTTGATTTTAGTTTTATTTTTTTATTTTTTTTTGTAGTGAGTTTTTTTATTATTTTGCATATTTACAGAAGAAGGTCGATATTTTAAAGTTTCAATATTCTACGTATTTATATATCGTTAATTAATTTTTCAATGCATATCAAATAATTGTCTCTAAAAAACAATAATTTTTAACAATTGACATAAAAATAACCATTTTCAACATAAATATAACTAAAAATTACACATTTTGATAATTTTTTTTGCTAGTAATGAAATTACAAAATCACAATTTGTATAGGAAAAATTTAACCAAAAATGGTTAAATAATAGTTTTTTTTATGAATTTCATGTCAAAAAAATTATAATAATCATTGTTTTTTCAAAAAATAATGATTAACATAAAAAATAATGTGAAAATAACATAATACAAATATTGAAAACATAACAACATTAATTGAATGCTTATTCTTCTCATAAAATGTCAAAGTCAAAACATTACAAGTATAACTAATTAATAGTTACAAAATATGAGCTTGATTTCCAAGCATAATTTAAATTTAATCAACAATATCGTGTAATCCAAACTCTTCATCCTCTAGAGTTTCATCATTGTCTTCTTCCATGATATTTTCTTCTTCATTTTTCTTATTTTCCTCTACTAATGGATCTTTGATGTTTGTGAATCTACCAATGTATGCCCTCACAATCATTCCATGTAATGGTGGTTGAGGTTCCTTTACCTTTTCTTCCACATGTGATTCACTAAAATCCCCTTTCTTCAACCCAATTTATTGCATTGCATCTGGAAGAAATTGAAGAGCATTAATTCTTTGCTGAATAAAATTGCACTGTACTGGATCTTTTTCAATGGCAATGCAATTTCTTCCTTTTTATAGGCAACATGCTACTCTTGTACCTAATTATCAAGAACAAAAAAAATAATGAAGTAAATTAGTATAATGACATATAAATTAAGAAAGTAGATATTGAAATTCAAGTCCATATAATAAAACTTATCTGAACCAGAAAATAAATCTAGAATCCAATCTCCTTCATGTGACCATATGTCTATAAGATAGTTAATTAATAACTATGGTTTTTTATAAATGTCAACTATCTCTCATTTTAATTCCTTGTCTTCATATGTTAGTTTTCTCACAACATCATCATAAGCCAGTACTTAGCTATGAATCTTTCCATCTACACGATTAGAAAGCATAAACATATAGCTATCATATTTTGCTCAACTATCAATATGGTTGAACTCACAATCATTTATAAATGGTTGATCTTCACGGTTAAGAAGTTTTGACTTTTTCCTATAACATGAAATAGTAAAATTTCAATTAACTTGTACATAAATGAGTTTTTTAACATTAATCAAACATACAATTTCAATGTATTACCATGTAAGTTGCATCCTTGCGTTTGTTTTGCCTTTAAAACTTTACAATAACATTTCCAATTGTGTGTTTGAATGAAATGTCACAAATCTCCATAATGGTGATGATGTGACTTCTACAAATCCCGCAACCACTTTACTAAGAGCTTGATAAGTATAAGGGTCACTATCATAGTCAATGTTTGGGATATTGAAAGCATGGGGAATATCTACAATAACTAGGGCATAATCCCTTTTAGGTATGAGTTTAGCAATGTCTTCGCAGTCGCCTTGTATTACTTTATATTGAATAGTGTGAAGCCCATTCCAAATTAAATGAGTAAGGGTTGGATCAAGTTTAACATTCTTAAGACACACCTTCTTCATTCTTTCAATCTTAATTTTTTATATAAAGGTTTAGATAAAGTAAAAAAAGTTAATATAATGATATGTATAACGAATACTACGAAGAGCAATATGTTATATTTAAAAGAAAATCATAATCTAGAAAAAAGTAAAAATAATTCAACAAACTTACTTTTGAAATTCCTCAAACATTTACTCCAAAGATAATTCCCCTGACCTCACATGAGATAATATTTCTTTGAAAAGTTTTTCATCCTTCACTCCTTGCAATGCTCTCCATGGTGTGATCATCATATCCTTTCGAAGTTGCTTCATTTCAAGACCTGATTTATTGTTGCTACATATCAATGGTTTATACCTTTTGGCCTTTTGTTTTTTAATGCCAATGTTCTCCCACTTGCTAAAAATCTCATTAATCAATTCCCGTATCTCTCCAGTTCTAAATTCCAACTAGAAAATGTCATCAATACCTCTAAACATATCAGTATTTACTATGTTTCCTTTTGAATTGATTTTCTCCTCAATTTGATAGCCTATTTCCATACAAAATTCCTTTTGGAAATCTATAGTAACATGTATTTTATCCCCACCACATTTTTATTCAAATTCACTATGAATAAATCTAACCCTTTGGATGAAAGTCATAGACATCCTATACTCATTATTTGAATTATGATTCCATGCCACTAACTTTTCTTTTGTATCCGATAAACCGGCATAACTGATACATTTCATTGTTTCAAAATGTGAGTTATTGGGATATTCCTCCATCAATTGTCTTTGATCTTCTACAAAATGGTTCCCCCCAAGCACATAGTAATTGTATTCAAAACATTTGACTTATCAAATGCTTATTGTTGGGAACTTGAACTAGATCAACAAGAAGCACATAATTAATCACATGAGCATATAGATTGTACCTCATCAATGTATTCAAGTTGTGAACATGCAAGTGGTGTGGCTTTCTAATTTAATATTTACATTGTTCTTCACTTGCCTTATATATTTGTCTCACATTAAGTTGAAATGTACAACCACCCTCAATTGAGTTTCTCTTTGTCAAGTTCTGTCGAATGGAATTTTGTTTTGTTTTAATAATGACATCCTCTAAATCATCTGCAGGTGTAATTATTTCCCTGAAGTTTCACTACGATCTTCACTGTTGGTAATGACTACTTGAGAATGTTCAACTTTACTTTTCTTCCTCCTAACATTCTCATTAGGGGTGATTTTAGGGGCGAATGTTCGCCCTTTGGCGAAATTAAGGGGTTTTAAATTTTTAGTGGGCGAATATTTTGTATCATAGTACATTTTTACAAATCACCTCAAATAGCCTACCTTATTTTAAGGGAGAGGGTAAAAAAGGTAAATTTAGCCCTTGAAATTAGGAGTTACAACCTTCGATTCGCCCATTTTCAAGAATAGGTTTTATTTAAGTGAATCCTATGGGCCAAAGGCCCAAATACCATATTTATAAAAGAGGTATGGTAAATTAATAAAAATATAAATAAATGAGAGGTATGGTAAATAAATAAAGCATTTTTTATATTTACTCCATAAGTCACCTTATATACATGCAAGGGTGTAAACAAATAAAAATATAAGTAAAGTGGAGGTATGGTAAATAAATAAAACGTCTTTTTATACTTACTCAAAAGGTATGGTAAATAAATAAAAATATAAATAAACTAGACGCATGGTAAATAAATAAAACCTCTTTTTATATTTAGTCCATAACCCTCGTTCTATTTATGAAGGCTCAAGAAAGAGGTTTTATTTAAGTGAATCCTATGGGCCAAATACCATATTTGTAAAAGAGGTATGGTAAATTAATAAAAATATAAATAAGCGAGAGGTATGGTAAACAAATAAAACATTTTTTGTATTTACTCCATAAGTCACCTTGTATTTATGAATGGTATGGTGTACTAATAAAAATATAAATAAACGAGAGGTATGATAAACAAATAAAACATTTTTTTATATTTACTCCATAAGTCACCTTATATTTATACTATGGGACAAATACCATGGACTAGATTGTTATTAATACCATGCAAAAAAACATTATTAACCCTAATATTTTTATTAATAAAAATAAAAATGGCACATGGTATTCACTTGGAATGTAGCCTATTTAAATGGGGGAATTAAACTAGCATAGATCCATCTTTACTCTGGATCTACTAACCCCCGAGAGGTATCAAATATCGTGATATGCAAACTAGCATAGAGTGAAAAAATATTTGATCCTACCAAGAGTAAAAATGGATGTTGTAATTTAATGTATGTTAAACATTTTAGCTTGGTTAAAATAAAAATAAAATAAAAATCAACTATTAATTTTATTAATTTTTATAAATTACTAATAGTAATTTTTAAGCTCCAGGTTTATGATAACCCATGGTATTGACCCATGGTATTCATGTGAGCATATACTATTTAAAGGGGAAATTCTATCTTAGATCCATCTTAATTCTCGGTCTACCAAGTGCTAAGAGGGATAAATAGATTTCATCCCCCTAGGAGTGGTAGATGTGGAGTTAAGATGGATATAGGTTGGTTTTTATGATAATGAAGATATTAAATAGACTTAAGAAATTATATTGTAAAAACATATTAAGGTGAATGGTTAAAGCATAGACATTGGACAATTATATTTGTATACTTCTGTTTTAAACTGAAAAAAATCTAGGGCTAAAAGGAATGGATTGATTGCACTAGTCATCCTTCTATAACTTTCCAACATATGCTGGAGTAAACACATTGTAATTTGAGTAATTTTTCTAATTGCAAACGGGAACATACTTGTGTATTGGCAAGGTGGTTACGAGGTCCCTAGAAGTGGAGTAAACATATTGTAATTTGGGTAATTTTTCTAATTGCAAACAGGAACATACTTTTGGCAGGGTGGTTACGAGGTCCCTAGAAGTGACGAATTTGAATTTTTCTTGGTTTTATATATAGTATTAGGTTTTTTCTCATGCTTTCTGTGAATGGCACAGGTGAATTTTATCCTACAGCCACTAGGTTATCGATATGTAATTTCGGTAATTTTTATTTCAAAAGATATTTTAAAGAAATGCAATGATTTCATTTGTGTATTCAATAAACACAAGATTTTATAATTGAGTAAAATATTCGTCATGCCTGGTGAGAGATTCGCCAAAAAATTATATATACATATCATATTATTGATAAAATCGCCTTCCATTTTTCCTATATACCATGGAGATTCGCCCATTTATTATACATGTAAATTTGGGGGGGTTCTTAAAATTTTCCCTGATTCTCATCATTAACTAGAATAGAGGCATTCCTTGGCATTGTTACCTTTTTTCTTTTATGGCTCTTATGTTTTCTAACGTTAGTTCCAATGTCATCCTCAGTAACGACAACATATTCTTTAGTGTCAGTTTCAACTTCCTTATCTTCAAAAGTAACATGTCTACCTTTGCTAGATTTATCCACTAGAGGCATTTTTTTCCCTTTGGATGTAGTTTTGTAGCATCATGAATTATTACTTTTTTCTTGTTTGCCATATTTTCTTCTGACCCTGGGTAGAAATTGTCGACAACATTCATAACATCTTGCTCTATGAAATGAATGCCTCCCAACATAATGGAAAGACTTTCAACAAAATTATATCAAACAAAATATCATATGTTAATAAAAACTAAGTTATAAAAATATAATGAAACAGTTACAATAACGTAAAACACAAAAATAAATAACAATACTTACGATATCTTGTGTAATCTCATTTACAATTTGTTTACACAGCTTTGTAGATACCTCTGTCATGTCATACAATGAATATAATAACTGATATTTAATCCTGCCATGTGACTTGGGCAGTTTTATATGTATATAAACAACTTCAGTGTCTGATACTAAACACATGTATATGACCTTTCCCAACACCTAATAAATTCCACTATCATTAGGGATATCAACATATAGATATATCTGCACATATTCACCTTCCCTTTCTTTCACCTACCATATATTTTATGGAAGTCTCACTTCTTTTGATTTCTTCCAATATGAAATCGTCTTCTCATCGTTTGAGACACTTAAAATATTTGTAGCTATTAGCTCAATGTTGGTTTGTTCAACAATGCTTTTTGAAGATCCACCTTTAATTTTGGTAGTCATTGGTCCAGAAAGATTCACAGAAATCTTCTTTGATGCCATTTTCCTGCAAAAAAAATACACATATATAAATTAGTAAACTATAAAAAAATAATAGCTGAAATTAACAAAAAAAATGATAAATAATAATTAATTTTGTAAAACATAACAATTAAAAAAAAAAATACAGCCCCCTACCGCCCCACCTCGGAAAATCGGCCCACCACCTGGGCAGGCCGTTCGGCCGTCGGGGTGGCAGGTCGATTCCAATATGTAGACTCTTCAAGAGCACACTCCTCTACCTCTATCTTATAGAGACTCTTCACCTGAATCCCTATCTTCTTTACTTGACCCATGGCTATGTGTTGAAGGAATGCCTTTCCTTTCAAGAAGATCACATCATAGCCTCTATCCTCAAGCATGGAAATGGATACCAAGTTATTCTTTAGCTCGAGCACATACATAACATTATTCAATGTCAATGTATCCCAATGCTTCCTTTGAAAAGTAATCGTGCCCAATCCAATAACACTATAGTTCCTGTCGTCACCCATATCAATATGAATCTGAAGATCTTTGTCCTCCAAGTCACAGAATAACTCTTTATTGCCAGTCATGTGGAATGAAGCTCCACTTTCTAAGTACCATAGAATTCTCATCATTGATGACACCATGCATGTAATGAGGGAAAATTCCAATTCGAATTGAGATTCCAAAGCCTTAACCACTTCTCCTCTTGAGGACTGCTTCTTGGACTGCTTGAGTGGACAATTTGTAGCAAAATGACCTATCTCATGACAATGAAAGAACTTAACTTTTGGCATGTCTTTCTTCTTACCTCCATGATAAGAATCTGATTTGGAATGGGAAGATTTACCTTTCCCCTTCTTCGCCTTAATTGCTAATGCAAAATTCTCTTCATCATCAATCTTTGATGAAGATCCATCCCTGGTGTTCCTCCTGATCTCCTCTTGCATCAAATCTAACCACAGTCATTCTCAATATGGTAGCTTCTCCTGATCATTAATAGAGTCTTGATAACTATGCCAACTCTTTGGGAGTTCTAGAAGAGAAAAACTCACCATATCATCCTCGGCAACCATCATTACAACACTTCCAAGTTCATCATGACATTGAGTGTACTTGGTTTAGTATTTTGGAATAGTCTCGTCTTTCTCCGTTTTTATCTTTTGAAGTTTGTCCTTTAGTGCCAATTTCCTTTGGTCACCATTGTTCTTATACAAGTCCGTCAATTCTTTCCACATAGCACACTGAGTTTACTTGCCATGTATACTCGAGACAATCTGGTCTTGAACTCCCTTAAGGATTATCCGCCTCACCTTTGTCACACATTTCTTCCATTCAACGAAATTTTGTGCATCCGATGCTACTAGCTTAGGAATTTCTTTATCAATGAATTCCTTCAAGCCATTATGCTTTAACATAACCTTCATTCTGTCCCTCCAGACTATAAAATTCAACATGCCTTCAAAGGAATACAAGAGCCACAAAGTGTAGAATGCCATCTACCGATCCTGAAGTATGTATTGCAAATTTGAATTTCACCTATAATCCAAAACTCAAAAATTCAAAATCTCCTCTAGTATATTGATCTCATCTTCGATACAATGTAGAAAATCTTGTAGATTCAAAATCAGATGCAATGTACTAAACAACATGACAAGAATCTACTTCTACTTTCAACCACTGGAATCCAATAGATCGATGAAAACAATATGAACATGAAGAAGATAAATCAATGACACATAACACAAGATGTATCTGGGGAAAGCCACTATTCAAAACCCCGCTATCTATATTGCATGTATCAGAAATATGAGTGAAGATACAAAGCTTGTTCTGACTATAAAAATTTTGCACAAGTATGCTCAACTCCCTCATCTCACAAGCTAGCTCTTGGCCAACACTTAAAAGATTCAAGAACCTAATCTCTTTCATAATTCCTAGGATGAATATTTAAAGGGAATTCATGCTTCCAAAACTACACAATCCAAACATAGGATCAATCTCTGACACATGCATGATATTTACACTCCATTAAATAATACAACTCATAGTACACTGTCCCTACACTCCAGTCTCAATTAGGTCTTTCTTAAAATCGACATGCATGGTTTTCTGATGAGGGAATCTTCAGCTAACTAGAGTGACACTTGTGGATGCACTAGCGCACCAACTGATTTTTAATTGTCTATTAATTTCTCGAATAGTTTGGGACTAATTTAACTAAACTTAACTCAGTAAACTAAGTGGTCTAATTTCCAACTCAATTTAAACTCATACTGGACCCCTAAAACTTAGGGAGAACATATACATGACTTCAGAAAGAATTCCAACTCGAAATTCCTAAGATAATTATGTTAATTAAACTTAATTAACTATTTACAAGTTTCTATGAGAATAAAATTAGATTTTAATTATCAACTTAATTCAAGGAAAAATTAAACTGGAATTTCTTGTTGCCATTTCTCAACATTGTAACTGTAAGGAAGCTCTAACTCCCATATGTTTTCTATAGGCTACAACCCACATGAGGCTACTACCTCAACATGCTCTAACCTGATTTTGATCAAGCCACTACTTGAATGGAGACTACCATCTCCTGATGCAAACAAGAATTAAGAATGTGTTGGTTTACCTAGTCATACATTTTTCATATCTCCATCTTCATTTCTAAATCTTCTTCCCTTCAAATATGCTTCACATTAGCTTCATATGTTCAAGTTAACTAATGCATAATAGCTCAATCATCTCTCTCACATTCTCCCATTCTCTAATCTCTCAATGCCTTCCAAAATCACATATTTTATAAAGATAGTTTAAGGGTTGTTTGTATCCCTTATGTAATGATTAAATGCATCAACATAATGTCAACATCAAATAAAAATATTTATCATTAATGCATCACAACAATCTTTGCAACATCTTTTCCTTTGCCTTGGATTCTTACCTTTGTATCACAACAATTCTGCTCAATCAACAATTTTACATCACAACAAATTCTTCAATATAGAAATATCTACAACATTATCTTAAACATTTCAATGTATCACAACTCATCCTTCTTCTGCTCCTTTGCCTTCTCTTTCTCCTTGTTGCTCTTTGCATTGTTGTTGCTCCTTGCCTTTCTACTTCTTGTTGCTCCTTGTATTGTTGTTACTCCTTACCTTGCGGCTTCTTGTTGCTCCTTGCGTTGTTTCTGCTCCTTTCCTTGATGCTTTTTCTCCTCCTCGCATTATTTCTTCGTGCATTCCTTCAATGCTCCTTTGTCATCAATGAAAATACTACCAACAATCTCCCCCTTTGGCATTGATGGAAACAAATTTGTCCTCCCCCTTTTATTCTACCAACTATCCTCCTTCCTCTGATTACCTCCCCATTTGACATAAATGTCAAGGGGGTTACATAGATCTAGTAGCCTATAAGAGATTCCTTAGTGTAGTTGTCATCATTGCATTAATGCTTTATACTTGCAATATCTTGTTCTTCATAAACAATATTGACACTATCATTGAATGAATGCCACTATAGATGGCTTATTAGGGTTCCTCCATATTAAATGAATGTTGCTCCATATGAGATACAAATTGTTAAACATTATTTTGTTACCAACCCCGCATTCCCTGATTTCGGACACTGTCGATCCATGTTATTGATATCTGATCTGTGTCATGTTGCAAAATATTTGTCAGTGTCTTCCTTTTCATCTCGGGAATAATACCTCAATTCATTACTCCTAGAGTAGACCATTTTTAACCTTTGTTTTTGGGTCATCGCGGGTCATCAGTTATTCCACCCGCGAAGATGTCCAAGATTGAACTAAGCCTAGCGACGCCATCGCTTTGTCCTTGTGTTTCACTTGCGACGAGCTACTTTTGGTGAGTTTGTTTAACAAATTGTTGATGAGCGGTCCTAGGGTTGTTTGTTGGATCAGATGAGCTCAGCTCCCTCCTTTGTGATGGTTGTTCCACACTTTGTGCAACGTCCCAAAGGGATAAGCTCTTTCTCCCATATCTTATGGAGGGTCCTCCTCTTATAAATATCTCCTTCATGGCTAAGATTGGTTGGTGGAAGTTCAGTTCAGTGGAAGTTAAAGATAGAGAGAGTTTTGCTAGAGTTTGGAAGTAGTTGCTTATGTAACATAGCTTAGGATAGTTTTGTGTGGATTTCGCTTGATTGTATGGGTGTCCTAACATCATAATTTTATATTTTGGGTATGAGAGAGAGTTATTCATCCTCTTGGGAGACAATTCAAGAGTGAATGCTTGCAGAGACATGTTGACAGGAACGTTCAAGGAGACCTACAACATCAAGGCATGGTTGTAAGTTTTACTTCAGTTCATATTAATACAAATCAATAGTTTATTTCCTATATCTTATGTCAAATTTCTTATTGATAGCTTGAATTACCTTGACCCTTTAAGTAGATTGTTTTTGTCGTATTCTATTATGTTCGTTGTTATTCTTTGTATCTTGTTTTCAGGTACAAAAGTGATTAGAATGAGAGTTGGAGCAACACAATGGGAACTTCATCAAACAAGGATTTGAAGGTAGGCCTTCATGACATTAACTATCTAAGGGAATTTGATTTGATATTGTTCTTGTTGTGACTAGATCCACTCTAGGGCTAGAGGGGTTGCCTCTATCCGCAGAGGGAACATGCCTACATCACAAGTTGGAAATTTAGTTGGGGACCTTTGTCTTTTGTCTCTTGATTTGATTTTGCTTTGCTTGTTTATTGTCTCCTTTACTTTCTGGGTAGAACTCTCCATATTGTGGGTTGTTTGACTACTCTTGGTAGTCTTCCCTCTATCATAAGTGATAGGTATGGCATTTCTTAGCTGAATTTTTAAATTTTTTCTTTGATTTGGGGTCGTCGCCTTTTATTCTATGACAGTCACGAAGATAGTCGCGTCTGCGCTATCTAATTAGTTGTGCCTTCTACTGTTTGGTGCGATTAAATTGCCTCACAGTCGCAAAGGGCTCTGAAATAGGCTTGGCACTATTGTCTGGTGTACTTCCATGACCACGTTGCAAAGTAGCTATTTACGGGGGTGAGACTATTCATTGTTGAGGCACGTTGTCAGTTTGACGCTCGCGAAGATTCCTGTAGATTTTAATTTTGAAGTTCTACTTGCTGATTGGCCAGTACATCCTATCATTCTGAGATTGTCTTATACCTATTTGTTGTGTGTCAAATTATTGTTTGCTAGAATATTTGACTCTTGGTTTCATTCCCTTGAGATTTCTCCTTTTGAACTGTGTGACCTGTTCACCTTAGGGTTTCTTGAAGCATTATCTTTTTCTTGGGTTACTTGTTAGTTTGGACCTTTGAGTTGTGTTTGCAATGATCCCTTGCTTTCTTTAAGGCTTCTCTTTATTGATTGTTCTTTCATCTTCCTGACTGGTATGTGATGTTTGGTTATCAAAACTTTCAAGTCTTGTTTGTTTGGTTTCCATCCATCACTTTGGCATAGATCACATTGCTCCTCGGTTAGTTAGAAAGATTTCAAGTTTTTTCAAAAAGAAACATATTCTTTGTTTTGAGTCTTTGATTAGTTTCTGAGTGGAATGTTTCTCTTCACTTATTGAATGATTTCATTTGGAAAGGACTTAGAACTAGCATTGTTTTGAGTTTTGTGTTTCGTTTCTTGTCATCTATTCGAAAAAAAATATCGCATTCATTTTGAATTAGGAAATGAGAACAATCTTTTGCATTAGTAAATTCTTAACATTTAGAAGTTGAAAATCAAAGGATGTATTTTTCATTTTCTTAATTGGGTTGCTTGCAAGTTAATGAAAGATAGGAGCATTTATCTTTCCTCTTTATTGGTTTTCTTGCGAAATAATGAAAAGTACCAATCTTGCATTTTCTTGCTTATTGCTTTGATTGATTTGAAATGGACCTCTCACTTTTCTTTAGTTAGTTGTTCATTGAAAAGGAATGGTTTCTTTACTCATTTAGTTGCATTCTAGGAGTTTGTGAAGACACATTTGGTAGGGCCTTGAAACTAAGATCTAATTCAAGATAAACTGCTAAAATTTATTGAATTAACCTAAGGAAGCATTGAAACTTAACGCTCATATCTAGAGGTCTAGGCTAGAGACGTGTTCCGACATCTTTAAGCCTAGTGGTTGTTGTTTTCACTAAGGTTGTGTGATTCCTCCTTTTGTGATTTGCTAAGTGCTAGTACGGACTTGTGCTCCATGTACCATCGAGTATATGATGGGAGACCCCAGTATGCTGCAATGCTTTTATCCATAGGAAGCTGGTTCGACCGCCTTACAAACATGATACATTGAACACATCATTCGGGGAGATTACCTACTTGTACTTCTTGGTTCACCATGAGCTATTATGTAGTTTACAATTTGTTTGGTAATCCTTTTGCCTAGAGTTCCAGAGTAGTCATTTTATCTTTTTGACTCATTAAACTTAAAAGATCGTTCGAGCACTTGTCATTTCGATCTTGTTTCCAATCGAAAGTGGTAGAGTCACCTTTCATCCCTTTATTAACTCTTAAAACATGAAAAGGAAAATTTTTGTTTCACTCTCTTAAAATTAACTGCCCACGAAATATTATTGGTTAAAATTATCTTCCTTAGTGATTATTTAGGGTCGATTCCTATGGCAACATTTCCAGAGTCCACGGAAGGGAATCCTGGTCCTTTTCCTTCTTTTGGAAACACTGGTGCTCCTTATATTGCAACGTCGTCCCTCCCTGGGTTAACCATTGGTTTACTTGTCTGGTTATTTTCGACCTCAGTAATCCCAACTGTTCCAACTACTACCCCACTGTCTCCTTCATTCAAACTGCATCATGATAATTCTAAGGTTGACCCCTTGCCTTCTTCCCCTATTTCTTCACCTTCCTCTTCTACTTCCCCAGGGGAAAGTTTCAAATCTAGTAACCAAGAGGCTAAGAATAAGAAGATGAAGAAGAAGAAGAAGAAGTCAACTAAGAAAGAGGCCAACTGTGTGACTGCTACTCCAAATTCACCTCCTATAGGAAAACCTTATGTTCCTCCATGGAAGGTTAGATTCCCTTGCAAGGTGTGTAAGGGTGACCAACTCCTCCAAGACTGTCCTGGCATTCCTAGAGTCTTAGAGGTATGGTCTCAAAATCTAGATCGATCATCCCCATCGACCTCTGGGGATCATGTCAATGCTACAACCTCAGCTAATGATGGTAAGAAGAAAGGAAAGATTAGATTTCCCTGTAGGCTATGTGAAGGAGAGCATCTTCTTCACCTTTGTCCTCTTATGGATAAAGCTTCCAAAGTTTTGGAAAACCTTACAGCTCCTCAAACCCAACTCCCTGTTGGTTATCAGAAGCTTTCTTATGACCCTCTCCTGGTTGGTAAAGAGATTTACTTGGGTTCATCTCTTGTTCATCCTGCTCTTCTTGAGCCAGAATCTTCTGTGTCTATTCCCGACCAACCATTGGTAGAAAAGAGTGTGGACTTGGCTCTGCCACCAGTTTCTCACTCTGTTCCAGAAGAGCGTAGTGATCATACTACTCATGTTCTTCTCGTCTCCTTAAATTCTCATGAATCGAAGAGTGACCCTCTTGTCCCAGTTGTTCAAGAGAGTCCTTCTTCTATTCCTGCAGAGCATGGGGGTGATCATATAATCCCCCCACCAAGTATTTCTGTCATGTCTTTCGATTGGAGTCACTTGACTGCTTTCCACCTCACATCTTACGTGCCTTTCCATATCACAGTACAAGCCTATAATATGGTCGTACCTGGCACTATATTAGATGAAGGCGCATTTGTTAGTATCATGTCTTCTACTACATGGAAAGCTTTGGGCTCCCCACAGCTTGTTCCTGTCACCCAGAATATGTTGGCTTTCAATGGAGGAACGAGTCAACCCTTAGTGATCTTTCCATAGTTCCCTATTACTTTGGGAGGATAGACCATCTATATAGACGTGATAGTAGTCCAAGGTTCATTAGATTTCAATCTCCTCCTTGGATGCGACTATGTGTATATCATGGGAGCTCTTGTTTCTTCACTTTTCCATGTGGTTTGGTTTCTGCATGGAGGGAGAATAGTGACCATTGATCAATTGTTGTTCATTGGTCACCAGGCACCTCCTTTGCAACCATTATCCCCTATCGGCTCTTGTTTCCAAGCAATACCTTCCCTGCCATAGGTAAATTATGTGGCTACCCATTCCATCTCTGCATCTACTGATGATCACACAGATGGTATCGTAAATTATGTACTAGGGGCATTGGAACCCGATCTATCTTTGGTACCAAATGGCATGTATTCCTCCTGAAGCCTTATCCTTCCATCTAGTGAAGACCTCTTGGGAGCCATGTTCTCATATGGGCCATGAACATTTGTATGAGGATAGTTTTTGTCTTGTCTCAACCTCGTTAAAAATGAAACAAAAGGTATGCAGCATAGTTTTTTCCTTGTGTCAAGCTTGTTAAAAAATGAAACAAGGGTCCGGAGCATAGTTCCTTGTCTTGTGTCAAGCTTGTTAAAAAATGAAACAAGGGTCTCGAGAATAGTTATTCTACTGTGTCAACCTCATTATAAAATGAAGCAACTCCCTTTTCAAATCGAGTCTTTGATTAAGATCTCGTAAAATCCTAGTCCGGTCTTTCCAAGATCTCGTAAGTCAACCTTCATTCCATCCACCTAGTTGAACGAAATTAAGCTTGGGGGGTCTGTACCTCGATTTTAGTCATTATGTTGGGGGCATGCAAAATTATAGCAAGCATAGTTTTTCATTTCAAGCTTTTGTAAACATGAAATCGAATCCAAGCAGAGTTCTTCATGGTTCAAGCTTGTGTAAAAATGAAGCCATGACCGATTTGTATCTCGTGATTGCCATTTTTTTTATCAGTTAATTTCTGCTAGATGAGCCTTGGTTGTTTCATTCCATCGCCACCATCTCTTTGGCCGATCATATGCTTTCACTAGGTTGTTTTTCCTTTCTCGAGGGACCGCAACGATGAGTGGTTTTATTAGCCAGCCTCTTCACCATTACATGTTTTGAGCAATTCCACCATTTCCAGAACTAGTTGCTACCCTTTATACCACTCATTCCTCCAGGGCAAGTCACCTTTAAGTTTTTTTCTAACTCATAAAGGATGAAAATATTGTCGAACTCTTATCGCTTTGAACTCATTAAAGGTTGTGAAGCATCATCTACCCAGTATAAGTTTACCCCTTTTACGGACTCGGATAGATTATTTACGAAAAAGGTATACGTTGATATATCATGGTTAATAGGTTCCCTTGGGTATTGTTTTCTACATTTTCAGATTCAAGGGAAAATTTGATGAAAAGAGACCTTCGGAGTTTTCCTTTTAGTGTCTTTTTCAAACTCTATAAATATGAAAAAGACTCTGAATTTTACCTATGTCGGACTAGTTAAACCCTGACGACATTGGACTTGTCATCATGATGAGACCGAGCTTCTCCTTCCTAGGGCTCGTTAAAATTTACCAAGTCAGATTTGTCCAAAGGACAAACTTATATTACAAGCATATGATATCCCCTTCAAGCTTTTGTTTCAAAAATAATTGAGGTACTTGCCAGAAATGGTGGGCGGAAATTTGGAAGTATTCCGTTGCTTGTATTAATTATTATGGTAGCTTGTCACTCTTGAACATCGACACTCTTTCTGCTTCATGTCAGGTTGGGATATCCTCACTTTATCATTGGCCTTCCGCGTTTTGGGTTATCCATTTTGCCTCATTCAATTTGATCCTTGTTGCATCATCATGACCTTTGATCCCTTGGTACCAAAATGCTGCCAAACTTCAGAGTCATGTTGCCGATATGTTCAAGAGCTTAATCCATCTACAATTTGTATCCTTACACACCTTCCTCAAATTCTCTCTCTCATCCACATTCATCTTGTTCCTTTGTCTCGCGTCGATGATGTGGGAAACATTATGGCCCTCCTTCGACTGATCGCTTCCTGTCGACTTCAACTCATTATCCAGGAAGTTGATCTAGAGACTCCTTTCGGGTACTTTGGAACTTGCATGCCTTAATGGCCAATTCTTTGCATTCAACGATAGGCTTTCATTATTGGCCTTTGATCAGGTGATTTCATGGGTGTTCGACTTCAAATCATTCTTCACACTTTGTGGATTGTACTAGCAGTACCTTGAGAACCATTGACATTACTGGTGGTCTCTCTCGCGCTTGTTAATGATTTACATCATTCACCAGTAATCAAGCAAGTTTCTAGTATGCTCGACTTTAGCCCATCTATTCCGATATTAGAATTTGTACCTTGATCGGGTTGGGATTTAAGAGCCTGGGCTCAGATTACACAAGTCCAAGTTGTGTGCATTGGTTGATGATTGTATACATGACTCTTTTGATTGGACGGCTGCGACCATACCTAAGCCTTTTATCTAGTCCTTATAATTGGATGGTTGTGTCCATACCATAGATCGTTTATGTTTATCTTCTTGATGGCTGCGCCCATGCCTTATGCACATGTATTTCCTTTCACTATGTACTTATGTATCAGAGATATCAGTTGTACTTGCATTTGCAAGTTCTTCGCGATGGTGTTTTGTTTTAGTTACGGATTCGTAAAGCATTTCACCCCTCCCACTCTCTCAGCCTTAATGCATTAGGGGGCATCTGTTACATAGTGTTTTGTCACTGACCCCACATTCCCTGATTCTGGACATTGCTGGTCCGTGTTATTGACATATTATTTATGTCATGTTGCAAAATATGTGTCAGTTTCTTCCTTGTCATCTCAGGAAGAATACCTCAGTTCATTACTCCTAGAGCAAACCCTTTTTAACCTTTGTTTTTGGGTCGTCACGGGTCATCAGTTATTCCACCCACGAAGATGGCCAAGATTGAACTAAGCCTAGTGACGTCGTCGCTATGTCCCTGTGTTTCACTCGCGATGAGCTACTTTTGGCAAGTTTTTTTAACAAATTGTTGATGAGCGGTCCCAGGATTGATTGTTGGATCAAATGAGCTTGGCTCCCTCCTTTGGGATGGTTGTTCTACCCTTTGTGCAACCTCCCAAATGGATAAGCTCTTTCTCCCATCTCTTATGGAGGCTCCTCCTCTTATAAATATCTCCTTCATGGCTGAGATTGGTTGGTGGAAGTTTAGTTCAGTGGAAGTTAAAGATAGAGAGAGTTCTGCTACAGTTTGGAAGTAGCCTCTTATGTAACGTAGCTTGGAATAGTTTTGTGTGGAATTGGCTTGATTGTATGAGTGTCCTAGCATCATAATTTTTCCTTTTGGGTAGGAGAGGGAGTTATTCATCCTCTTGGGAGAAAATTCATAAGTGAATGCTTGCGAAGACATGCTTACTAGACCCTTCAAGGAGACCTACAATGTCAAGGCATGGTTGTAAGTTTTACTTTAGTTCATATTAATAAAAATCAATGGTTTATTTCCTATATCTTATCTCAAATTGCATATTGATAGCTTGAAGTTCCTTGACCCTTTAAGTATGTCGTTTATGTCATATTCTATTATGTTCATTTTTGTTCTTTGTATGTTGTTTTCAGGTACAAAAGTGATTAGAACTAGAGCTGGAGCAACACGACGGGAACTTCATCAAATGAGGATTTGAAGGTAGGCCTTCATGACATTAACTATCTAAGGGAATTTGCTTTGATATTGTTCTTGTTGTGACTAGACCCACTCTAGGGCAAGAGGGGTTGCCTCTGTCTACAGGGGGAACTTGTCTGCTTCACACAAACATTGCTCCAAATACACTTCATAAATTTCCAACATTGTAGGAGTGCTAAAAAATATTGTTGTGAGAACACTCTATAAAATATTGTAAGAATACTGTCGAGAGAACCCTTTATAGCGAAAGCATGGCATGCATGAGAAATGCATTATATTGAGCACTGCAATGAACATATGTATTCTAAAGGTATCCCCATGACGTGTAATCCACACCAAGATGATAACAAAGTGCATTGAGTGGAACCTCATTGATTGGGATGTGTTCACTTAAAATAAATTGACCAGAACCAGTATAGAATAGTTAATAGAATATAAGAAGTCCACCCAAATTCATTTATATTTGAAAAACACTTTGTCTAACCATTCTCAATCATATATTCTAAAAGCATAGAAAGAGTACAATGTAAATTCAAATATTCTATTGTCATTTGTTTCAAACGAGTCTCAAGCCTTAGTAACACAAAAATCGTTTCAAAGTCTTGTTTGTCATGAGCATGCTCAATGAAATTGGCTTCAAGTAAACCCTCCAAAATGACAATAGAAGTTGTGAGCATTTAAAAGAGGAACTTACTTTATGAAGCCAATTGTAGTGACAACTGAGACCTCCTTGCTACCACCAACTTGTGGTTTGTACAGAATAAATTATGGAAATTTAAGATCAACAACAATTGTATGATGCTCTACCACTTGACCACCCAATATAATTTTTAAATGGCTTGGAAACTCAAGATATAATATAGAGGCATATAAACCGAAGAGAATAGTGTATGCAATTTGAAATATGTTGTTCATTGTTGCTTGTTCGCAACATCGATTTTATCAACTTTAGGCCCCGTCCTCAATGCAATATCCCATTTCTCTGACTCAAAGTCAAACTCAATTTGACCATCAACATTTAACCATAAATTATAAATAATAACATTTGTGTTATGTTTTCCAATATCATCAAATGGTTTGAGTAAATCATCTTCAATTGAGTAAGGTGACCATTGTAAGAGCCTTGACATATTCTGAGCCCAAACTTTTACAATGGAACAAATCAATCTTTTAAGTTGTCTTGAAAATGATAATTCTAAGTCCACTATTGGAACTATAATATCTTCATGTCCAGTCTCCCTTTTTCTATCAAATGCAAGCACCTGCTTTAGCAAAATGGGGAATCATAACCAATGGGCAACATGTCTTGCTGCATTTCTCTCCTGTGCAGCTAGCCATTCTTTCAAAGTTCCTTCAACTGGAAGGTTTGCAATCCAACTAGAAATTCTTGATGGTAAGGATTTCTCAGTACTTTGGCCCTTCCATATTTTATGCATTGAATCATGCACATGTCAATATGCTCACCAAGTGATAATTAAACATTGTAAGCACTCCATGGTAGATATATCATCTATGAGAGAAACCCAAGAATAATATAAATGTTTCAGCGCCAGCTCACACACCCAACTACAACTAAATGCCTTAATGTAATGCCATATAATTCAACTTAAAGTTGTTTGCAAGGTTCTTGCCATATTTTCAACTTAAAGTTGTTTGCAATATTCTCTTGGAGAAAGATTTATTATTACACTATAACCAACATTATGAAAAGGCGTCAATCCATTGCAAAGAGGAAACAAAAAATTATATTGTCTCACTGTTCTGTTGAAAATACCAATGAGGGCACAAAACCCTAATTTGTACCAATAACATTATAATGGATGAAACCTTATAATTTGGAGGGAGCATTGTATAATAACATTATAATGGATGAAACCTTATAATTTGGAGGGAGCATTGTATAGTAAGAGAAAATTTATATTGTCTTATTCTTCTGTTGAAAATACCAATAAAAGCACAAAACCCTAACTTGTACCAATAATAGATGAAACCTTATAATTTGAAAATAGCAATATATATTAAGATTTTTCCATTCAAAACCCCTAACATTTTCCTGCCTATATTACACATTAGATAGCATGAACATTGCATACATTAGAACCTCCTTAAATGAATGTTCTAGAATATCCTTATAAGCCAACTCAAAACAAGTGTATGAAGTCGTGATGCGAATTAAAAATCATGGTCATATGTATTATTATTGTGCGCCATAATCCATTTGAAAATCAATGAGCCAACAAACCATAAGCAAACAAGTCAATATATCAACCCCGATTAGAAGCTTCTCTATTTGTGCAATATATAATCGTGCAATATATAAACGTTGATATAAATGTGAGCGTAGCCATAGATGTGAACCTATGAGAATGCTGCTCCATGAGAATAAAATACAAGCATTCAAATAATATGTATGCTATCCAAATTAATGCTCTCAACATAATAATAATGCTCTTCATATTAATTCTCTCCACCATATAATATGTTTTCCCTTTAACCCATGCTCCAACGCAATTCAGCCCATGAGTAATACCAAATGAGGTTGGCAATAAAAAGGTTTTCCAAATAAACGATCAATATCCTCCTTCACGGCTGGCTTTGTAATATTTAATTCTGCTCCAATGTGTTAATTCTTGCAAGTAACATTGTAAATTCTATTGGATTTGTAACATTTATTCTGCTTCAACGTCTGCAACTACCAGTTTAAATTTATTCTAAATATGTTAAATTTTGTGAACTGGATCCAATGTTGTGCAACTTGATCTAGCTCAAAGCAGGTTTATATGATATCAAAATTGTTCCAGCAATGCTCCAATATAAATGAACAATTTAAACATCAAGTATTAATGCTATAGCATTAATGTATTGAGGCTAGGGTTGTTCCAACAATGATGTTGGAAATAATAACACTGATCCAAAGGTGAATTATAAATGAACAATTTAAACGTAAAGCGTTAATGCTATAGCACTGAATGTATTAACGCTGGCCTGCGTGCTTCAAAAATTACTGTTGCTCCAAAGATGACGCTGGAAATGATGATAACGTTGCTCCAAAGGTGAATTTGTATTAATGTTGGGTGAATTTGTATTAATGTTTCTTCATAGGTTTATGTATTGTAATGTATTAATCACCAATCTCAAAAAATAGGCAACAAATACTAGTACAATATGGTTCATGTCTATTATCAATTATATACGTATACTATGCACCAATGTATTTACCAAAATAATGTTTACCAAAACTATTCACCATGATAACCAAGATAATATTCACTATTTACCAAGATAATATTCACTATTTACCAACATAATTATGAAGATAATATTCAGCTAAGCTTTGCACCAAAATGATATTCACCATGAAGATAATATTCAGCTAAGCTTTGCACCAAAATGATATTCACCAACCCTATTCACTAAGATAATATTCACTTATAATTGCTTGATTATAAGTGACTCATAATATTCACTTATAATTGCTTGATTATAAGTGACTCATCCCAATAATAATTTAAGTATCAAATAAATTCTTATACACCATGATTAAAAAACACTAAATATATCCACATATGAATTCCACTCATCATTAAATCAACCCATAATTTATATAAACAACTAATAGTTTTTCTTGATAACCTTTTTTTTGCCACACCAAAACCATTACCAAAAAACTATGTGGTCTTCCTCCAACCCACTTACCTCTTAATTCCAATCAACTCCATATATCATAAATAGTTTAACATATCGCGTTCAAATATATATATCCTCTTTCCAATATTATCACTCTCCAAACAATAAAGAAAGTCTCTTGAATCTATATCTAAACATTATAACTCTCGAAACTATATATATATATATAAAACTAAGTCATCGGATTTGTCCTAAACCCTCTGCGAATCTTGAATCCGACGAATCCAACACGATTCGGTGCGAATTCGTGTCCAAATCACGGGACACGTCGTGTCCGTTTCGGACATGTCGTGTCCGAGTGCGTGTCGCGATTTTCAAAAGCTTGTCGCGATTTTAGGACACGTGTCTGGTTTTTAGGACTCGCTAAGCTCAGCGCGGGAATGAAAAGGGCATGTTTGCTCATTAAAATTGTCATTTGGCAAGTGATTTGTGTTGTTGGAGCAAGGAGTAAAGCATTTTGGCAACTTCATGATCAAGTCTAGGCCCTAGTATTGATATGCTATTCATGGTAATGTTAAATTCTTAAAGTAAAAGTGACATTCTCCTTAATCTTCATTTTCATCCTTTTACTTAAATTTTTGACATTACCATGAAATGACTCAGGATGTTTGAGAGTGGTTCCGGCCTCATTGGATTTCATATGGAGAAAGTAGAATTTTAGATTTCATTCAAAATCTAGTAGACTTATCAGTTTTTTAGGATTTTAAGATTGGGGGATTGCAAAGTTTCCATTGAATTTTGTCATGTATTAGGGTATGGAACTCGTATTTAATCAAGAGCACCAAACCAAGAGCTTCTGAATATGTCGCTCCAGCTCTTGTTTTCGCTCCCGCTCCCAAGTAACATTGTTCCTGATGATATGGGTCTGGACACCACTGTTGAGTTGGCATTGGCCAACATGGATCTCAATGATCCAGTGCTAGAGCCTGTTAGATTTGATGACTTAGAGGGGTCAACGTCCACACCAGCAGATGCAGAGGTGACTATGGATACAGCGGAGTAGGAGGATGTAGAGGAGAGTAGTGGGGACCATGATGATTGGGACAATGATGCTGATTTTGATGCTGATTGATGCCTTGAGGCTTGTATACCTGTAGTTGTTTTATATTTTCTATTTCTATTTGCCATTGGCATTGCACCAACACTACCTATATAACACATTTTGATTTGATGACTTAATGAAAAAACTACAGTTGTCAGTGTGTTTATCTTACTATCTTGTAGTTGTAAGTTGTCTTTCTGTTATGAATTATGAATCATGATTTAAATTTTTAATAGATTTATCATTTATGTGATCAATACCACTGACATTTATTTGAATTTTGTATGTACTATGCATGCTAATAGCTATAGATGAAGATCTATGTTTGAAATCAATAAATTTGTATGATTAATTAAAATTTGTGTAAGAAATATGATAATATCTAATTTTTTATATAGGACACGTTATATATTATTTTATTAAAAATATATATATATATATATATATATATATATATATATATATAACGTGTCCTAAACTGTCCTGTTCCGAGCGGTCAGCGTGTCCGAATCCGACACCACAAACTTCAAATCCTACGTGTCCCAAATCCCAGGTCAGATAACTTAGATATATAATCATGTTCCTCTCCAAATTGTAGCTCTCAAATTATGTGCCAACCCGTATGCTGCGCTCAAATAATATAATAATAACTCCGTATTATATTATGTTGTGTATCCATATGCATGAATGCTTCGAATATGTTACCATAATACCATATGGTGTTGGGTTAATACATGAATCTATATGATGCATTAATATATAAAGTTGTTGCTTCGTTAACGCGTCAATGGTGGTTGTGTTAATATTGTAATATTGAAAGCATTCACCATTAATCATAATACGTTTGTGTATCCATATGCATGAATGCTTGGAATATGCTACCATAATACCATATGGTTTTGGGTTAATACCATGAATCTATATATGATGCATTAATATGTAAAGTTTTTGTTCCATATATAAAGTTGTTGCTTCATATGTAACGCGTCCATGGTTGTTGTGTTAATATTGTAATTGCACATCAATATTGTAATATTTTCACCATTAATTATTGAGGTAATATTAACGGATGTAAACCATATGCGGCATTAAACCATTGACTTGATGCATTGCGTTAATACCAAAATTTGCTGAGTTAATTTTTTGGTAATTCAAATAAATCATATCCTACATTATATTGCTGCATTGAGCTAACACCAAGACTTGCTGACTTAATTTCTTGGAATATTATAAAGTTGCTAGGTATATCCATATGTTTGGAATATCCATAATTTTTCTAATTATTCCACTGTGCATTCATGATATCTGAGAGAATTTTGATGTTGCTCCATAATAAAGTTGCATTAATGATAAAGATAATGATAAAAATAACGCTTCTATAAATTAACTCTATACGCATGCCAACCTCATAAGCTTCATACAACTGTAATGATGGCCAAAAGTACAATTATAACGTTGCTTCTATAACATTCACCCAATTGCAATGGCAAGAATCATACAGCTATACCGATGCATACCAACACATATTAACTAGTCCAAATATTTTTGTTAATATCGTTGTTTTGATGTTATACAGGCATGCTTACTGCAAATATCAGGTTGCGGATATGAATGCACCTTATTGATGTCAGAGCCCCATCAAATTTGACATGGGTTAAATTAGGGCATGACACCCTAAAATCCGTAATGCATACTCTTTCATTGAATCTGCTTCACCGGCAAACAACTGAAATATCATTGTAATGCATCCTAATCCAGCACACCTCTTTCATCCATAGTTACCAAATTTGCCGAAAAAAATTCGAAAATTCGTTGGTTCTATTCGATTTGCGAATTAATTCGAAAATTCGGGTTCGATTCGGTGCACGGAATATTACATTCACGGATTAAGAATCCACGCCTCCAACGAAAATGGGAAAGTCCAGGAATTGTGGAATTACCGCTGACATTGCTTTTGAGAAAAAATTATACTGTTAGACTGGTTCTTGGACCACACTTTCATAACTTCGTGAAAGGCCTCATCCAAAGAACTTTTTACATGCAATCAATGAGTTGTTTAATGAGTTAATGTTAGTATACATTTCTAATCGAGATTTTAGTTTCCAATTTACAGTGCAAAACTTTTTTCTAGTTTCCAATTTACAGTTCAAATCTTTTCCAAATTTAAGAAATAGCATAAGAATATGGTTACTAAATCATAATGTTATCTATCAGTTTATGCATAAGGAATTTACAGTAAATTTAACAAGTTTTTAATGAAATATGTAAAAATCTATAATTTTTAGGAATTATGCATTTATAGAGTAGAGCAAAAAAATATATATGATATATATAATTTGTAAATTTGTAGATTTATTAAATTTAAACAAATATATTTTAAAAATAGAAATATTGCATGAATTATATAAGTAAAATGCAGAAATACGGCCTGAATTATATTAGTAAATGGATTTTCTTAATTAAGATTTTGATTAAATATTAAAATATACATATTAACTCTTTTTATTATTTTGACTAAGTATTAAATTATACAGATTAACATTTTGTATTATGCTAAATAATAAATGTTGTTACTATATCTTATAAATCGGAGGTGAGTTTGGTTTGAAAAATAAATAATTATCATTTGATAATACAAGTGTATATTTTTAAACACTGTTTGCACACACTTAATATACCATTTCATTATGAACATAAAATACTTAATAATGTGGAATTTATGTGGTTCATCGTAATATATTATTTCTTGAAAATTCACTCTATTAAATGTCATAATTTGTGGTGCAAGTGGGTCACTGATTGAATACAAAAATTCTTAAAACTTACTATTTTACTTGCTATTTTAAATATAAAACTAAGCTAATTGGTTCAATATATAATTTTATATGCAATATTTATAATTGAAACAATTTTAAAAGAATTTTTGTTGTTTTCAATGTTATAATTGTATATTTAAATTATTTGAAATATTGGAATAAGAAGTATATTGTACTGCCGAATTTTTCCCATATTAAATTTTAAGTAAGCGAATTGTTTCCGTACCGAATCAAATTCGAATTCGAATTCGAACTCAAACTTGGTAAGTTTCATCTGAATGTGCTTCACCTGTAAAATTCTGAAATATCATTGTAACACATCACAATCCATTTCATAATGTGGAATATTATCAAGGCATTCAATGTAATATCCCTGCTGTCGACACCACAATATTTGTTTATTCAATTCCATTGGTCGCTTCCCTTTGGCATCAAGGAAAATTTTAAGGATGGAAAATTTTCTTGAATTTTAAAACATTGGCGAATCTCACTAATCCCTAATATGCAAATTATAAATGTTTATTGATATATTTGTAAAATTAATCAAATTTATAATTATTTTATATATAGTCTCTATATAATGTTGGCGATTTTTAAGGTAAAATAATTTTATAGTCTAAAATTTGGGCGAATCGTCTTTTATAAAATTGGAAATTGGCGAATCTTTTTTGTGGAAAAATCATGGAAAATTAGCCCACTGGGCGAACATTAGCCCCTAAAATTTTCCATGTTTGGCATTGTTTTGATGCCTATCCATCCCGAATCGTAGTTGAGGTTTCTATGCTGGGATTGCAATATTTGTGTATGAACACCATTTTCCACATTTAAGTTTACAAAAAAAAGTCCATGCTGCTCTATTCAGCTCATTGTCCTGATTTTGTGGCATCTATCTCTTGATAGTTAACAATTCCAACTAGGATAGCCATTTCAACAATAGTCCTTGGAATGCCAGCTTTTTAATTGCATTGTTTTATGAGAATTTTTTTTCATGTAATCCTAGCCAGCATACCTCATGTGACATGATGGTCAAACCTACCTACAAATGTTGTTTTTGTCTCATGTTTCTTTTAGATCCAAAGAATATTTTCACCATCAATGTCAATATGTTCGTTCATATGGACACCATATGCCTTGGTTTCAAAGAATATAGCATGCTTACATTCCAATGAGAACATTAATTTTGTGCCAAATGCAAAATCCCTCAGATACAATTTTTTTTTTCAAGAAATACAAATCGCATTTTCTTTATGTAACCACTTAATGGCCCCTTGTATCGCTTTAGTTATTTCATTTGGTATTTTTAACTAAAGATATAGAGTGATATATCCACTTGTGCGGGTTCCATTGATAAACAACCAATGTTCAGGTCAAAGTTGTTTACTAGTATAAGAATATTTTGAAATTGTTTCAGGTGTGCTACACATTCGCACTTTGTTACCAAATTTATCCAAGGCCAAGTCCTAGGAGGCTTGTTTCTCATCCTAAGCCATTCCATTAAAGAGCATCTTTTCTATGCTCAACCCACCATCTATGGTACTGCAAACCAATTTGATTTTGTTTAATGGAAACTTGTTAAAGTGAGTCGTGAATGAAGTACATCTTCTGCTACTCAAATAAAATGTGGGTTAACATGGAATTCTTCACAACATAGTGGTGCCAATGTATTTTAAAAGTGATGGATTTGGAAACCGTGATGTCCACTTAAAACCCAGAGTCAGATATGCAAAAAAAAATATTGGATGTCCAGTAGCTCTTTCCAATTTTACACTCTCAAAACAAGTGATGTTTATATGATTTTCCTTTCTTTTGTATTTTCCTACTTCTCTTCATAAAAATCTCATGAAATCCTACAGACAACCCATAGAGCCTTTGAATCACATTTATTGGTCAATCATGTCTTTAAGGAGCATTTTCTTCCCATCAGGTACCATTGCTCTAACATCGATGTTGACAAGACTGTTCATTGCTTCATGAACAAGTCCCCCTAAGATCATGATGAATTCATTATGTTATTGAAATCATGGGCTGCTCCTTTTTCTTCCTCTTCCATATTTTGGTAGGTTTCGTTCTACTATCTGCATTTCTTTTTCATTTAGAGTTTTTTCTGCTTTGATTTGCTTCCATCATCTGCTTAGGATTCTTGTAATGTTCCAAAAACGAAATAATAGTGATAAAAAAAGTAAAATACCATACAACACCGAAATATTTAAACAGCAATCGAACACCCACAATTTATACTGAAACTGCACCAAAATTCAGTGATTTTATTATATATGGAAAAGAGTACAATGCATGAAATGTATGCACCTGGGATTGCCAAAGCAAGCTAAACAATCACAGGTGAGAAATATGCTACCCGGATGCAGAGGAAAGGCTTCTCCTCAATGTTCTGCATTGGCCCTGGAAATTCTACAATTGTTGGCTAAAAGAAACCCCTGTTCGAGCCTTCAAAATGCTCAGACATTTCTGCCAAAATAATCTTGAGCTCTCCACCCAAAAACCTAAAAAGGGTTTGTCCTATCTCCAAGCCAAAGTTGAACCCACAAAATGGTGCAAATTCATCATCTAATTGGCAATTCGCTCTCCTATAAGAATTAAGATTTCAGGTTTGAATATTGCCTAAATAATTTGGTAAAATTAGTCGTAGACTCCTCTCAATAAACCCACAAAAACCCAGAAAGGGTTTTGGCTAAATCCACCAATCTTCGGTGACCCCCAATAAGTGCAAATTGCGCAATTTGGCTAGAAAACGCCCCACAAAACTAATATTGTTGAATTAAGCCCAAATCCACTACTGGAAATATCTCCCGACTTTGGCTAAATTCTCCCTTGAGGAATACCTCCAATCTCCGACCTTTATCTCTCCTCAACCTCTATTCCTCCAACCCCTAGAAATGTAGAATTTCAGCCCCAAGAATTCTCTCAACTCAGCCCTACTAATCACCGCAAAATCTCTGGCTAAATTAGGGGAAAACCTCTACAAATCCTTTGGTGTTCTACTTCTTTATAATTGATCTCCCCACAAGAAATTTGAACCACTTATGCACCCTGGAAGAAAAATGTACCAACTGAAATAAATTGAAAATATGCCCAATGGAAACTTTGAATTAAGCTCCCCAAATTGCCTCTCTAGGCAGACACTCAAAGTTCTTCGAAATGATGGTGGAATTCCCGCTCAGAAATTCCTTGTGCTGAACAACACGATTGTCTTGGCTAAGCAGCTCAAGAGAACTATTGTTTGAATTGTCAAATGATCAAAGATACCAAATGGAGGCCTCCAAGCTCTATTTATAATTGCTAGTCCTCTCCCTTTATGGTCCCCACCTTCCATTAATGAAATATTACTTTTCCACTATTCTTCATTAAAATAATAATTTCCACTTTTCTCCCACAAAATAATATTTTCTCCTTTTTATTTAATATCACCAAAAATTGGCAAAACTCCTTAGTGAATTTTACACTCACAAAAATTAGGAACAATAAAATTCTTTAGGGTATATGGTAGCCTCCAGTCATTGGCTTTATGTCCAAGGTTGTGACATAAATAACATCTTATTTGATGAAGGTATGGTTGAGTTGGTGTGTGAACTTTTGTGCCCCCTTTTGCATATAGTTTACATTCAACAAGTTTATGTCCAAATTCATTGCACAATTAACAATAACCATGGAAATGATTTGTGTACTTGGTGAATGAATGTCTTTTTTGTTTGCTTGCTTAAGGGAGTCTTCTCATTTTCTGCATCTTTTGCTGATTAAACTTTATTTTCTTGGTCTTACATTTTTCTACAACATGTCCTCATTCATGACAAGAAAAAAAATTTATATTTTTCCCAGGAGCAAAGAATCTCCTTTGAGATCTTCCAAATTTGTTCAATTCATTTTTAGGATAGAATGATCTTCTTGCAGTGAACCCTTTCTGCATCTCATTCATTTGATTTTGATGTTTTTTCTTGTTTTTGTTTTCTTCTTTATTAATCATGGTGCTTGTCCCTTCTCCTACAAGTCTTTATAGGAAAGATTCATTATCATCTTTAATGTCTTCCTTTATTAAGTTCTTCATGGAGGCAAGGTCCTCTTTGAACTTCTTAGACAACCTATTATTTTCTTCTAACTTACATATAACTTAATCAACCTCAGCTTCTATTATTTTACACTATAGGTCTCTCTCCTTGATTTTACTGCTCGTCACCTCTTCTAGTCTCCTTGTTTCTTAAGTTGTATCTTTAGGCTGATAATTTCCTCCTTGTATGCATGCTCTTTCTCATCACATATCTGCACCAGTTTATTTAAACCTTTGTTCTCATTCTTCATTATTTCTATACTAACCAATGATAAGTCAAGCCTAGCTTGATTTTTGTCTATTTTTCCTTCATGAGAGTGAGGCACATTCACATAGGTAGAGGTTTCATTTGAATAAACACTTTCCTTTTGACATGGTTTTTTCCATTTCTTCTTTGCCTTTCCATTCTCTACATTGTTGTTGCTAGCCTCTGCATGAATGAGCTACAATCTATCCAAGATTTCTTTTGCAGAAGTTAAATCTATTAGTGTATCAAGATCTTTATTATGAAGATCATTATACATGACACATTTTACTTTATCATTCCATTGTTGTTCTTGCAAAGAGGGAGAACCTTGGTAGTAACCATCACATACAAGTTCCCGTACACCAGAACCATAAGCTAACAGTTCATATTTCACCTTATCTCTTCATTCATGAAATTTTGTTGTACTTAACACAGGTACACTTTGATAGTCCATGACTCAACCAGATCTACCTTCGAGTTGTTAGACTTATACAGAAGGAACCTGCTCTAATACCAATTGATTAAAACTTGACTAAACTGATGGGGGGGGGTTAATCAGTTTAGCATACTCATGTACATTAAAATTATTTTCATTAAACTCATTAATTGAAACACTACATGAGAATCTTAACAAATAATGACCAACAAACTGAATATGTGAACATTAAGTAATATGCAAACCAAAACATCACATTAACACATAATAACAACACATATTGAGACCAGATATATGTGGAAACCCATAAAGGTGGAAAACAACAATTTTATTATTGTTGTGACGCAAAGGTGAGCTCCTACACCTTATTACATTTGATTTTTTGTATGCTCCAACCTATTGGAAGTTGCTTCCTCAAATTTCTGCAAGCTGAAACTGTAAGAAAGCTCTAACTCCCATTTGTTTTCTCTAGGATACAACCCATAGGAGGCTACTACCTCAGTAGGCTCCAACCTAATTTTGATCAAACCACTACTTGAAAGGAGACTACCATCTCCTAATGTAAACAAGAAATAATAATGTGTTTGTTTACCTGGTCATAAATTATGCATATCTCCATCTTCGTTCCTACATCTTCTTCCCTTCATATCTGCTTCACAACAACTTCATATGTTCTAGGTAACTAATGCATAATAGCTCAATTATGTCTCTCACATTCTCCCATTCTCTAACCTCTCAATGCCTTCCAAAATCACACCTTTTATAAAGATATTTTGCTGGTTGTTTGTATCCCACATAGGAATATGAAGTGAATAAGCTTGACTCTTTTCCTTCCACTCATTCGTTTCCAATCTCTTCAAATCTTGAATACTGAAACACAAAAATAAATAATCCATCCAATATTAATTGCATCCATATGTAATTATTGAATGCATCAACCTAATGTCAAGATCAAATAAAAATATTTTTCATTAATGCATCACAACAATATTTGCAACACCTTCTCCTTTGCCTTGGAATCTTGCCTTTGCATCACAACAATTCAGCTCAATCAACAATCTTACATCAAAACAAATTCTTCAATATAGAAATCTCTACAACATTATCAAAACATTTCAATGTATCACAACTCCTCCTCCTTCTTATGCTCCTTTTCCTTATTTTTCTCCTTGCTACTCCTTGCATTGTTGTTGCTCCTTGCATTGTTTTTGTTGCTTTCCTTGCTACTTATTTTTTCTCTGTGCATTGTTGTTGCTCCTTGCCTTGCTACTTCCTGCTGCTTCTTGTTTCTCCTTGCATTCCTTCAATGATCCTTTGTATTGTTGCTCCTTGCATTGTTTCTTCTTCTTGCCTTGCTGCTTCTTGCTCCTCCTTTCATCGTTGTGGTTGCATTCCTACGATGCTCCTTTGCCATCAATGAATATTGCCAAAATTTAATCCCCTTAATATTCATTTTTACCTGGTCACCTAAAAATAATAATGGTGCTACAAATGTTTCTTCATTGAATTTCTTTACCATGACCTTCAAGGTCTTCTTTTGAAGTAAAGGCTTCAAATCTATTTATCTTCCATATATAAGGCGACCACTTCAGTTCAGAAGCCATTTGATCTTATAAATACAATGATGAACATTATATTCACTATCAAATTTAACCTCTAATCTGATAAAGATAAGCTTCTTATCACAATCTTTGCCTGCTAAGATATTACTCAACTCTTTGTGAAATTGATCAAACATATTAACAAAACTAGAGCCACTTATTTCTTCATGATGTTGTGAGGACGAAGTCCCAAGTGAGGCCTCATAAAAAAAAATTGCACTCCATTAATGTATATAGGTATAATTTTCAGAAGGCATGCAACAACACTTTAATTAATTGCTTCCATGGATGACTCTGGTGAAGTGCCTACTTGGACTTTGAACATGTAAATGTAAAGAGCTTTCATGAAATTGTGGTATTCAACATATCTTGGAAATTCACCATATTCAAGAAGAGGGACAAGATGCTCATTGCCCATTCTATAGAAGTTAAAATTTCCATCCTCGAACCAGCTATTGAATTTAATTGAAAGTTGAATAGTTCCTTTAAATATTTTCACCTCTGATAGTGTAGAAACTCTTGGAATCTAGTTCTCCATGGTCAAGAAAATACAATGATTATACCCATCACAAAATACAACATTACCTAGTGTGTGAGTCACGTTCGCAGAAGTAGTTGATTTCTTGAATTGTCTCTCAATTGTAACATTAAATTCATCGAAAATCCTGACATCATTCTCATAATTTTTCACATGACTTATTGAAGCTTCTTGGTTCCATGGGCGCATTTTTATGGATAACAAACCATTTTTTCTCAGTGCATGATCTATCTCCCTTGCATTATGAATCTCAACCAAGGCTGGAATTTGGAGGACTTTGCAAATATTTGACATATATTTTAGGTCATGGTCTCACAATACACTAGCAATTAAAGAACCACATTTGAACCTTCAACGCAGCGTGATATAATTGCCACACATCAATGAGGAACTCTTTGTGCAACATAAGGCACTCTATCCAAACATACTCTAAATGATTAAGAGTAACTTCCCTGTATAGCAATGAAGAAAAGCTTTTCTTTTGAACATGACAGTGAATTGTTCACTGACTCTCCTGAACATCTCTTAAATGGAGGTAGAATTTCCTATAAAAGTACATGGCATTGTCAATCCTATGGTAGGAATGCCACAAACACTGGATTTTACATTGTTTGGAATCCACTCAACAAAATAGGAGGATTCTTTGTTCTGTACATTCATCGTCCATTCATCTACTTCTTTGGTGCTCATCTTCCCTCTGAAAATTGTATATGTAGTTAGGTACCTTCCATGCCTAGGCTCAGCTGCACACATCATGTTCTTTGCAACCCACATTTGTTGGGCTAGTTTTGGAATTGTAAGGGCACGATATTCCTGAGAACCCTGGGAAGTGAGAGGGGAAAACCCACCATGAAAAAGAACACACGAGGGAATGGCATAAGGTTTATTACGAGTTTCCAGAGATCATAGTTCAACTGGCTAGGAAATCTAAGGCAGCACGTAACTCCACTCATAGTGGCCGAGATCAGGTGATTCAGATCCTTGAATGTTGGAGTGGAAATTTTGAGTGTTTTGAATCATATATCATATAGTGCTTCATTATCCAGCACCATACATTCATATGAATTTTCCACGAGTTGATGAACTAAAAGTGTGGCATTATAAGGATCTACAATTGTGTCAAACATGTTAGGGGATGGGAAAGCTGAGAATGTAAGCATCATCCGATCCAAATACTCTTCTCCGATCTTAGATATAATCAGCGTGCCCATGCTTGATCCAGTTCCACCTCCGAGAGAATGACAGACCTGAAAAAATTGCATTCAGTCACATTTCATCACCTATTCACACCACATCACATTAATTTATGATATTGTAAATATGTTTGATGGCCATGTTGAAGATAAAATTTCCTCCATTATATACAATTATATTCTCCAAGATGATCTGGAAGTTTTTAAAGTAATATGGAACTTTAGGAAATTATGGCCATTTGAATTGGCCAAGTTCAGGACTCAAGCATCTAAGGATTTTCAGGTGTTTGAAAGAGGATGCTAGCATCAACCAGCTGGAAATAAAATATGGTTAAGGAAACTCTGATTGGTTTATCGTTGAACCATAACCCAACCACATAAGGTTCTGCTCTCATAGTGATGATGTATTTTCCAAATCACCTCCCACCTTAAGAAATGGTTCTTCTTTGTGTGTCATGTAACAAGTAGGCTCTTGTAGGCTCATATTTGCAATGCCTTGGCTTGTCTTACTCACTGAAATTAAATAGCTCCCATAAAACTATCACCCTTTCCAAACATTTAAAATTAAACCATGAGCAAATGATGAATACATTCTTCATCAAAGCAAGAATGTATTCCCTTTGTAGAGCTGTGAGCAAATGTTATCAAGGTGCCATCAAATTTTACAATTTTAATCTTATGTTAGAACTTCCTTGAATATCTTTAATATTTTAGCTGTGCCATATTGGGGTATAATCGAGGGCATAAGACGGATCACTTCTTCACATGAATAAAGTTTTTTAGCTTCAGCCAAGCTAGCTAGAAGACCATCAGATATTATATTCCTTTCTTATGACTTAGACTTTATTGGACCAGGGTTAAACAACTGCTTTTGACACTGCATGGACCATTCCCTCGCCAAATATACATACGCATGAAATATTCTACATCAACAAGGAACTCCTTTTTAATTAAGAATTTTTATAATATCCTCATCATGACGAATATCCATGGTCTCTTCAAGCCCATGATGAAGGTCTATGTTGACCAAAACTCTCTCCACCACTTTGTTTCTAGTAATTTTGTATGAGGAGTCATAATCAAGGAAGGTCCCCAATGAATTTCCAAGATATTTAAAAATTCTCTCATTATATTGCTAAGTTGGAAGGCCAGATAAACAAATCCATATCGGCACTATGTCCATTCTTTCCTTATTTGCATTGAAAAGGTGGGTCGATAACATGAAAATGATCTGGGTGGAGACAATTTGCCACACCTCTACTATATTTTTTTTGCCTCATATGGAGTCAAGAAATAGCTTGATCCATCCATTCAATTGTTGTTCGATTTAAGGAATCTCTTTGACATACAAGCATAACTCCCTTTCATCCCATGGTTTGATAATATATTATTTAAAATACCTTTCGTGAGCTCAAATGAATAGAGTTTTTTCATCCAGGGTTGTCACATTCTTCATGAGCACATCATCACCAAGAGCCAAAATGATCTTTGGATGCGAATTTTTTTTTTTTAGGAAATAACTCTTATTTTGTTTGGAATTCAAGGTTTTATCAAACAAAAATTATTAGTCCTTCATAGTATATTTCAAATCCTTATCACCTACTTTCCTCCCATTACTTCCTATGGAATTTAAACCTTCCGACCCTCTTGTAGATAAACCTTCAATTATAAAATTGTTGTTGCTTGGCTTGATGCCTTCCTCTAGGAGAGAAGAAAATGTGGAAATAGAAAAGGGGAATAATTATTTACAAAACTTAGTTCTATGGGCCCCTTTACATAAATATCTTCCAAAGTTTTGGAAAATTCCTAGATTCCATGTGATTCTAGACACACCAAATATATACCTATAGTAGGAAGAAAATGCTCTATAATTGGAAACTAAGGGCCCACTAGAAGACTCCAGACCGTGAGGCCATTAAGCCCCTATCCTCTGAATGGGATAAAAGATCTGGAGAAAAACCTCTGAATGGGACCAAGAAAGAGGAGATCAAAGTTAGTGACCCAATAGGTGGTCCTCGAGCCTCTACCATTGTAGAGGATTTTGACATCTCATAAGTGTAGGAGATTGAGGCCATGATATTACCTTGAAAAACACAAACAAATTTTTTCTTGAACATTAGAGTAGACACTCAAATGTTAGAGCACCAATGGGTGTTACAAAAGCAAGCATTGAAAAATAAAACTTATGCAAATCCTTCCCCTACCATTTTTTTTTAGCTATAGTGAACATCCATTATGACAGGAAAATGTTGAAGTAAAGGTTTTGTTTGAAAATATTTCCCAATATGTCAACACTAAGAAACTACGCAGAAGTCTTTAATACAAGGTGTTTTCCTTGTAGAGACAAAAATAATTTCTCATCTCCCTTGCATTATGCAAGACACCATCTCTCTCTCTCTCTCTTTATATATATATATATATATATATATATATATATATATATATATATATATATATATATATATATATATATATATATATATATAATTTGAGGATTATTTCATATTACTATAGTAAAAATTATTTTCTATAGTTTAATATCTAGTTCTTAAAAAGATATAATTGGAAGTGAAGAGGAATTGATAAGTGTTAATGGTATGTTAAAATAACTTTTAATCACTTTATGCTAAATTTTCATTAACAACCCTTTCATCACCAATATTAATGTTTACTTTTATGCTTGTACTAGATATTACATTGATTATAAGACATGCTAAAGGGGTTTTGCAGGGCATGATAATACTTCCACATGATCATTCATTTCACACATAAAGGGACTATTCACTCTTAGTGGCTTCATAAATGCTTAGAAGTTTAGGAGATATGAATAGCGATAAAAAAGTATCAATAACAAGAAAAAAAATAACACCATATAGAATATGGGACATAAAGCCATAAGTAAAACATAATATCTAATATATAATTTTTGAGTGTGTCTATGTTGTGCTCCTTTTATATCAACTCCTTCCATCAAATTTTTAATGTCTTATCGAAGGAGGATAAGCTTAACAATTTAAAATTCTTAACCATCTACAATCAAATTGAAAATAAGCATTGCAAATGAATATGTATATTTTAAACCCTTGATGGGGGTGTTAATGTAGATGGACAATACTTGGGTTTATGTACGCACCACCTTTGGGCATTCATGCGCTCATTTGATTTGGTAGTACGTAACACCTCCATCACATGCATGAACATGTTCTTAAATTTTTGGAGGTGGTTTCGTTTGATGGTGCATAGTGAGAAGGAATTCCTCAGTCTTGTGTAGCATATCATTTGATTTCTAATTCGAGGGGGGGATCCACTCTTGGTGTGTTTACTTTAAGTAATTTTCTTGTGGGGGAGTGAGAATCACATATTTTCCCTCACGTGTTTCATGAAGGCGATGCTCTGGACACAGTATATTCAGTGGGTGATGGAATGGCGAGCTCCTCCTGGTGGTATGGCAAATTGAGATTGTAAAGTTTTGGTTCATTGTTGTGGATCTTGGTCCCATGGAATTAGTTGTTTTTCACTTATTTTCGTGTTTTCATTCTCTTGTGTGCATTTTTACCTGCCCTAATTTTTTTATAGTTCCAGTATTGAAAGTCTTATACCCAAGTAAAATTTTAAGGATGGAAAATTTTCTTGAAGTTTAAAAACATTGGTGAATCTCACTAATCCCTAATATGCAAACTATAAAATGTTTACTGATGTATTTGTAAAATTATTCAAAATTATATTGATTTTATATATAGTCTCTATACAACGTTGGCAATTTTTAAGGTAAAATAATTTTATATTCTAAAATTTGGGCAAATCATCTTTTATAAAAATTGGAAATTGGTGTATCTTTTTTGTTGAAAAATCATGGAAAATTAGCCCACTCGGCAAACATTAGCCCCTAAAATTTTCCATGTTATATCTGCATGGTCTAGGGCATGGGGTTTTGTTTATTGTCTCTATCTATGTTGAGTCGTAGGTTTTTGTGTAGTCGATTATTTCTATGTCATGTCGTGGGTATTTGGTGTGGGTGATCTCTTGTGGAGAGCCACATTGGCTTCCCGTGGTATTGTGCTTTAGTCCAGGAGTTCTATTGTTTTATGTGGTTAGTCTAGTACAAGGAAGGGGTGTTGTATGGATCAAATGTTGAAGGACAATATGTCTGTCATGGAGTTTGTGTCAACTCTTTTTTGTGTTTGTGGTCTAATTTCTAAGTACAGTCACTTTATTCGGGGAAACTGTGATGGCAAAATGTGTTAGTGTCTTGACTTGGTCGAAGATAGAGGCTGGTCTATTTGTCCTTTTACAGGTAGGGGAAATCCCTACAAATATTTCAATCAACCTATCCTCTAATCTAACATGCCACTAAGGAACCGTCAGAGAAGTAGAAGGGGTAGTGGAAGTGCTACTTAGCCTCATTATAGGGTAAAGATTGTTTACCCATGAATCAATGCCATCCTATTTCAACATTATCCCCTGGAATGTGTGTCTGGAAATAAGAGAATTGGAGGTGAAGGCAGGTGAAGAAAGGAAATCATTGTTTGAATCAAATTTTCTTAAATTTTTTAATAGATGGGTTCCAGATCTGGGACACAATACAGGTAGGAAAAAATGATTCTTAAATTTGGTTGCCCTTCATTAGCAAATGAAGACACTATTGGTCTTAGTTCTCAGAGACAAACAAGGTGAGAAATACAACATATTTTCATCCTTGGAGGAATTTAAGAGAGTTTTGAGGAACTTGCATTTCACTGTGGATGGAATTAGTGCCTGCCTGAGACATGTTGAAATCCATGTACCCTGCAATTCAAACAATGGTGACCATGATGAGTCACCTAGTTATAATGTTTGTGCTTTGGGAATAGTATCCTTTCATGACAAGGATTAGCGATTACAATTGGTTAATGGTGGTTGACTCCCCTAGTGTTGTCGTTTGTGTTCCAATTCAGACTATTATGGGCATTTATCTGGAGGAATTATGGTGACATATAACATCACGGCCCTGTGTTTGGTATGCTCATGTGTTTTGGTTTCGTTAAGCTAATGTTTTTTTTATGGATCCAAGATGAAATGTGTCTCCTGCTATCCTAGTTCTGAGAGCCAAATTGGGTTTCTCGTATGTCGATATGGTAATATGATGTTTTTTGGTCTATCTGTGTTTTTTGTTGGGTAGCTTGTATGCTCAACTTGGTAAGGATTTGTAAAAGTCAATATGTCATATCTAGTTTTTGTTGGGTATATGCAAAAGAGGTGGAGTTCCTTTGTTGGAATTCCCTTGAAGTACAACTACTTATCCATGTATCTTTGTTTCTATGACTAATACAAAGCACTAGATTTTACAAAAAAAACGAATACGAAGATTTTAAAGAATTGGTCTTGAGAATCAAGAAAAGTGCGTTGAAGCATCAACAAGAATAAAATGTTTTCCTATTGTTTTTTTTCTCCTTTCAATACATTTTTTTAGTATCAATGCTCCTTGGTTTATTTTAATATCATTTATATGGTAATTTATTTAAAAGAGGAATATATTATACTCTATAATTTAGATAGTTTTAATTTACATAATATACATATTTTATATACTACTATAGATTAAAAATTATACATATATGTTATTATTTATCCTACAACATAGTAGACTTTAACATATGCACTATTAATCTCTTGTTATGCATTAATACATTTATAATTATAATTATATACTTAATACTGCACCTTTATGCTTCTTCTCACTTTTACAATGTTCATACTTTGTCCATACTACTTATTTCTTTACATGCTCCTCATAATTACTCCTATCTTGAAGATGGACCCCACTGGTGGTTTTGAAGCGATGATTGAAACTCTCAAATTTGTGGATATTCCTCCATTAATAAATATCATCCTTGTTATTGCAGGAGATGACACAGAAGAACATGGAAAGTCAAAGCATAATTGCCTTCTCTATAAGAGGATGCTTTCAAAATAGTAATAAAAATGAGTCCTCAAGTCAGAGATATAAATAAAGAAGGATATCTATCACTATGAAAATTTATAAAGGTATGTTAGAGATGTGGAGAAGAAGGGGATTACAAGAAATATTGTAGATCCAAAATTTCTAATAAAGGGAAGGGATTTATGTTGATCCTTCTATATAAGAAAAAAACTTCTCAAATGAAGGAGGGGATGCACTTGTTCAAGTACACATATATATCATGAGGCATAGTTTTTCAACTCAAGTGCATCCATTCATATGAATCCTCATATGGAGTGGGTTTGTGAGTATAAAAGCTATGATGGTAGTGATGCTTTCCAAAGAGATGAATCAACAACCATAATCATAGGCTGATGAAAATTAAAATAAAAGCTTATGGATACAAGGATTGAAACACTCCCTAGTGTTCTACAAATCCCATGATTTGCCAAAAATCTAATTCTATAAAAAGTATGAGTGACATTGGTGTAAAATCAATGTCTAAATACGAAACCTGTAGGATGGTTCGAGGGGTAATGATATTGTTGAGGGAATTTTGGCTCGAGGCTATATATACATTGTTGGGAATAAATATTAGTGATGGGTGCAGTAATTCCATTGTCCCTAAGAATTGAGTTTGAAAAGGTAAAACTCCTATAATCTCTATATATAGGACTATATTGTGGCATCAAAAACTAGAATATATTAGTGAGAAGGACCTTCGAGTTCTACCATGGTAAAATTATGGTAGAATGAATGCCTAATTACTCTCTAGATTTTAATTTATTTGATCATTACTTATACGGAATGTATAATTGGGTAAGATTCTCCTATAGTGCTACAAGGATACATATAATATTACAGTTGGAATAGTAGTGATGTGTGTGGACATATATCGATTTCATAATTCGGTAAGTCTATGCATTGTGTCTCCTTTCCAAGTGAATTATTGAGAAACACATGGATTCATTTAATAAAAAGTAATTCTAAAGTATTTGACAAATTTAAAAATATTAATGCCCTTGTCAAAAATAAGACATCGAATAAAATTAAGGTGCTGATAATAGATAATGGTGGAGAATTCTATGGGAATGAATTTGAGGAATTATATAAAGAGTGAAGTAAAACAAGGTAGAAAAAGGTTATACACACACCTAAACAAAATGGAGTTGTAGAAAGGATGAATAAGACATTGATGGGAAAAAACAAGGATCATAATTAGTGGTTCTAGATTAGGACAAGAATTCCATAAGGAGGTAGTGGATACTACATGATTCTTGGTAAATATATCACCCTCATTATTGTTGTATTTCAAGGATCCACATGAGGTATGGACTAGTGATAAACCATATCTTAAACATATCAATATATTTGGTCGTGATTCTTATGTACATGTTCTAAAAGAAAATAGGGGAAAACCAGATAATAAATATAAGAAGTGTATCTTTATTAGCTAAAGATGGTTTGAAAGGTTATAATATTTCGAACCTAAAAAAGAAAAGTGTTATAGAAACCAATGATGTTGTCAAATAATAAGTTATAAGGGAGAAGAAACTAAGTAAGATAGAGACTATAGAATAATTGCAAATAGAAGGAGAAGAACCATATATTGGGGTATTGAGGATATTTTTTAAGGAAAGAAGGATGCCAAAAAGGTATACTCTGCCATATTTTCATTCAAAATTTTCTTTTTATATTATTGATGATATTCCTATATTTATTGTAGAGGTAGTGGATTTAGAGGATGGAAGATTTTGGAGAAAGGACATCGTTGAAGAAATGGAAGCATTAGAAATGCATGAGTCTTGGGATTTAGTGGAGATATTGATAAGAAGAAATCCAATTTCTAGAAAATGGTTGTTTAAGATGAAGTTGAATGCAAAAGAAAAAGTGGAGAAATGCAAACCTCAATTCGTATAAATAGGCTATTCCTACGTATGGGAATTAACTTTGGTGAGATTTTTTCCCCTTGTTTCCAAGTTAACTTCTATTAATTTTTTTTTATATTATTGATTTTGGTTTTGAAGTAGAATTAACTTTGGTGAGATTTTTTCCCCTTTTTTCCAAGTTAACTTTTGTTAATTTTTTTTATATTATTGATTTTGGTTTTGAAGTAGAGTAGATTAAAATCAAGTCAGGGATATAGAATAATATCTATATAGTTAAATATAGATATTAGAGAGAGAGAGAGAGAGAGAGAGAGAGAGAGAGAGAGAGAGAGAGAGAGAGAGAGAGAGAGAGAGAGAAATTATTTTCAGTGAAGGGAGAAAAGAGTTGATATCGATGTTGAAAAATTCCTTGTATGGGTAAAATCGAGAGAGAGAGAGAGAGAGAGAGAGAGAGAGAGAGAGAGAAATTATTTTCAGTGAAGGGAGAAAAGAGTTGATATCGATGTTGAAAAATTCCTTGTATGGGTAAAATCAATCACCAAGAATGTGGTATCAAAAATTTAGTAACTAGATAAAGGGACTTGGATTCACAAGGAGAAAACAAGTGTGGATTTTGAATTAGTTGGTAATTGCTTTATTTATTTTTTATTGTATGTGGATGATATGTAGCTAATTGAAAATTAAAATGAAGCCATCTAGGATGTGAAAAATCATTTATCCTCTAAATTTGACATGAAATATCTTGGTTATATGAATTTCATTTTTTGTAGCGAAAATCTAGTTCATGAGAGAAACTATTCTCATACAATATTTGAAAGGTTTAATATGCAAGAATGTAGATCAATAAAGGTCCCTATTCCTATAGGTGTAAATCTATATATACACTAAGTAGGATTATTGAGTAGGTATACATCAAAACTAGGGAAGAAGAATTTGATAGTAGTAAACATGGATTTTAATTACTTGTGTAGCACTACTAGCTGTGGATTCTGCAATAAAGGAATAATAAGATTGGATAGTGTGTTAAACATACATAACTCTATTTATGATGATTGAGATAGAGATATGGATTGTAGAAGATATACAAGTGGGTATGTGTTTAACCCTTTACAGGAGAAATTAGATGGATGAAGAAAATACAATCTATGGTGGAACTTTCAACTATAGAAGTTGAATATATGGAAACCACTCATGCAAGGAAGTAGTAAGGGTATAAATATTATGATGAGGTATCTGGTTGGTACAAGAAGGTGTAAGGATATATTGTGATAGTTACAGTGCATTATTCTTAATGAATAACCCAACTTATCATTCTAAGAGAGCCATATTGATTTTTACTATGATTTTGTAAGAGATATGATTGAAAACAACAAGGTGTTACTAGTAAAGGTGGATTCTATGAAGAACTGTAATAGATTCATTAGAAAAAATTGTGACCATCAAGAATTTATATTGGTGTAGAGAAACAATGGACATTTTTGCCCTAGATTTTTGATCATTTACTCCTACACCCCCCTGTATGCAAGGAAAAAAATAAGTAGGAGGATGTTGGTTATGTGTTATATTACTTGAAGAACTACCTCCACACATGATTCATTGCATTGAGGAATGGTACACCACCTTGTTCATCGGGGTCACAAGGGGAAAATAGACCCCTGTTTGGGGGTTCAAGGCCTCAACCACTTAAAAAAATTGGGAAATTTTTTGCATCCCTTTTTTATTGTTTCTTTGCACAATCTTTTTTCTTTTAGCAATTTTTTGGTACATGGTGGCTTTGCCTAAGGTTTTTAAATTCCAATTAAGGTACTAAAATTATATTTTAATATTAAGTTAATGGATTGGTGGTTTATGGATGTAGGAAATACTTATTGTATTATAACACTATGAAAGAAGAATACACTGAAAAAAGTTTGCGTTTTTCCTATTTTGGGTTTCCATGGTAAAATATTAGAGGTAATGTTTGTGTTTTCCATCACAATTTCTATTGTTATTAAAAATACATTTGTGAAAAATAATTATAGAGGGTTAAAACAAATCTTTCCCTCTTTTCCATGCCCATTCATGAAGCTCTTGAATTTTTTTTGGTAGCACCTTTACAGGTTGTCTATCATGTAAATTGTCTCTCATTCCTTGGCATAGATTGTAGAGAATCATATAATATATATTTCCATTTCAAATATGTCAACCTTAGGCTTACCTTAAATACGTGAGGTTCCTATAAATATTTGCATCCTAATGGCACATATGTTACAATGTTTGATCATTTTCAAGATAAAAGTTCAATTTTTTTCCAAATTTGTAAAATGTCTTGAGATATAGTGGCTTGTTTCTAGAAGATTGTGATCAATTTTTGCAATTTTTCCCTATATATATATATATATATATATATATATATATATATATATATATATATATTTCTTGCGCTATATTCTATGAGCTTCATTCAATGTTGGTTTCTCTCAAATTTTAAACTAGGCAACTTTAGTCGTCAATCAATGAAATTAGAGCATTTCAAAGAATATGATCTGTTTTTGTTGTAGATGTCATTCACTACTAAGGCATTCTTGAGTCTCTATCAATTACAAGTGATATTTAGCTCTGAGCATTATAAAAATTGTCATGTTATAAATGACCTTATCAATCTATTGAATAATGTCCAGGTGTATGTGTGGGGTTCCTCGAGCAATTGTAATTATTAAAGTATTCTTGAGATCATGCTTACTAGATTGAAATTTTGTTAAAAGGGTTTATACAAGTGCCATTATATTAGTCAAGCTAAAATTTGCATGTCGAATCTGTCAATGATGAATACACAAATCTATATGCATTTAACTTTTAAAATATTAAGAGAATCACTAATGAAATAGGAAGCCGCATTTCCTTCTTAGTGTTGGAATTATGGCTCTAGTGTTGTCGTTGATGGAAACCTACACTGATGAATACGTCAACCTATTAATGTTTTATTTTCTTGGTCAATTTTTTGCATGTCTCCATGGATGAAATATCATAACTATTCACAGAACCTAGTGCAGGATTGAAATGTCATCACAATTTGCATGAATGGACTACTTTTTTATGACATTATGATGGTTAACAACTATTAAGTATAGGATACTAGAGTAGGAAGAGTTTTATAAGACCTTCATATGTGTGAATAGGTGTTGAGGAACATGGAGTAGAAGTTTGGCAAGTTTTGGACCACAGAAAGGAATTTTACCTAGTCCAAACCCCAGCTGCATGGAGGAAAGCCTAAGAATGCAACTAGAATTCCCTTGTCGCACGGAGGAAGGTATATGGGTGCCGCTAGAGGTCTCCCAATTGCATGGAAGAGAGCCTATGGGTACGGCTAGTCTTGAAGGGTGCAAAAATTAAAAAACTCTGCAAAAAACTAGGGTTTCACCCACAAGAATTTGTGCGTGAAATGGGTTTGATTTGGTTAATGATTATTATCGTTGGTTTTTCCTATGGTATGATGAATAAATTAGTAATTTTCTTGAGGTATTGGGAGGATCAAATTTTATATAAGGATATTGAACAAAATAATTTGGGAGTGCAATGGATGAAATTCTTGTGATATAATTTTGATGCAAGTGATCAACAAGTGCAAGAGGAGAATTAGATATTTTCCTCAGTAATGAATCTAAAAGATGTCTAAAAGATAAATGATGATATGAGATTTAGTGAATGATTTTGTATGCATTATGTGTGGTTTTTAGGTGTAATAATGATCCAAAGAAGCAGATCTATGCTCTAAGGAATGTCTAGCTTATATGACACCAAAATTTTGTTTTCATATATTTAGATCTACTATGAGTACATTGATTGCAAACATCATTGTTAATACAATGATTAGCAAGAATATTTAATTTCATAAATCAGTAATGTGTTGACAAAGATCCTTTGATGGATTTTACAATTATTTGATTAATATATTAACCTTCTGAATACAATAAATAATCAATCATAGCAATGACTTGATGCAAAGTTTGATGGATTAATGTATATATAGATATTTTTCTTGTTGCCTATATGAATTAATTATTATAGTATCATTTTGACCTATGTGCATTAGCAAAGGAATTTGTGACTGATAATAATGTGTATATAGAGAACAAAGTAGAGGTTGTTATGGCTTGTAGAGATCTGAACACAATATGTAGTGACTAAGGGTTTTGATGTGGGAAGAACTTGTTTGGGCAGAGACTTATTGTAGTGACAAAGAGCTCTTGGCTTATCTTTATTTAATGTCAGTAAACCTTGCTCATTGATAATGTGACAGTGATCCAAGGGTTCGTTTGCTTGATGACAGTGATAGGTTATATGAGTAGATATCGAATTTCAATGATGACGCTCTTTGATGTGTTTGGTCTTGGCTGCTTGAGTTACCACTATAGTTTTTATGTTCTCTAAATAGATTGAGAACTTATGCAATCCCAATGACATAAATTGATGAGTATGCATAATGCCTCTATGATTTGATCAAGCTATTAGCAACAGAGGATGTTGGATATCATTGTTTGTGATGTAGAAAAAGACTTGTAGTATGAAAAGTTCATCTTTACAAAATTATTGAAACTTTATCTAGGGATATGTGATTCAATATGCTAGAGAGTACATGATTTTTGGGACAAATAACTTATATTATACTTCTTGTTTCTTTCCCATATCAACTGAATGACCTGACTTACAACAGATCTCTGAAATTTTTGATAATGACAAAGTTACTTGAAGGATTTGACTTAGTTGAAAACATTGAATATAGAAGATGTTTTCTTATGGTGAGATTTTACTTGATATGAAAGAGTTATGGTTTGTCCTGGCCTCTTGTTTGAAGTATATTCAAAGTATATTTATGTTAGTCCTTGTCACTTGTTGAAACCAGTAAATTTGACATTGTGTTTGCTCTCCTAGCCATAAGAGTACACTCACTAAGCATACTAGAAGAGACCTTTGATGAGTAGTATGAGCTATGGCTATGAATATGCTTTTGTTTTCATATTTCCATGAATTTTGCATGACTATTCTTGATCTATGAATAAATAGGTCTTGGTGAGACAATAATTTTGCATCTTTGCCCATTTAGAAATTACAATGGAGAAGGATTTGACAATTGATTGAGAGTGGGAGTTTTTTCAATTATGTATTTATTAGTACATTTTTTTGATATTAGCTTGAGTTGATAGTTTAGAATTTAGAAATGGTTCTTGACAAATATTGGCATGCATTGATCTTTTCTAGTTGTAGTGGTTTATCTGAATTATTTCCATTGATTTAACATTTTGGTTTGACCTAGTTGTATTAGTATGATTATTTAGTGATTCAGTTGTTTTTGGTGATTCAGTTGGTATCCATTGGTTTCATATATCGGTGCTTTAGTGATTCATTTAGTGATTCATATATTGTCTTGCTTCAAATATTATTTTTCAATGCTTTAGTAAATGGGTTTGATTTAGTATTCAATGGTTTGGTACTTGATTGGCTTGGTATTGGAATTATGACTAGATCGATTGGTTTTTCAGTGGCTGGCACATAGTATTGGTATTAGACTTCATTATTGGTGTTGAGTGATTCATTTTGGCATTCAGTTGGTATATTGTGTTGAGCTTATTATAGGGTGTGGTATCTAGTTTTAAAATATCGTGGAAGGTGACCTACAAGTTTTGATGTTTTTTTGAGGCAGATGTATCTAGTGTGAAAGATTGTGAAACTTTGTCCATGAGGAGCTCAAGGTTGTATCCTTCAGTAAGGGAGTCAGAGAGTCCTTCTGATAGGAGCTGGTAAACTAGATTAGGGGGCAGTACCTACCTTCTAATGGGTGATGGAGAATGAGTGGAGGTTATAACCTCTTGCGGGTAGGACCCTATGTGCTGGAAAGAGTCTGAGCCAATAAAAAACCAAGACGTAATGAATAATTTTATTTATAATAAAATAAGAAGATAGAGATGAAAATAATGGTGGTTTTATCCCACACTAAGTTTCCACCTAAAATCTTGATGTTCCTATGTGTCTTATGTTGATGTGCCTTGCATTCTATGGTTTACATGATTTATTCCTAATGTTTCTCATAATATCATATATATCTCACATAATGTTGGTACTAAACTAATGGATCATATGCATTGAAAAGAAAAATATAATCTAAGTAAAGTTTTAATTAGGCATGAATTATTGATCCCCCCTTCTCCATATTTCTAACACCGAGTCTCTATCTGGTATTCCTTCTAGTTTGCTTGCTCAAATCTAATATTTTACTTACTTTCATGCTTCTAACAACCTTCACACCAAATACCTAAGAGAATCTCTTTAGTTACTTTACAATTTCAGGTCTTGCAACCATGATACCATTGTATTGTTTTGAACGTATGGGAACATGAGATTGATCATTTTCTATGCTTACATGAACAAAAGTCCTCAGGTACAATAATAATCTCTAATAGAGATGACTTTAAAGAGTAATTTAACCTTTTATGCTACTATTCATGATTAAGGAGTAACCTAAGAGTGGTAATAATTTAACTCCAAAATAAAGAATAATTTTAACTTATAAATAGTCAAAGTTTCTAACTTTAGTTATTGAACTTCACGGTAAATATGTGTATTTTCATTAGAAGATGACACAACCTTCTTGTTGAGTTTAAATTAATGTCTTGAATTGACGAATTACTAAAGTTATTAAATACTCTAATACTCTCAAGCATCAACAAGATGGTTACAATTGACAAAGAAACTTTCACTTTTATTCTAACCTAATTACAAGATCACAAAGGAAAAATTGAATTTCTTTAACTTGAATCACAACTATAGTAAGATGAAATACAAAAAAATAATCAACATTATCATCTAGTCCCCTTTTAGAACAATTCTCTCTTTGACTTTGATCCAGAATCTTTTGCTTATAGATGTGTTAAAAAATTACATGCGTAAAATGTAGCTTAACATATAAAACTTAATGTGCACATGAGAGAAGAGGAGAAACACATAAATCATCAAATAAGACAACAAGACTTGATAACAGAGTTCATTTGACTTGGACTACGTCTTTAGGCCCTACTTGATCAATGGGGATGCCTTCATTCATTAAGAGGCATGAGAAAGAAGAGTACAAGCATCAATTACAAAAAGGATTTTTATACCTCCATACTAAAAAATGGTTGAAAAATGCAGAACTTTGATGGAGAAATGGAGAAAAATGCACCCCACGGGAGGCCTCACCATTATGCATCACACCTTGACAGTGGAGCTCTCAGTATGGTCCAATTCAGGCCAGTTCTGGATGGCTTTTCAGGTGGAACTTTTCGGGAATGATGTAATCAGTTGACCATGATATTTTACGGTATGAAACAACACTTTTAGGGATTAGAGAGCCCTAGTTTATCGACATATAATATTGGGGTTGAAGTGCCCAAATATGTCTATAACAGTTGCCCCCTAAAGCATGAAGTCGTAAATCTTTGATGTCGGGTGAAATGCTTTAACATGAGGATCTGAGGTTTTCAAAACTGGAAGGTGACCTGTATAAGATACAATACAATACATCATCATCATATAATTTTCATGATCTAGCTAAGGCAGGCATTCCCATGCTCAGCTTTATAAATTCATTTCATGTACATAGAATAGATAATCGTCTGTAGTTGCAGACTGGTGATTCTTCATATGAAGGGTCATCATCCCTGGCTTGGATGACCATCTGTGCAGCTTCTGTGTACATTTGATGTCTTTATATTCCTGAATATATCGTAGCCCAGATGGATGAAACTAGATCTGGGGTCTTCAAACTCATTCAATCTTTGCCCGATGTACAAATCGATCCATGTGAAAAGATGTTCTGAAGTCGAACATGGAAAGATATCACCTGATTACCAGCCAATAATGTGAGTTGTTAACTTACGCAAGAGGAATCACCGATAATGATAATTACCCTCAAGGTACTACAGTACAATTCACGTGGTGTGAATATATGATCCGATGTCGAACACCACACAAAATCTTTCAGTCGAAGGCCATTGATGTCAACCTATCGCTGGAAGTGAGAAACTTGCCATCAAGGCATGCAAGCTTCAAAGCACTGAAAAGGTTGTTTCTAAGTCAACTTCTTAGATAATGAGTTGATGTCAACAAGAAGTGACCCATCGTAGGAGGGCCTTAATGTATCCCACATATACGACACGAAATGAAGCAAATGATTTTCTGGAGGTGAAAACGATCGACGACACAAGGTTCAGGAATGACGGTCATGAAAAATGGAGGTTGAAGGTATTGTAGTGGATGAGGCATTAACTAGATGGTGAATTCTCAACAAAATGACTTCCCTTGAACATATCGGCGACACTGAGATGGATTGGTAGTGTTAACCCCAAAAATGGATGTTGTGAAATACCAATGGTGAAATTACCGATGAACAGAAAAACCCAACCTGACTCAATCATGGTGATGGAGTGAAAGTGTCATGTTCAAGAGCGACCTGCTACCATAAAATTCTTCAAGTTTTCTTCCCTTCTTTCCCAGTCATTGCAAACCAGTACCTCTTTATTTTTGTCAAGCTTGAGGAGGATAACATATGCTTGTTCTATAATTTTCCCTTTGGGAAAACCTGTCGCTATGTTCGTAGCATAATCCCTTAGGTTCGAAAAATATTAAAATAATACAAAAGGGATGACTTTTCGATCACTTTAGCGAGCCAAAATAGACAAACACTTGAACTTTTTCGTGAGATAATCCCTCAGGTCCGAAAAAGATTAAAATCTACATGAGGGATGGCACTTTCAATTACTTTAGCGAGTTGGAAAGGCCAATAGCTCGACAATCTTTTCATATTTAACGAGTCTGAAAAGGGTTTAAAGAGGACTCATTTTTTAGGAACGAGTGGTGTCTAATATAGCAACTGGTTTCGGGTAAGCTTGGAACTTCTCAAAACATGGTGGTGTGAAGGGGTTGGTTAATAGGACCACTCGTCGGAGCTGTTCCTCAAAAAGGTAAAAAATCAAGTGGAAGCGTATGATCGGCCAAAAGAATGGAGGTGATGGCAAGAACACAACCAAGGCTTCAAAAACTGATGTAATGGAAATCACAAAGGTTATTTACTGAAGTTAGGTTCATTTTCTAACGAGCTTAAAATCTGGGGGAACATATGTTGTGTTTGGGTGCGGGTTCATTTTTTAACGAGCTTGAACCTTGCGGAAACTATGCTCAGAAGGTAGGTTCATTTTTTAATGAGCTTGAACTCTGGAGGAACATATGCTTAGAGGTAGGTTCATTTTTTAACAAGCTTGAACTCTGGGGGAACATATGCTCAGAGGTAGGTTCATTTTTTAACAAGCTTGAACTTTGGGGGACATATGCTCAGTGAAGGTATATCTTTTTATGTGAACTAGAAATGATCAAACTAAAAGCTAGAAAAAATAAAAAATCTAAGGAACTACTGAGGTTAGGTAGGATGGCTTCATCAGCAGTTAGACAAAACACTTCCTTTTCTTTGTCCACAGAATAGACGAAGGTGAATGGTGTGTCAGACCAATCACCTAACCTAAGAAGCTAAACAGCTAAAAAGCTTTAAAAAAATTAAAAAGCTAAAAAGTTAAAAAAAACTAGGAAATGGAATTGATCGTTTTTAGCTTGCATAAAAAGGTTTGCATGCCCCCAGCATGATGAAAAGGAGAGTCTCTAGTAGCCATATGGAAACTTACCATGGTTATGCAGGATGGTTTCGTCCGTGGAATAGACAAAACACTTCCTGCACTTCGTCCGCAAAATAGACAAAGGTGAAAGGTTTCTTAGACCAATCACATAACCTACATGGAGACCTATTTTTTTGACTGGTTTCGTCCGCCCAATAAACAAGGGTGCATGCCCCCTAAGCTTCGTTAAATTCACCAGATTACTTTTGGTAATTAGGTGGATGGAATGAAGGTTGAAGAGACACCGTGGATATAAAAGGACCATTTAGGGATGATGGTTGACTTGGAGCTATGCTTGAACCAGGAAATGAAAGCTGGTCAATGGTGACAATTTTGCCTTCAAGCGAAAAACACATCTTTCGGAAGAGTGTTGAAACAATACCTTCCATGTTATAAACATAGTCACGTCCAAGGAGTAGGTTGTAATCTAACGGTCTTGGGACTACCATCACGTTGAGGTGAACGGTTTTCCTTCCTAAAGTTATCGACAACTTATGAAGGATCCCTAACGGTCGACTGGTTCCTTTGTTAAAGCCTAAAATTTTTTGAGTAACAGGCATAAGCGATGGCGAACCAAGTGCTTTCCAAATAGTTGAGGAAAGGATACTCACTGACGCACCTTCATCTATGATAATGCTTGACACGATCATTTTGTAAACTTTTACTATGATCTGGAAAGGTACATAAGAAGGAAGGCAAGATCTTGATAGTCGATTCCAATCAAAGGAAGCAATTAGACTACTTGGAGGGGGTACCGAAATAACCCCTTGAGTACTGGGAACTAGTGGATTCTCTTCCTGTTTTGAAGGAATGGGCAGATTTCCCCCAAGTTCATTGGACTCTGAAGTAACAAAGATAATTTGAGCGGTATCATTCTCACTCTCTTGAGGATGGATATGATCTTGTGAAGGTAAAATTGGGTTGACTATCATCTTGACCTATTGACTTTGGTTCGATATGGACTCAGAAGACTCACTCTCAACAATAGGTGTTCCGACCAATGGTTCAGTTAAGTCAGTCGAATTTGCCACTAGTAAAGGACTATGGGAGGGTTTCTTGTATCCAGGTGGAAGTCGCTGCGGTGAAGTGGGATGGTTATGCAAGACTCTCTTGGCCTCACCCAACAAAGGACAACGGGGAAGTGTATGGTTCCCTTCACATAACTCACATGGAACTTTTACTTTTCCTTTATTTCCATGGACTTCACCATCACTAGTTGATGGTGTATTATCAACATCATCAGCAAAGGTTGATGACACCAGTTGGTGCGAATGGGGGGGCCATTCTCTCAAGATTCGAGGAATGCACGGACAATCTTGATGAAAATGATCTCCTCTACAGATTACGCATGGATATCTGGGTTTATGAGCTTTAATGTGCAGATTTTCAGCAGCCAATGCATCCAAATCTATGGTTGGTTGGTTTCCCCCTTGTTGAATTGGCTTCTTCTTCTTCTCCTTACCTTTCTTATTCTTCTCAGCCACTTGGTTATTAGAATCACTACTTTCACCAAGAAAAGAGGAAGAAGGGGAGGGAGAAACAAATGAAGAAGAAGGAAAGGGGTCAACCTTAGCATCAACTGGATGCTGATTCGATTGCTGAGGAAGCACGTTGTTTTGAACCACAGAGGTCGACAACAACCATACTGGCAAGCCAATGGTAAGTCCTGGAAGGGATAAAGTGGCCATATGAGGTGCACCAATATTTCCCCAAGATGTAAAAGGATTAGGATTCCCCTCAAAAAGGATTCCATGATTCGTGGACTCCATTATCTCAACCTAAGATCAACGAAGGAACAACGATGTTATTCCGAAATTAATAAATTTTAATGACACTTTGACACAACTTTGCTTTTTCAATTTTTAAGAGTCAAGAAAAAGCTAAAGATGACTCTAGTACCCTTCAATTTTTAATGAGCCTGAAGTGACAAGTTCTCAGATGGAACTTTTATTTTAAAGAGTTGAAAAGGAACGAAAGTGACTACTTTGGAGATCTAGACAGAGGGATTACCAAACCAATCGCAAAACTACAATATACACCTTGGTGATAAATTAAAGAGAAATTACCAAGGACTTATGTATGGCAGTCAATCTTCCCGAATGTTGTGTTCAGTGCATTGCGATCAATAGGGCGGCAGACATGGATTCCTATGAATAAAGGATATAAGCCTATTGTGGTCTCCTAATATATACTCGACAGTACGGGGAGCAGAAGTCCATTCTAGCACTTGTCGTTTCAAAGAGGAGGAATCACCCAACCTTCGATGAAAACAATAGTTACTAGTTTTTACGACGCCGGAACACGTCTCTAGCCTAGACCTCTAGATGTGTTGCGTTAGGTTCCAAAGCATTGTTAAGTTCATTGAATTTTTTTTAGAGTTGATCTTGTTTAAAATTTTGCCTTTCAATGGTTCACCGCGTGATGTAGATTTAAAATTACTATATATGCAATCTACAATGATAAAAAATCGTTGTTTATTTTGATCAATGGAAATCCTAGCTACTAAGGAAAGAAGATTACGATTCTTTCAAACAAAGAGCAATGAGCACACACTAAATGCACTTTTCCTAAATCATTTTTCGCACACAGTCTAAATGCAAATGCAAATGCATGTATTTATTTTTCATTCTCTTTAATGTGAAAATGCTAAAAAAGAAAACTAAATGTAGTAAAGATCTGAAATATTTTTACTCAAAGCGACATTTTGACAATTTCTTTTTCAAAATAGAAAGGAAGACTAAACGACACTTTTCGATTTCGAATAGAAAATGATTTCGACACTTCAAATATCAACAAATCAAATCAAATACATGACAAAAAGTTCAATCGACTATCGAAGGAAGGAATACTCAATGACACTTCTCTTTTTGACACAAAATGATAGTTACAACACTTTTTGCACCGAAACGACAGTTCGATTTTAGCAACTTTTTGACAAAGGATCGTAAATGATGGACAAATACATAAAAACATTTATTAATCCTAATCAATGGAGGCAGATCTATCTAATGCAAGAATGCTTCAGTAATGAGGTACTATTCATAAGCAGCAAAACAACTAAACAGAGCTAAAAACAAGGATAAAGACCCAAAATTTCAAGAAGGGAAATAGGCTTAGTCAGTCATCGCACCTGGGCTTCACAGAAACAAGGATGCATCACAGTTTTTAGACTCGGGAGGAGCGATGTATATTGGCAAACAGTGCGATGGGCCAGGGAGCGCAACTGAGATGAGTTTTAGCTCAAATTTGCAGTTGATTTCAGTGAGTTAAGCTGAGCTATGATAGACAGTAAAAAGCAAAGAACAGAGGTACTATATTGGGAGGTTACAGAGCTACCACAAGGGCATCTAGAATGTTTGTAAGTCAAATGTTCAGTTATAAACTAAACCGGAGATTGACTGAAGCAACATTCATCTACTATGCAATTGCAGAGCAAGATCAGTTCCAAGGCTATCTGGCTAACTTCAGGCTCCATCTATAGTTTATAAAACAAACAACAATAACCAACAGAAATCTATTCATTCCCCTACGGAGTCTCCATTTTGTTTCCGGGAAAACTAGTGTCTTTTCAATCGACTTGCCCTCTAGGATTGGCATCTATCCTAGAAGCAAACAGTTTAAAGCAATTTCTGATTTCTGCTATCTATGATAGGTAAGAGAGAGGCAAAGAAACCAACTTGGATCTTCCACTTAACTCCTTGCTTGATCTCTCTCCCCCTTGATAGAGCTTGCAACTCCTCTCCGTACTTATCCTGCTTGGAGAGTACCTGTAGAAACACAGTAACAAATAACTATCAAAGCATCTTGATCTATTATATCATAAGCATTGCAGAATCAGAAATATAATGAACATACAATGGCATTCACAAATAACAACATTCACCAATACACAATTGTATGGAGGAAGACCCAAAGAACTTTATTAAATAGAAGGGAGAATTACAACCCAGCTGTCTAATCCAGCATCATCCTCCCAACATCAAAGCCCTCTTCACCTCATGAAAAGCAAGATCACCAGAAAATACAATGCTCTTTCTTAGATACAAACTATCAGCACTTCCTTACAAATTACCAAATTCCATCCCCCAGATCTCTGAGATGAGGGATCCATTTATAGATGTCTGCAAGGGTGTGAGTCATCTCTAGGTTTTTTATTAGTGCCATTCCACTTGTTGTTTTTGGTTCCACTTGGAGATTTCTTGGATCTCTTACTCATTGCTGGGCGAATTTAGAGAAACAAGTGTCATATGAGAAGTTTCTAGAAGATTCCATGAGCATCCACTTCTCAAATTGTCTCGAACATTTGTCCATTCTCGCTCATCACACCCCAAAGAAGGCCTCACCAATATGCATCACACCTGGCTAGTGTAGAAGTCAGTATGCATTGCACCCTGATAGTGGAGCTCTCCGTATGGTCCAATTCAAGCCAGTCTAGATGGTTTTCAGGTGGAACTTTTGGGGAATGATGTAATCAGTTGACCATGATCTTTTAGGGTATGAAACAACACTTTTAGGGATTAAAGAGCCCGAGTTTATTGACATATAAGATTGGGGTTGAAGTGCCTGAATATGTCTATAACATAAACCCACTCATTGGGCTAGAGAGATTGTCTCTATCCACAGAGAGGATTAACCTTGTCAACAAAATGGCGACTCCACTAGGGAGCCTATGACCCTTTCCATCCAATCTTTCACCCTGATCTTTTGACTAGTATGACCAACCGTTGATTTTTTGTCTTGACTGCATCAGTCTGGGTCTATACCATCACTGGTTACTACCTTATAGTGTTAAGTCTAGATTGTTTCTTGGAATCGTTTTTTTTTCCCATATTTCTTGCCCATCACAGATTTACCCTTTACAGTGGTGATGGAATTGCAGCTTTTGCCTTTACAGTCGCGGTTTTTACCTTTACAATCACGATCTTTTTTTTTGAATTATTTTCTCGTGCTAAAATCATCGCTAATTTCGCTATACAAAGTAGTGATCCGATCGCAGGTTTTCCTTTGCAAAGTAGCGATAATCGCAAGTTTGGGTATGTAAAATAGCGATGATCCTTAAATATGAGAATTTTTAAGATTTCTTCCTTAGAATCTAGTGTGTCTTGGCCCATAACATCTTTTCCCATCCTGTATGCTTGGATTTGTCAATGTTTTGATTAATTTCCTTGATTAATTTGCAAAATTTGTCTCGTTGGCTTCGAAGTGAAATCTGACTGAATTCTAGGGTTTCTAGTCAATTGGTCATCACTTGCTACTTGTTGTTGTCATTGAGATGTTTGGTTTGTTGATTGATTGAGTGTTGTTTTCTGTAGAAATCATTGAAAACATCATTTTTCATCTGTTTTAGCTTGTATTTCTGAATTTACTTTTCGTGAAATGCATTAGATTAGTTGCATTGAGAAGTTATTTTTTTTTAGCTTCATCATTGAGAATAGATCACATTTTTCAATTATTGAAAGCTAAAAATTGTATTAGGTGCATCAAATCATTCAAAATTAAAAGAAAAACATAATTCATATAAGTGCATCTTTGTAAAGTAAAACCATTTTGCTTTCAAAAACGTTGCATTTAGGATTACCTTTTGGCATTGCGTTCAGTGAAATGAAAGACTAGATTTAATTTTCACATTTTGCATTTGGAAGACAACAGTGAAATTCAGTGGAAGGAATTTTGCATGATTCATTTTGTTTGATGCATTATTGATTGAAATTTCTTCCCTTGGTTAGTCTAGCTTCAATTGAAGTGAAAGCTTTCCTTTTCTCATGTAGTTGCATCATAGGTGCTTAGGTGAAATCGTTAAGGCCTTGAAACCAAAACATAATTTCAAGATAAAATTTAAAAGCTATAAATGAATCTAAGGAGCATTTGAAACATTAACGCTCATACTTAGTTTTCTAGGCTAGAGACGTGTTCCACCATCTATAAAACTTAGTCGTTTTCATTCACTCTTGCATTAGACAACACTAGCACAGACTTATGCTCTCCATACCATCAAGTATATAAAGGGAGACCTTCATAGGTTGGAAACCTTTATCCATAGGAAGTTGAGTCTGCCACCCTATAAACATGATACACCAAACACATCATTGGGGAGATTTACTGCACGTACATCAAGTCCTTGGTAAATTTTTTTGCTGAGGTGTATATTGCAGTTCATGGTTACTTAGTACTCCTTTTGCATAGAGTATCCTAAGTAGTCATTTTGATCTTTTCTGACTCCTTAAATTTGAAAAGATCATCAAGAAATGTGTCCTTTCGAGCTCGGTAAACCATCGAAAGTGACTAGGGTCACATTTTCGTCCTTTTCTCAACTCTTAAAACATGAAAAGGCAAATCTTTTGTTTCAAATTCTAAAATTAATTGACCATGGAACAAACTTATTCCTATGGAAATACTCCTTATTAGATCTTAGGTTAATACCAATGGCAACATTTCTTGAGTCTAGTAGTCAAGGAAACCCCTCTAATGGCAATTCTAGTCATTTTCCTTCTTTTGGAAATGTTGGTGCTCCTTATATGGCGACTTTGTCCCTTCCTGGATTGACCATTGGTATGCCAGTTTGGTTATTTTCAACCTCAGTGATCCTGAGTGTCCAAACTTCTTTTCAACCGAGTTCTCCTCCACCTGAACAACATCACCCTCATGTCGATCCTAAAGTTGAACCCTCACCTTCTTCGCATGTTTCTTCACCCCTTTCTTCCTCTTCGCCTGGTGAAAGTCTCGATTATAGTAACCATGAAGCTAACAAGAAGAAGAAGAGGATGAAGAAGAATAAGAAAAATAAGAAAGGGGGAAACCAAGCAACTATTACTACAGATGCAACTGATGTAGAAAAACCTTCCAACCAACCCCAGAAAGTAAAATTCCCTTGCATGTTATGTAAGGGTGACTACCTCCTTCAAAATTGTCCTAGTATTCAAAAGGTCTTAAATGTGTGGTCTCTAGGTTCATATTGACCATTTTCATCAGCCTCTGGCGATCATGTTGGTGACAACCCCTCAACTAGTAAAAGTAAAGTCCATGGGGAAAAGGGAAAAGTCAAATTTCCTTGTAAGTTGTGTGAAGGTAATCATCCAATTTTCCACTTTCCTTTGGATGAAGCCTCCAAAGAGTTGGAAAACCTTACAGCTTCTCAACCTCGTCTTCCGACTGGGTATTGAAAGCTTTCCCCTAATCCTTCACTAGTTGATCCAGTGATTGAACAAAAGTCATCTTTGGTCAACCCTGCTCTCTCTGAAAGTGAGTCTCGTGAGTCCGTTCTCAACCAACCATTGGTTGAGAAAATGGTAGACCTAACTCCAGCTTCAGTTAACCATACTTTTCGTGTAGAGAGTGAACCTCATGTTGCTTTGGTTCTTCTGGTTTCTTTAGTTTCAAATGAACTAGAGATAAATCCTCCTATTCCCGAGGTGCATGAGAGAATTTCTCTTATTCCCATTGAGCAAGGGGGAAGTTATCACATTCGTCCAAGTAGTTTAGTCACTTATTTTGATTGGAGTCGACTGGCAGGATATTGCCTTCCACCTTATGTGTCTTTGCATATTACAGTACAAGCTTACCATATGGCCATACCTAGCACAGTCATAGACGAGGGTGCATCTGTTAGTATCCTATCCTCAACTACTTGGCAAGCTTTAGGTTCTCCTTAGCTTGTCCCCGTCACCTAGAATATGTTAGATTTTAACAGAGGAACCAATAAACCATTAGGGATCCTTGTAAGTTTCCTATTACTTTGGGAGGAAAGACTGTCTATATATATGTGATGGTTTTCCAAGGCCCTTTATATTTTAATCTACTGCTTGGTTGTGACTATGTTTATGTCATGGAAGCTCTTGTTTCTTATCTCTTTTGAGTGATGTGTTTCCCCCATGAAGAAAGAATTGTGATCACTGATCATCTTACATTCATTGGTCCTAAATCAACTCCCACTCAACCATCATCTCTAAATGGTTCTTATATGAAAGTGGTATCACCCCCACCATAGGTGAATTACGTGGCCACTTGTTCCATGCCCACATCTACTTATGATCTAGTAGGTGATGTAGTACATCATGTACTGGGGGCATTGGAAACTGATTTTTCATTTGGATCCCTAGACATGTATCCCTTCAAAATTTCTGTTCTCCCTTATGATGAGAACCTCTTGGAAGCCATGGCATCCTTTGGTCTATGATCAAAGGATCGTGGAGCAAAGTTCCTTTTCTTGTGTCAAGCTCCTTAAAAAGTGAAATAAGGAATTGGAGCAAAGTTCCCTATCTTGTTTCAAGCTCTTTAAAAAATGAAACAAGGATCATGGGGAAACGTTCCTTGTCTTATGTCAAGCTCCTTAAAAAATGAAACAAGGACCTTGGAGAAAAGTTCCTTGTCTTGTGTCAAGCTCCTTAAAAAATGAAACAATAACCTTGGAGAAAAGCTCCTTGTCTTGTGTCAAGCTCCTTAAAATTTGAAACAAGGGCCCTGAGGATAGTTCTTTTACTATGTCAACCTCGTTAAAAAATGAAATAGGCCTCCATGAGTAGAGTTCTTTTACATGTGTCAAGCTCGGTAAAAAAGGAAACAAGGTGTCATAAGCATGGTTCTTTTCCTGTGTCAAGTTCGTTAAAACATGAAACAAATCCCCTTCCAATTCGAGTCTTTGATTAGATCTCATAAAATCCCAGTTGAGTCTTTGACTTGATACCGTAAGTGAACCTTCATTCCATCCACTTAGGTGAATGAAATGAAGCTTGGGGGGCATGTACCTCGAATTGAGTCATTATGCTAGGGGCATGCAAAATTATCTCAAGCATAGTTTAGCTTTGTTACAAGCTTTTGTAAAAATGAAACCAAATTCAAGCACAGTTTGTTTTTTGTGTCAAGCTTGTTTACAAATGAAACCAAATCCAAGCATAGTTTGTCTCCGTTTAAATCTTGTGTAAAAATGAAACCATTTCCACTTTACATCTTGTGATTGTTGTTTTTATGATCCGATTTTTGTTAGATGTGCCTTTTTCTTTCATTCCATTGTCACCATCTCTTTGTCCGATCATACACTTTCACTTGGTTGTTTTACCCTCCCCTAAGGAACATTTGTGATGAATGGTTTTATTAGCCAGCCCCTTGACCATTACATATTTTGAGAAATTCCATCATTACTGAAACCAATTTCTATCCTTTTATACCACTCGGTTCCTCCAAGTGGAGTCTCCTTTCAGCTCTTTTCAGACTCAAAAAATAAGAAAAGATCATCGAGTACCTTTCATTCTAAACTCGTTAAAGTAAATGAATTGACGTCTACTCAGTATAGTTTTAACCGTTTTCTGGACTAAGATAAAATATTGTATGAAAAAGGAATACCTTAGTCTAACATGGCTAAGAGGTTCTCTCGAATATTGTTTTCTACCATTTCAGATTCAAGAGACAAATTACTAAAAGGGACATGATGGAGTTTTCTTTTTCTAACTCTCTAAATATGAAAAAGATATCGAGTTATTCTTTTGTCGGACTCATTAAAATTTGTTAAGATGAAAGACTCGTCACCATGATGAGACCGAGTTTCTCCTTCCTATGACTCATAAAACTTACTAGGATGGATTCATCCAAAGGATGAACTTATACGATAAGCATATGGTATCCTCTTCAAGCTTGTGTAAAAATAAATAGGTACTCGCTAGAAATAGCCAGGGAAAATGAAGATGAAACATCCTTTGTATAGGCATCATGTCGCTCTTGAAAATGGAACTCATATGATCTCGTGTTGGGTTTGGGATATCCTCACTCAGTCACTTGTCCTTGCGGGTTTGGGTTATCCATTTTACCTCTCATCTGAGTATTTCACTTCGTCATTATGACCCTTAGTATTACGTTGAGTCAAATGCTGCCACATTCTGGAGTCGAGTCACAAATATGTTCAAGAGAAGTCCAATCTACAGTTATTTACCTATACACCTTTTGAGTCATTATTACAGTTTTGAAACTTACTCCACTTTATTCCTTGTTTCGTGTCGATGATGAGGGAATCATTATGAACCTCCTTTGATGGGTCACTTCCTATCGACTTTAGTTCATTATCTAGGAAGATGACTTAGAAAATCCATTTTAGTAGCTTGGAGCTTGCATGCCATAATGGAAAGTTCTTCGCATCCCACGACTGGTTTTCACTATTGGCCTTCGATCGGGTGATTCCATGAGTGTTCGGCTCTAGCTTCATTATCACATTTTCAGATTGTACTATCATACCTTGAGAGACATTATCATTATTGGTGGTTCCTCTTGTGCCTGTTAAAATTCCACATCAATGGCTAGTAATCAAGTGGTTTTCTAGCATGTTCGACTACGACATGTTTATTTGCATGTTAGGATTCGTACATTGATTGGGTCGGGATGGAGTGCAAGACCCTGAGTCTTGTCTGTTATGACTCAGGCTACATGGAGTTATATGTCATTCACAATTGTACACATTTCTTTAATATACAGATGGTTGTGACCATACCATGGGACTTTATATTTATGATGATGATCTTTATATATCGGATGGTTGTGTCCATGCCTTGGATCTTAGATTACAGATGACCCTTTTGTATTGGATGCTTGTGCCCATGCCATGGATTTCATAAGTCCTTATTATCTGGATGGTTTCTTCCATACCATGGATTCATGTTTTGACATCAAATATGTATGTGTATATGCATCCTTGATTTGTAGCTCTCCTGATAGTGTGGGTCCTTTTCCTTGCAAGAGCTAGTAAAGCATCTCAAACATCACTCCTTTTTCTGCCTCATGCTTTAAGGGGCATCTGTTACACAATATTTTTTCACACCTCCTGCACTTCCTTGTGACATACCCTAAAGTGCCCGAAACAGGATCATTATATAGTATACTCATCCATGTATGCAACTCAGATCCCTCCTTTAACTTTTCTTAGAAAATGTATGGAGCTTTCCCTGAAGAAATAGCTCTTAAAACCCTAAAATGAGGGTCATCACTCTTATGAATCTAAAAACTGTGATGTTCACCTGTTGCACCGTGTTTGACCTGCAATGGCATCACGTTGTTCCCTGTCATACTCACGATGATCTGAAAAAGGTAATTTTCCCAAAGAGGATGAGAAGATTCGTGACCTAGAAGCTTCCAGAGTGATGAGATGGAGGTAGTTTCACATAGATGAGGTCGAATCCTCCTAACTTGACCTCTTTTTCTCATCCCTATGAGATACCTCCTTGAGATATGGGCCTAATCCTATCTTTGGAGGAGTCCTAACTCCCTATCTCTGACTATAAATTCATCCTCTCCCATTCCCAAATGATTGGTCAAGTTAGAGGCTGGGTTGGTCTATGTCCATTCTCACCCCTATGCTGAGTTTGTGCTTGGAGGCTACTTATTAGACTTAGAGAAGGAGTTTTTGGAGATTTTCTTGGCTTGGACTTGGATTACCAGTCAAGGAGAGCCTTTCAATATCAAGGTTATCATTGTAAGATCCCCTTTATTCTTTAAATACTATACAACTGTTGGCTCATTTTCCCAAAATTAATATGTTCATGTATGTATTAGTTTGGAATTCCTTGATCAGTTAAGTAGGTTATTACTGGATTTGCTATTGGTTTTGGAATTCTTTATTGTCTCTTGATCACTTGTGCAAGTACATAAGCGCTGAGAGAAGCAGGAAGAAGTCTGTGACACAAGCAGTTCGAGGCTCTCAACAAAGGAAATTAGGAATAGCATCAAAACAAGGTAGGTCATCTCTCTCGTTATACTTTTCAATTATAATCTAGAAATATGTCTAGTTTATTATGACTTCAGTTGCTAGACCCACTCATTGGGCTAGAGGGATTGTCTCCACCTACAGAGAGAATTAACCTTGTCAATTCTCCCTAATCAAATTTACCAGTCACCACCAGAAGGGAGATACCACTACCTCACTAAAGGCTCTGACCCTCTATGGACCACATTTCAAAATATTTCACATTGGATCTATCGAACTCAAATACAAATCCTGCAGGTTACCTTCGATTCAATTTTTAAACTGGACCTACATATAAGATTCTACTCAATCTGAATAACAAGATGCAAACACCACTGATCATAAAAAAAATCGGCTCAATCTCAATAACTGAAAAATATCTGATTATTGCACAAGTGTAAACAAAAACTCTCTCTGCGATTATTTCTGATAAAAAATTAAATATGTTTAATAGTCAATCAAACCCTAGCTCGTATATATTGTTAAATGTGAAGCTATACATTCTCCTCAAAATCCAATCTCATATATCATCAATATACTCAGCAAAATAGCTTTCAATATTACAAAACCTTATTTGTAGCAAATACTTAATAGAACATGAAACCTCATCTCATGAAAAACTATCAAGCATTGGCAACAAACATACATTCAATGACTCTACTCACCCTTGCGATCAAACCCGAACTCATCAAATCATCTTTCCTTCACTCATACATCGACATATAAGTCATTACCTTAGCAATAACACACTTTCATCATACTCATAGAAAAGGAACTATACATTAGCAGCAACATATTCATACCCCAATAATATGAGTAACCCTATCTATATATAGAAATGACTCATCAATCATTTTCCCCTATAATATAAAATTTTTCATACTCATTTGCAACGCTAGAAAATATGACCCAATGCATTTATGTCAGAAACTCCATTAGAAAAACACAAAGATAAAACTTAATGTCATCTCAAAGCATCATAACTCTTTCAAAGATGTTATCAATAACACATTTCCAAATCATTCCTCTTATTTTTAATCATTACAATACACAATATAATAGAAAAAAAATGCACATCATTCTTATAACATTCATTAGCTATATTTCAATGTATGGTTACCTTAATTCTTACAAGGCACATCATTCTGGAATATTGGTTACCCTAATATTCAATTTTTGGAATTCTTCAATGTGCTCCGCCATTGAAACCTTTTTCTTGAGATTTATCAATTGGTTAAAGAAGGTGTTTCTCTTTGTATCTTCATAATGTGTTATCATTTCCTTCGCAAAAATTGACGAGGTGACAGGTGGTTTATGAGAAAAAATCCATATATACCATACAAACTGATTGGGTTCTAAATATAAAGATGCAATACGTACCTTTTGTGAGGGTTGCACATCATGTAGATCAATATATTGCTCCTTCTGTAGTATCCAAGTTACTAGATCCTTGCTATCAAAATTCCTCATATCTATATTTTGAATGTGGTGGTTCTTAAACCCCACATTGGAGTCTCTAAAATCGCAACTGATATTCCTTTTGTCTTTATCATGATTCTCATTGATTGGCTTGTCGCCACTAGGATTCCTTTCTTCTAGAAACTTTTCCAAACCTTCCTTCAACCCCTCTATCTTGACATTCATCAGTGCTTCCATGTATTCTTTTGAACCATCATTCAAAAATCCCACCTCCCATTTTATACCACCTATCTTAGCTTCTGTTACTTGTTGTGAGAGCGGAATTTGTTTCACTTGGTTGCGTAATTTTGCTATATCATGTTTCATTTCTTCCTCTTCTTCATGCATCATAGTACAGCTTTCGGGTTGCTTACTACATGTTTCAATTTTATTTCTTTGATTCATCAATTAATGATATTTATACTTCACTATTCCCTTTGAATCACTTCAAAATAATTTTTAAACAAAATTTATGCAAATTTTAAAAAATACATACCTTTTTCTTTCTTTGTAGGAGCTCGATATCGAATTTGTTGTATATTTGTAATTTCCAATCTCCAAGGTCTAAAATTTCATCATATACTATCCCTTTGAGTCCTCTTTCCAACCCCACAATAGTAATTGAGATTCGGTTCTTCAAGAAAGAGTTATGCCCAATATCCCACAATTACCTAATTATAGAATGGTTTTGTAGAGTGAACTTGTAAGGAGTGCAACATGTCACTGTATTTCTCTTTGGCCCTGAAAATGATACCCAAGAAACAATAGGTAGTCTTATTTATTTCAAGTTTTACGAAATTTAAATCTGATTCTCAGGGAGACATTTATGACACTTTTCCCAAGGTCACCTATTTGAGATGGAATTCTAAAGCCTGCAAAAACCCTAACTTCCTCAGATCATATCTCCGAAAATATAGTGAGACAAGATCTGAAATACGCACATAAGGGTCATTAAGATTTCAGCTCCACGTGGTTTCAATTTCAACTTTTGAAGCTTCATAGAAAACAATTTATAGTGAAAATTCCTTGATGACCTATTTGAAGCAGCGAAACCATAGAATCCAAAGCTCTCATACCAAATGTTATGCAAGTAGCTCACAAATAGATAGATAAATGACTTAAAAATTATCCTCTTAGAGGGGGAAACCTCCTTTACATTACATCAATGAACAATTCTTGGATGATACAAATGAAAAGACCTCCTTTGTATATATAGGGGTCTAAGGGGTCACAATATAATCAGAGCCTACATAAAAATAATAATGTAAGGGCACAACAATAAAAATAATGGGAATACACTAGTATTAGAGGGACCTAACATATGGACATTAATTTAAGCTCTCAAACTCCCTGCAATCATGCAAGTGATCATTAACCATTAAGGTGTCAACCAATACTAATATTTCTTCTCAATAAATAATGACAATCCTTAAACCTATATTAACTATCCTTGTAATACATAACAATATTCAATGCAATATCAAGATACAACAACCATATTATACTCATTAAATACATTGGCATGTTGGCTTCAATCCTGCATACAACCTCAAAGGACAAGAAATATCATACACATCATATTTTTGAACATTTGACCAATCTAAACCTCTGCACTTAATGGGAACATTACCCTCTTCCCTTCTACCCTACGCATTTCAGCCTCAAATAAAAAGAAACAACGTTAAGTATATTCACAAACTGGATTAAATTAGTGAGAACCAATCAAATCTAAGTCTCTGCAAAACTCTCCCTGCAATTGCAGAAATTCATACATAAACTACTATAGCACACATATATATCTAGGAATAGACAAATAATTGATCTCCTCTACACAAGTCTTTGTCATTCCTCGAATACAATTATTACAATCAAACTGATGCCCGAAAAAGGTCTCTACCCAAATCCTTAATCTCCAGGCATCAATTTTTGAAGGACTAAACCTTTGTCATAGAAAAAGACTAATCCTTGCAATAAATCATGTATCATTCATCATAAATGAGCATAATCAAGTATTAAATAATGCATATATCTCCAACAATAATATGTTGTGCATAAATTAAAAATGAATATTTATGGATCAATACCATGGTTTGCAGAACAAAAATTAACTTCGAAGATTAAGATCTAATGCACATAAACTCCAGTGACTATAACAAAAGAAACCTTTACTGGCTCAAATATATGGTGCATCTCTAAGTTTTGTCAATTTTACTTACCCACATTCAATATTCTGGACCAACGCATAATTAGATATAGCCCTTACACATTATTATATAGATAACTTACCATTTTTTATCAAACCTTTAGTTCACCTAGCTTATTGAAGGAGAATAACCACTCACACTTTCTCCCATCTATTCCAAAACATTATAAAATTAGGATCAAAGAAAATTGTGTGAACTACCAAAGCCAATGGATCACATAAAATGCACACAAGACTTATGAAACTATTGACCCTTTTATATATTCTCTTCCTTATAATTACCATAGGAATATCCATGGGATTCATTAATGGATTTGTTGACCATTTCAATAGCATGTTGAATCGTCCTCGTTCTCACGATTTCCATGTGAAATTCATTGGTTTTTCCAATGGTTTTCAAATTTAAGTATCTACTCGCATCGTTGCTTGGATAACATGTCATCTTAGAGAATATTGCCATTCTATTGAAATTAGGCTCCCGATGGAAATGAAGAATATTTGCACTATGTGCAGTTGTCTCCCAAGGAATATAGGTTAAATTGAATAAAAAAAATATCCTCTGCCTATAAATGTTCCATGCTATTTCACTATTTCACTAGATGTCGCCATACCTTTTCCAACCTCCTACAACTATACTATTAATCACCAAGATTGTAATATGATCTAGTTTGACATCAAGGCCAACATTCTAGCTGTAATGCCAACAATATCCCCCTTTGGCGTTTATGTCAACCTCCTACAAAACACCAAATAATCATTTCCTTCTCTCCCCCTTTAACATCACTTTCAAAGGGTAATACGAGGCTGAGAGAAGTACTCTCCTTGAGATGCTCAAGACCATGTTGACTATAATGCTGATACAAATTGATGCTAAAATGTTTCTCTTGCAATATAATAGTGTGAAAAGAAAAAAATTGGCTACACAACATGCCTCTCATGTTGACCATGCACCCCTAAGCATACAATGAGGCTACAATCATACTCTCTCTGCTTCTCTGCAATAAGCTTCCTTTCCAAGTGCAAGAGACTAAACCACTTTTGAGAAATGGTGTATAGAGATGTGAAATACATATATAAAGCTCCTTGGAGTGGATACATGGTTGTAATATTATGTATATTTCTTATATAAGCATGCATATCAGTAACCAATGACACATGACTACATGGACTCAAGTTACATCATTCTAGCAAATGACCCTATACATGTTTGAACTTGACACACTTTTACAATACATGTTGGACAAAATGTATCTCTTAATGCATCAAAACATAAAACATAATATGATAATGACATAATGATAGCATCATATCAATCATAAGGCTCAACCATATTGAAGCATACTTCCATAGCATGAATTCTAGATCTAGGAAACACATAAGCAAGCATCAAAAGCATCACTTGCAACAGATGAGTTAATACATCAACAATTTTGACAACACCATTAATGAGTAGTTTATCAAATAATGTACCAAAAAGGTAATGTAAGGGGACTGATCTAATAATACCAACAATATAAGATTTCGCAATGAGCCACCATTATTAGCTCATGAGCTCATCATAGGTCAACTCAGTCTTATGCACAATCCTAAGAAGCATATAGGAATTAGCTACAAACTCCTCAAACTATGATAATTCCTACAATAAACCAATGTCAGATACAGAAAGTTCCTCCAAGGAATATCTTTTCCCTTTCTTTGCTCATAAGGGGCCATAAAGCCAACAATGAACTATTGAAACATCGGAAGCATATGATATTCTCCCCCTAGACGTAATTTCATCTTCTTATGGTATTCAAAACATTCTCTTGAAGAGATACATCACAAATCCTAATCAGAATAGCCTCACCAGATGCAACATTGGTAGCATAAATAATTTACATGGAAATAATATGTATAAAATTAATCTAACAACACATGGAGTCATCATTAAAGTTGAACCAATAACATAGAACACATGTAAACCTTTCTTTCACACATCGCTCCCCTTGACATCATGCACCTCATTCCAAAGAAGAAGTTGATCCTGTGGACTTGATTGTCATTAATCTATTCACTTCTCCATTCCTCTTAGGAATTTGTATCAAATACAATATACTATAGTGGGAACTATCTTCCCTTACTCTGAATCTGAAGAGGAAACTAAGATCTTATTTCTTCCCAAATTTTTCTTTAGTACGTGCACTTTTTCCACATTTCTGGTCCCTTTTGCTATAACCTTTCCAGTGTCTTATTCTATAATTTTGTATCATGTTGAGGTAGATATAGCTACATTCCCTTTATTAGTTATATGACCCACACTCAGAATGTTATACTTTAGCCCTTCAACCAAAAATACATTATTTTCTTCTATATTTTTAACATCATGATCAACAATACCTTTTACTAATACCTTTGTCGATACACTATCTCCAAGAATAGCTTAACCACCCTTTTTTTTCTTGAGAGAGGTAAATATGCTCTTATTTCCATACATGTGATGAGAGAATATGTTATATATGTACCAATGATCTTCTTCTTCTAGTGCACATAGAGCAAGGCCACACTTCACTTGTTTCTCTTCCTTTTTCTTGATATGATGAAAGTTAATGGATGAATCTTCTTTAGTGCTTTTGATGACTATATTCTTGACCAGTTTCTTGTCTTCAATACGTTCTACTTGTTGTCTGAAATGTCTAAATGAAATTGTTTACTTTGTCTTATATTCTTTTACTACACATATGAATCAAGAGAATCATAGTACTTATGCTTCATGTTTCTTTCATTTCTATATGATTTGCAATCAATATCCTTATGACCAAATAAATTGCATGTAAAATAATATCCTTTAAAGAAACATGTGTACCTAGGAATTGATGATATTCCTATGGAAATAATGTTTACTTGAGGTCTGAACAATCTACTTTTGCAATCAACTGCAATGTGTCCAAAGTTCTGATAGATAAAACATTTAATATCATTGATCGAGGGGGAGAATGAATTTTTATTTATATTTTTGCCATACTCATTAGGAGAAAATGGTTTCCTTTGAAAATTCATTTTTCTTGGTTGTTGGTTCAACTGCCTTCTTAATTACTTACCAAGATTTTCAAAATTTTCTTCGTTGAATTTAAAAATTCCTGAACAAGCTTGTGATTTGGATTCTCACTTCACAGTGTCATGAAAACCAAGGCCTAATTTAATAGACAGAGATCTTTAACTACTAAGAAGGTTTTCCAATATCTTGGTACTATCTTGAAATCTCAATTGTTTGTCCTTTTTTGCTAATTTGGCTTTTAATGATCTTACCTCATCCTCTTTTTCTCTTCTTGTCTCTTCCAATTGTGTTCTTAACTCGATAATTTCTTCTTTAAGCCCATTTTCTTATTCTTCAAATACTTGAAGTAACTCCTAATTTTGTTTATTTGACTTTTCTAGATTAGATTTTAGAGAGATGGTCTCTATCTCAATTCCTTTACAATGTTGTTTCCTTTTGTTATGTTTTTCAGTCACTACCACAATGTTTGATGATTCATCATGATCCCTATTTTCATACACATGCAACTTAACCTTGAGACTACCAATCCTTTTCAAAGCAAAAGCAAGTTTTCTTTTAATCTTAAATACTTTATCTAATCTCTCTTCTTCTAAATCCATAAAACCATCTGATATGGTGAAGGTTGTGATGGCCACACTCATATTCTAATAGGCTACAAGTTTCTTCTTCAAATACATTGAATTTTTTGAAAGAAATAATACCTATTGGTCTACATGATGAACAAACTTCTTCCTTTAATATATTTCCTTCTCCTTCATGAATGGCCTACAGATTATCCCATACATCCTTATTGGTTTCATAGTTCATAATTTCCTCAAATTATGGATTAGGTAAGTTATAGAAGGTTTCATTTAATGCCTAACCATTCTTTTGTACTTATAGATCTAATGGGTGGGTTTTAGTAAAACCATTACAAACTAAGTGCCAAACATCAAATATGAGGGATATTATCCTAGACTTCGTCCTTTCTTTCGAATCTTGATAATTTTCATTATTAAGTATAATCATGCCCTGATTATCCATAGTTCCTGACTTGACTTGTTCTGCTATTGATTATCCCTGGTCAAGAATTGCAGATACTGCCACTACATGTGATGCATTGCTAGTACTATCATAATTTTCCTGAATTGACTTCTTACTTTGAGTTGTCTTCTTCATTTGCTTCTTTGTCATGGTTCCACATATACTCTCAAGTGGTTAAACTTTACTAGAGAGAGCCTTTCTTTGATACCAATATTTAGAAATACTGGGGGGTGAATTTACTAGATCAGCTTTTACTCATTTTATAATTTTATTTTCACTATTAACTAAACCACCATTTAATTCACAACACATTATGTATTATATCTAAGCATAAAAAATAAACCATGAGAAACATTTAATCATAAAGGCATGTAAACAACACATGATCAACACATCAACACATCGCGACACCATATTTTTAGGTGGAAAATCCAACAACGAAAAACCACCATTATTATTGCTTGCTTCATCTTATTTTATTAATAAATAAATTATTGTATTACATTTTTCCCTCGCAAAAACTCTTACTAGTGTACAAACTCCTAACTACTGGAGGTTACCACCTCCTCTAGTTCCTCGAACTATCACTCAAAGGAAGCCACCATTCCTTGATCAAATTTACCATCCACCAAAGGAAGGGAGCTACCACTCACTCACTATGGTCTCTAGCCTCTAGACCCTCCGAGGACCATGGTTCAAAATATTTCACACTCGATCCTCCTAACTCAAACAAAAATATTGTAGGCCATGTTTCATCCAATTTTTAAAGTAGACCCACATATAACGTTCTTCTGAATCTAAATAACAAGATGAAAGCACCTCTGATCAACAAACAAATATGTTCAATCTCAATAATTGAATACACATTTGATCATTGCAAAAATGTCAACAAAAAATTTCTCTACAATAACTTTCTGATCAGCAAACAAATATTTTCAATGGTCAATAAAACCATATATAATCAATATTTTCAAATTCCAAGCCATACTCTCTGCTCGAATATCAATCTCAACTGTCATCAACATACTCAACAAAACAACTCTCAACAATACAAAAACCTTTATGCAAAAAATACTCAATATAACATCAAGCCCTAGCTCATGCAAAACTATCAAGCACTTGCAACAAACATACATTCAATGAATCTGCTCACCCATGAGATCAAACCCTAACTCATCAAACCATTTTTCCTTCGCTCATACTTCAACATCTAACTCATTACCTTAGCAATAGAAAACTTTCATCATACCCACAGAAAAGGAACTATACATTAGCAACAACATATGCATATCCCAACAATATGAGTAACTCTAGCTATATATAGAAATGATTCATTAATCCACTTTCTATGCAATATACAAATTTTCATACTCATCTGTAACACTAGAAAATCTGATCCAATACATTTATGTTACAAATTCCATCAACAAAACATAAAGGAAAACCTTAATTTCATCTCAAAGCATCACAACTCTTTCAAAGTTACCATCAACAATGCATTTCCAAACCCTTGCTCTTAATACCAATCTGTACCATACACGACATAATAGAAATACAAGGCACATCATTCTTATGGCATTTATGCACATTAATTTAAGTTTTCAAACAACTTGCAATCGAACACATGATCATTAACCACTAAGGTGTCAACCAATACTAATATTTGTTCTCAGTAAATAATGACAATCCTTGAAGATCTATTAACCATCCCTGCAATACGTAATTGTTATTCAATGCAATACTAAAGCAGAACAACAACATTATACTCATTAAATTAATTGGCATGTTGGCTTCAATCTTGCATACAACCTCGGAGGAAAATCAACATCATACACATCAAATTCTTGAATCTATGACCAATCTAAACTTCTCCACTAAATGGGAACAATACCCTCTTCCCTTCTACCCTCCGCATTTTAACCTCAAAGAAGAAGAAACAATGTTTAGTCTATTCACATACTGGCTTCAATCAATGAGAATCAATTAGATATAAGTCCCTGTGAAATCCTCCATACAAGTGCACAAATTCAGAAATAAATTACTAGAGAACACATATAAATCTAGGCATAGACAAACAAGTGATCTCCTTTGCAAAATTCTATGTCAATCCTTGAATGCAAGAATTACAATGAATCTGAAGCCTACACAAATCTCTACCCAGATTCCTAATCTATGCGCATCAATTAATGAAAGGAAAAACCTTTCTCACACAAACAAAAGATTGATCTCTGCAATAAATCCTGTATCTTCTCAACATCCAAAAATACCCAATTATTAAACTATGTGTATATCTCTAGCAAGAATATGGCATGCATAAATTAAAGATGAATCTTCAAGGATTAGAAACATAGTGTGTAGAGAACAAATGAACTTCCAGGATTAATATCTAATGTTCAAAACCTCTAGTGATTATAACAAAAGAAACCTTTACTGGCTCGAATATATGGTTTGGTTGTAGCGGCTACAACCACCCTCCAAAATTTTGGCCTGCACCAATTCCAGTACCTCCCTTGAGAGTTTCACTTGATGACTACACACACTCAAGTTCACTCCATGAGCTCGTGTGAGTCCATGCATCTGCCTTGCTTGTTCATTCCATTCAAGTTTCTACATGCTGGTGTCTAAGTGATGCTTGTGACCATGGTTTGGTTATGCTCAAAGTCTTTGCTTTGTATGTGCTTGCTGTGTTCACTATGAAAGCATCTGCCGCACTCACACACTGAGTCACATTCACTGTTGCACAAACGTCATCTCGATCAATGAACAATCAATCATGAGTTTCATGCTTGTCACTTGCACTGTCGGTCAGTCATGTTGAACATGTGTGTCTGGATGGTTTGAGTCATTTCGTCGTCGAGTCATGTGAGTGTGTGTTCCTATAATCACCTATGCATCTTTCGATCATTCACACACTTAGTCATTTTTGCTAAAGTTTTGACAACTAGACTTCCCTCTGATAGCTAGACCACTACCCCGCCATCGACTGGATCGACTGTCAACCAAAGCAGCACAAAAACACCAAGCTAATCTTTTCAAGCTACGTTTCCTGCAAGAAATTCAATCAACTCTCATGCTGACAAGCCAAACAGTCAGACCCAGTAGTCACCACGGGGCTGACTCCCTTAGAAAATTGCGCAGAGGCCACTCACCTTACTCACTCAGCTAACTGAGGAAATTGGGCATACACGCCGGACAAACACCAAGTTCCTGTCCCTGTCTCCCTCTAAAAAATACATAGTTTTCCCAGTCGATAATCCTGATAGTCGACTGACTCCTCATCTCAAAAATTGTGCAGTTTTCCCAGTCGGTCATTCTGATAGTCGACGGACTCCTCATCTTAGAAATTGCACAGTTTTCATGAGCAAGCCTTCGTCTACCCACAAAATCCGCTCAGCTCCAAAATTTCAGAGAGATGATCAGCAAGCGGCCTCTCGGCCTCAGTGTAGTTTCCCCTGCGAGGAGCTCCTAGCAGCAGGCTACCAATTCCATCTAGGAATTGTGCAGTTTCTGCTGCCAGTGACTCCAGTAGCCAACTTCCATTTCCCTCTCAGAATTGCAAAGTTTTGGTTGCTAGTGAACCCAGCAGCCAACTGCTAGTTCCCTCTAGGTATTGCACAGTTTTGGCTGCCAGTGACCCCAGCAGCCAACTGCCAGTTCCCTATGGAAATTGTGTAGTTTTGGTTGCCATGCTCCCAAGCCGTTACTCCCAAAAACTTTACAATCTCTGCCTGTTGACCTTGCTTGCATCCCAACCTATTCCTCCATAAAACTGTGAAAATTTCGCCTTCTACCCCCTACTGCTCGCTCATTCCAGAAACTACACAGATCCTACCTACCTTGCCTTCCTAAAGCCCAGACTGTCTCTCCCAAAATTTGCACAATTTTGCCTCCCAACCGAGCCAGACCTCACAGGCAGTCACTATCGAATTAAATTTCCCGTCTTCGTCACTCAGTGACTCTTGCGCAGTTTTCATCAGCAATGCCCAGAACCGTCATCCTGCTTCACATCCTTACCGCCTCTCTCGGATACCCGCATCTGAAATGATCATGTGTCATAGTAGACTAGGAGGTTTTGGATTTAATGCCATCTAATCATGAGTGATTGCAGGTAAAGGTACACCAACGAATATGGCACGATGATGAATGGGATGAACGAAGGGTGCATATGAACGATAGGTTCACCAACAGACGAACGAATGATGCATGCGAAGAGATGTGCCCGTGAATGGATGATCATGTAAAATGTGTTTGCAGACGAACGGATGAGAAAACATGCAAGATGTGCTCACCAATGGATGAACGGATGAACATGCACCTTCACGAACAGATGAGCCTATCAAGCCTCCAACATGCAAGCAAGGAACAACATGCTAAAGCTTCATGAAGTGAACCAAATACCATCGAAGACTCCATACACTTCGCCATACAGAGGTGAAGCTATGATACACCATGAACACATCCATCACCCAGAAACACTATAGCTTGACGTGCACACCAGAAATAGATGAATGTATCAACACGCTCATGTCGAGTCATATCATGAGTCATGTCTCCCACATCTCTACTATAGGCTATGTTTTCAATCAATGTAATTTACCATGGAAGTCCAAGAGACCCACTTGTTGTACAAAGAGTCATGTAAAGTCGAAAATTCATGGAAGTCAAATAGTCATGAGGGTAGTCGAATAGTCACAAGGGTCAGTTTCACCCTTGGCTATAAATACCCCCTCATTTGTACATGCAAAGGAATTTTTCACCTTAGCTCCTCCCACATAACCAAGAGAGTCTGTAATCTTTTCTTTAGGAATAAGTAGTGGATCCAACACCCCACACTTGGGGTTAGTGATGTATGGTGTAACGATGCGTCTTGGAACTTTTTCTTAATTCAGAGGCCTACTAATAGGGCAACTCATTTTCACACATGTATTATAATTTTTGTAAGAGTAATCATTAAAACTTGTGATGCATGTTTCTTTAACCTGTGTTATATATCTGAACTATTTCACTTGTTGTGATACATAATCTATTAATGGAAATGTTTTGTATATGTTGTTAATTTTGTCTCGCCCGTGTAGACTACTCTCCCAGACACCAGACAAGCCTTTCACATAAATCTTGTTGTAACAACTGTTGCACTCATTCATTGAGAAGTGTACGTGTTATCTTACCTTGTGTGTTGTGACTACCGCATCCATGTGGACTGCTCCTCCAGAAGTTGTGCACATCTTGTTGTGTTGTGTGTTCCTAACTGAGTTGGGACTTCATCCCAACCAACTTGGGACTCACTCCCACCCTCTCCCTCTACAGTGAAAGAACCATTGACACAAGTGACACTTACACTCACCAGGCACGTGAACCTCACTTCTCGAAGACAAAGCAGACCACTCTCATGTGATGACAAGCAAGAGTTGAGGCAAATCCTTAAGACAATGGAAACTAGGCCATCATATCGAATGGAACTCCCACACCAAATGGTGTTAGGTCTGTTATCACTCAAGTTGTTCCCAAAAGTTGTAAGAAAAGGAATACGGCCGAGGTAACCACAGACTAATCTTTTACATACAGAATCTAGCCAATCTGCATCTAGAGAGGGCTCTCTCTTTATGATTTAGTTTTGCTTTGAAAGGTGTTAGGCTATTTATGAAGTACAAGGGTTTTGTTTTGAATTTGGTTGGTGAGATTCAATAGAACAGTGAGGAAAAACTAAAGAGTTCAGTCCATTGGGCATGATGGAGTCAAACGAAACAGGCTTTCTGGATTTGGTTTCCAACAGAGGATGGCATCACAGAGAAAGGTACTCAAACATGGAACAATTAAAGGCTGGAATCAGCTGGAATGGACTCAAATGGTTGAAGGGCAGTTAAGAATCCTTCATCATATTGAAAGAGGGAAAGTGAAAGCTTACCGACAAAGAGCAATTAAGAATTATTTATCAAATAATGAACATGAGAGAATAAGGGGAAATAGGAGAAATTAAGAATTCACTATTTATTCTAATTCTGAAGAAAACACAGAGAATAGTAAACACCGAAAACAGAGTGCAGCTAAGCAAATTCTGGATTAATCTTTTTCTCTACTATTCATATTATGAAACACAGGTGATATAGTAAACATGAAAACTGTAAAACACAAGATATAGGGGACTTATTGATCCGGATTTTGATTCAAGAATTCTGTGACAAGTCCTCTGCTTTGATTCTTCATCCAGTAGGCCAGACAACAGTTTGATTCCAACAGCTTTTTATTCCAAAGTTCAGTATTTACAACAAAGTCTAGGGAAATCTACACATACCCAACCTCTTCAAAACTCTGATGAAGAGGGTATTTATACAATAAAAATATGTACTACAAAATGTCTCATCAAAGCTATGAGACAATATCTAATTTTAACCTAAAGTAATTTACAAGCAAGGTAGAAACAACTCAGGAAAAATATCTAATGTTGTGATGGAGGCTGCCTCTTTAGGGTTCGGCTTGCAGGTGTCCTTTGTAGCTTTGGGCTGACTCTTTGTCTTAATTGCTGCATTAAACTTTTCATCTGCTTCTTTTAGTCGGATATGATACTCTTTAATTTTTATTTGATACGCTTTTAATTCTGCCCTGATGATGAGCCCCAAAAATGGACAATTATTTGGGCTCATTCAACCTCTTAATTTCACTTAATCCACCATTCTCATTAGTTTATTGCATGTTTTTTATTATATTTATGTTAATAGAGTGAATTTGGTTAGTCATTATGCCAACAAGTCTGATGGGTGCTTTATGTAGCCTTTTTGATCAACTTGGAGACAAAATTGAAGGTCTTAATGAGCACTTGGCAGCCAAATTCGTGGGAGAACAAGCTAGAGGATTTGTAGGAAGGTGTCCCCTTCATTTATGGGCCCTTACCTCGAATTCTCCACCATCAGCTCGGAGTTCAAGGGCCACCGAATCAATCAGCACAAGGGCAGCCAAGCAAGTCAAGTAGGACTGCTGTTAACTCCAAGTTTTTGGCAGCCGAGTCCCTAAAGTTTAGGAGGACTGTTGGGTCCTCAATTTGTATAAATAAGAAGGCTTAGGGCCTCATTTTGGTTAGCTAGGAGTTAGTCATTTTGGTTTGCCAATGGTTACTCATTTTGTAGGCATAAGTTAGCTAGTTTGTATTTCGATTTTTAGGCAATAGATTAGCTTTGCTTTCAACTCATTTTCAAGTTCTCCTTGTGGACAGTTTTGATGTAACTCTTCTTATCTTGCTCAATAAAGATGAATCCAGCTTTGCACCAGCTATAAATCTCTCTTAGGAGGCTATAGCTCTTGGGTTTGGGCCCATCTCAAGCGCCCAATACCTCCTTTGTTTACTTTCATGTGTCTTTGCTGCATTCTTAGAATAAAATCTGCTATTTAGATTTAAATGTTTTGTTGTTATTTAAGTTGCTCTTGATGATAAAAAAAGGTTCTTCATGTTTAGATTTACTTGATTGGTTAATCACAGGGAATATATACAGAAAAAGGCTACCAGGTACTTTTGATCTCACCTCCCCCTCAGTGGAATCATGAGCTGGGACAAATGTGACTTTGCTGCCAAAAAAAACAATGTCTTTTTGCTTCACCATGCAATTAGTAGTGTTGGATTTTTAGTTGTCGAACTTGATATCAGTTTTGATTGCATGCTTCAGTTTATGATTGCTTAGTTTCATAGTTATTTCACGTATTTCATTTCGAATAAACTTCTGTTCATTTCCTTTTGCTGTTAGGTCAGATTAGAGTGAAGTAACTAGGTCATAGGTTTTATAAGTGTTTGTTTGTTCAGTTTAAAAAACCGCTTGCAGAGTACCTGTTATCCTTCCTTACCTGCCCATACTCCATCCAACCTACCTACTTCACCCTTCACTCAGAACCCTTACCTTACATTTGCCTCATTTGCTTACTTTGCCATGATTCTCATCTTCTTGTGCAACATTGTTTCATCCCTCCTTGAACAAATCTCACAATCTACGCCACTCCTCAACTCCATCCTCCAAGTCTTGAACTCCCCTACACGCCCATTTCACCTCCATACTCATTCCTCCACCTTTTTCCCTCCATCCATGCTTCAAGACCCCATTTCTGAACATCCTGTAGAAAAATTACAGAACATCCTGTAGAAATCCTAGAACATCCTGTAGAACCCTTGCAGACTTCCTGTAGAAGTTCATAAACACGGTTGCATGGCATCCTGACTTTGTGAAACTCTCTGAAAGAATGTTAGGGATCCCTTAGACCCTCTCTGTACCTTCCTGACCTCTTCCATGCATTTCTCCTCCTTGATCCACCTTTGCAGAGTGAAAATCCAGTTAAAAGTACATGCATGATAATTCTAATAACTTAATCAAAAATACAAAAAGATGTTTTCTTCAGATAGTGATAACTTAGACACATGCATTTTACCTTCTTAGAAGTAATGGCATCTCTTTCGGTAGTTTGCATGCTCTCCTTTTCGTTAGTAGGACTAGCTGGTAGAATTAGGGTTTTCTAGGCTTTGTGTTTCTTTTTGGCTTTCAGTTTCTTTCCGCAAGTAAATTAGCTTCCTTTGAGTTAGCTTTCGTCCATCAATTAAAAAGCTTCTTCTAAGAGCTCATAGAAGTTGGCTTAAGCTCCTAGCGGACTTGTGCCAGCTGACCAAGTGACAGCTGCGGCAAGAGCTAGTACTTGTGCATACAACACCGTCGCTTCCAAGTTTGTTACGAACTACCGGGTTGATAAAATTAAAGAAGGGAGTTCCAGGAGTTGTAGCATTATTGCTACAATACTGGAGCCCACCATCTTTTTGGCGCCGTTGCCGGGGAAGCGTCAGAGTATTGGTGATTGCCGCTTTTCTTCTATTTTCCACTACAATTTTCTGCTAAGTAGTTTATTTCATTTCCATTATGCAATTTCGTTTATGCAAAGGTAGATTAGCATTTCCCGCTTTCATAGATTAGCATTTCAATTCCGCAATTTCATTTCTGCAAGCGTAGATTAGCATTTCAATTCTGCAAGCGTAGCCTAGCATTTCATTCATGCAATTTCATTTGAGCAAAATAGATTAGTCCTTTCCTGCTTTCATTTCAATTCCGCATTTTCATTTTAGCAAGATAGTTAGTTGCAGTTCAATCTATTTCAGTTTTTCAAGTAGAAGTAGAAAAAAGCAAAAATCAACCAAAAAGATTTCATTTCATGCCTTGTAGGAGTAGAGATAAGTTAGAAAAATGATTGCACAACACCCCCACTGCTTCACACAGCCAACATTCTCTCTTCTTCGATGGTTGTGATTAAAGAACCCTTAGGTGGACAACAAGACATATTTGAAGAACCTCAAGGGAAGAAGAAGAAGAAACCATTCCTCTGGAGCAAATGGCTACAAGCAGAAATGTTGGGAGCAGCACCTTGTCCAAAGACGAATTTGAAAATCAGATCGAAGATTTCAAGAGTGATATGAGGCAGTTTCTTGCCATGCAACTGGATACCTTGCAGATCCAAAAGAAGCAAGAAGAAGCCAAGAGGGCTTTGGCCATTTTTTGTCCTAGGTGCACTAGAAAGCATCCTAGGAACGAATGTCCATTGTACTGCATAGAAGTGTGCTTTGCATGTGAAGAATACCATTGTACAGATCAGTGCCCTTCCTTACCCAGAATCAAAGCTGCATATCAGAGAGCCAAAGGAGCCACTGAATCACTCTATTATATGAACCAAAGGAGGCCACATGAACCTAGATCTTATCAGCAGGAACTGCAAGGGACATCCAACACCTATTATGACCCCTATCAAGCCACTTTCATGCCTTCTTGGGGTCCCCCTGCTCATCCTTCCTGGTTCACACCTCCTCCTTGTTCCTTCATAGATCCATATTATGCCCAACTAGTTGCTCATTCGTTTCACTCTTATGCTCAGCGACAGCCTCAGTGGAATGCACCTCATCAGGGGTGGAGGCCCCAATACAACACTCCTCCCGCTTCTTTTCCTCCACCACCTGCTCATCCACAACCATCACCTCCTGCTCCACCAAGGCAACCGCAAATGCCTACCCATCCACATCCATCTCAAATCTACGCCCCCACTCAGCTACCCATACCACCATTTCCAAACCTGTCCATTGGAGTAGCTCAACACAATTGCAATGCTGGGACACAACATGTCCAAATGACTCCTCTTGAGCTCAATGATCTTCACCATAGCTCAGGAAGAGTATTGCAAAAAAGAGACTATATTGAAAGCATTGAAGGACCACATCAGGCAAAAGAAGATTCAGAAGAGGAAATCAAAGAGCCATGGGCTTTACTTGATGAAGAGAAGACATCAGAAGCAGAGATAAAGAAAGATCCCTCATGGTTACCATCAAATATTCCATGTATTCAAGAGAAAGATCAGCAAAAAGAGGAAGATGAGAAAGTCATGTTAGAAGGTGACATGAAACATGATCTAGATCAGCAAAAGAACCAAGGATATCAGAGCTATATTGAGATATGGTTTCAGACGGTCACTAAGTTGCAGCAGTACTCTCTTCTTCAGTTATGTTTGATCCCTTCAAAGTCAAATCATTTGGTCTCTGAGATCCAGATAGCTGTCAAAGCATGCATTTCAAGCCTCCACATCAGTTTATCTATAATCTCGATGTGCACATGGCTCCATTGGAAGTATTCTTATACTTGAGAACGATTTTGTTTTTCAAGTAGGGTAGGGTAGAGAAAAAAAAAAAAAAAGGAAAAAAGAAAAGAAAAGAAAAAATGAAAAAAGAGGAAAATAGAAATCTAAGGTGAAAACCTCCTCGGAGGCGCCTTAGATTGGCTCATTGATTGAAAACCTCCATGAGGCAGTCAATGGGTTGAAAAAAGAGAAAAGAGAATAAGATCTTTGGGTGAAAACCTCCCTTGGAGGCGCCCAAGGCAGGCAATTAGGGTGAAAACCTCCATGAGGCGCCCTAGTTGTTTTTCAAAAAAAAAAACAAAAGAGAAAAAGAAGAAGAAAAATAAAACTAATTCCATTAGCTAATTGCAAGTTGCAAGAAGGACGTTTCATGACAGGAGGAGCACTCAAATCAAGGTTAAAGGAATTTCTCTTGTGCCTTCTACAGGAAGCTCTGTATTTCTACATGAAACATCCTGTAGAACCTTTGTACGAACCAAATTCAAGTCTAAAATGGAATCTGATGGTGGGAATCTGTTGATTAGGCCTACAAGCACTTGTGTGTCCATCCCTTGCCTTTCTCCATCATTTTTTCCACCTCATTGTGCTTCTACAGGAACTTCCTGTAGAAATTGTGGGAAACTAGACATGGATTTCAAAAAGTGGTTTGGCGAACATGGTAGCTTCCTCAAGGGTTCAAAAACCCACATGCAATTTTCCAACTCCTCCTCCATCATCTCCATACCTGCATCACAGCCCAAGCTCAGTTTTCCCTTCCATGCAAACACATGCAAAGTGCCTTGAAGCAAAAAACACCTAGAACAAAATTTGTTTTTGACATAAATTTAAAACCATGCATCCATTTGACAAACCGTTTTATGGGGAATTGTACAAGGTTGATGACAACATGCCTGAGCAGTTTCATGCAATTCCGATGCACGGTTTCCAAGAAATCAGCCTCCATCACCATCAGCCATTTTTGCATTTTATCCATATTCGTGCATCCGTTTCAAAACCTATTTCATGGGGATATGCATGTGAGTGATGGTAACCTACCCAAGCAGTTTCAGCCGATTCCGATGCACGGTTTCCGAGAAATCAAGCTCTGCAATCTTCAGCCATTTTCCATTTTTCTCGAAATCCATGCATCCATTGATCACGATTTTGCTATGGGAGATGCATAATGATGATAGTAACATGCTCACCGAGTTTCAGATCAATCCGGTTTACCGTTTGAGAGCAATGGCGAAAACAAGTTCTGGTTATGTGACATTGCAGCAGCAGTAGCTTGAAGGTGCAGATTTGAACGTGGAAACAATTGCCTGTAGCTTAGATCTGGTCAGAGGACACCTGCACAAGGAAAAAACAATCAAAGATTAGCAGCCAAGCCACATGCAATCAGAAAAACCAATGCATGCAGCAATGACAGGCCACAGCAGCTCACGGCATCCATTCAACTTCGAGGTATGTGACTGAAACTCATTCTTCTATTGCATAAATTTAATTTCAAAACTGCATGAATTAATGGAATGGTGGGATTAAGCCACGAATTATCAAGGTTAAGCTGATTGTCTTCTCTAGAACTCAGCCGGCAGTCACGCAGTACACATGGACAGTTGACTCACGTGGAAATTTAAAAAACAGGAAGTGTTGGCCGTTTGAACTCCAGTGCAACTAATGGTGAGTGATTACAGGCAGAGAACTACAGTTCATAATTACACTACAGTGAGGAACAACACTTCTAGTTGCATGAGGCCACGTACACTTGGCCACTTCTCTCTCTCACGTGAATCACGCCTCAATTAAAGTTGCTCAGCTGACTCTCACCATCCGTTGATTAATTTTTCCACGTTCTTGACAACAACCAATGCAATACATACAACCCTGAGACGCTGCAACTCTGATCTTTTTGTTTTGGCTTCTTTCTGTGGTGCAGTCATAAACAAGCCTTCCATCATCGAGTCTACTGTCATCATCATATGGAACTGAATATTAGCAAGCTTTGGGATAAGAATTGGTTTTAGTAACAATCTCTTCCACTGTAAACCACCATCTAAAAGGTAATTCAGCTTCTAAAGGTGTCCCTTGTTATCCCAAAAAGACCACCAATTCTCAACTGCTTCAATCTGTGCATGCTACATTCTCTGTGTGCTTTGACATTTTTTTTTTACAAGTACCTGTGCCACAAAGTGAAAAATGAACAAGTACTCATGGAACATCCTTTAAGTGATGGCATTTTAAATCTTGCTGCGAGGTATCAAGGTCATTTGCAAAATTTGAGATCAGTGGTGCCTGAAAATTACAGATGGACTAAAGTAAGTTGTAAACTTCAGTCCAAATTTGCGATGTTGGTACCTATCGTTGGCATGTGTTGTGATTGACATTAGGAAATGTTCAAGATTGCAAGGTGAAGTATGGAGGAGTCATTTTTCAGTTTTTTTATCTGAGCCTGTAAGATCTTTTCTCAGTTGAAAATGTTTGCAAGGTCCTGTGCGCTGCAGTGAAAAATGAACAGATGGACTCAAACAAGGTGTAGTTGTCAGTCGAAAAGTATGAAGATTGGTACCTGTCTTTGGTGGCAGATGGCTTGGTCTATCATATTCTAAGGGGACATTATCAAAGAGCTGCCTTACTGATTGAAAGTTAATACAGTTGTCTGTGGTCATGCTATTCAGCACCAAGCATTAAGTTTTGGTGCCAGGGTAAGGGAAAACAGGAGCTACAATCAGAATGCTTATAAGGGTTGGCTCGAAAATTGGTGGAGAGTCATTTCTGAGGTGGAAGCAACAATAGGGACTGTTGCCATTGCTCCAGTTTCAAGCAAGGGTTTGAAATTTGTTCATCATCTAATTAGCATGAATAACTGGAAAGAGGTTAGGGTTGTCTTTATTCTATTGGCAGTATGTGTCCCTGGTCAGGTCAGCAAGTAAACTGGGAAGAGGTTAGGGCCGTATTTGTTCTTTTGGCAGTTGCAAAGGAGAGGCAGGTGGACGATATGTGATTCTTTGAGGACTCAAAGCTGTTGATGAAATGGATGAGGGGAGGATATACAATAATCAGAACCTACTGCTTCCGGATGCAATAAGGATGTCTAATGACAGCAGTTCCTCACATATCTATAGAGAAGAAAACATTGAAGCTGACAGTCTTGTAAATAGGGCCGAGGAGTTACAGTATGGGCTGTTGATGGTCTGAAATTGTAGCAGAAGAGGTTTTATCGTTCCCCGCTTAACATATTCTTGAGTAGTTTTGATCATTTCTGTGTGCTCTCTCCCGAAACGGTTTGTGCTTTACCCCGGGATGGGATGTTACAGGTTTGACTCTAGGATAGCCACGACCAAGATGAAAGGAAAATCACCCACAACCAAGCAGGATATAGTGGTTGTTATGAAACCAGCTCAAAAAAAGATAGAAAAGAGAGATCCACGCCTTAGAATTCAGCCTCTTCGAGGGGGCAACCTCCTTTACATTACATAAATGAACAATTCTTGGATGATACAAATGAAAATACCTCCTTTCTATATATAGGAGTCTAAGTGGTCCCAATACAATCAAAGCCTACATAACAATAATATTGTAGGGCACAACAATAACAATAGTGGGCTTCTATGTGGCACAATAGTAACAATATGGGCACTACATGGGTACATCAATATAAATAAGGGGTATAACTACAATAGTAATGGGGTAATCACTAGTATTATAGGGACCCAACATGCCCCTCTCCTTCAAAAAAGTGTTGTCCTCAACGCTTGAGTAGTTCTGGATACTTCTGCATAAAATTCTCATCCTCCCATGTGGAATCTTCAGCGGATAAGTTCTTCCACTTGATAAGGTACTCTGAAATTGATCGATTTCGTAGCTGTCGAGTTCTTGTTTCTATAACTGCTTCCGGTTCCAATATAATTTTTCCTTCTTCGTCAAGTTCTGGCAATATTGTTTGAACTGGGAGCTTGTCGCCTATAACCTTCTTTAAACATGAAACATGGAAAACTGGGTGCAATCGAGAAGCTGCAGGAAGCTCCAATTTGTATGCCATAGTACCAATCTTTTGCAACACCTTGTACGGACCATAATACTTTGGTGATAATTTATTATCCTTCTTAGCTTGCTTGAGGGACATTTGCTTATATGGTTGTAGCCGTAGGAATACCCAATCACCTACATCAAAACTTCTTTCACTGCGATGTTGATCTGCCTGTTGTTTCATTCTATTCTGTGCCAACACAAGGTTATCCTTTAAGAGTTGGAGGACTTGTTGTTGATGTTCGATGTGATGTTCCACTGCCTGAACCTTAGAATTTTCTCTTAAATATGATGTGATGGATGGTGGTTGATACCCATAAAGTGCCATAAATGGGGTCATTTTTGTTGCTGTATGAAAGGAAGTGTTATACCACCATTCAGCCAGAGGCAACCATTTGACCCATTGTGTCTGTTTATCAGATACAAAGCAACGAAGATATCCTTCCAAACATTTGTTTACTATCTCAGTTTGCCCATCAGATTGAGGATGATAAGATGAGCTATGAGCTAACTGAGTACCAAGACAAGAAAATAATTCTGTCCAAAAATTTCCAGTGAAAATGGGATCTCTGTCACTTACAATAATCTTTGGGTTTCCATGTAGCTTTTGAATTGTTTCCATAAATGCAGTAGAAACTGTACTGGCTTTAAATGGATGTGATAATGCACAAAAGTGTGCATACTTGGTAAGTCTGTCAACTACCACCATGATGACACTCTTTCCCTCAGACTTGGGTAAACCTGTGATAAAATCCATTGAAACCTCCTCCCAACGTTGGCTTGGAATGGATAAAGGTTGTAATAGACCCGGTGTCTTAATTGTTTCAACTTTATTTTGCTGGCAAACCAAACATTCTGCCACAAACTTTTGAATATCTGATTTAAGGCCATCCCAAAAAAATTCCTTCTTAACCCTGTGGTAAGTTTTTAAAAATCCTGAGTGCCCTCCTAAGGGAGAAGTGTGCAATTCCATAAGAATCTTTTGTTTTAGCTGGGAATTCTTACAGAGGTATAAGCGATCTTTGTACCATAACGAATCATTTTTCCAGCTAAATGTATCAGACGTACTGGAATCTTGTTGTAGCTTTCGAATAAGTGCCCACACTTCTTCGTCATTCTTCCATTCCTCCCTTGCTTCATTTATCCAATCTGGTTGGATAATAGAAATAGCGCACAACAATGCTTCCACATCCTCATCCTTCTTGAGAGTGCATCTGCCACCACATTTTGCTTCCCCTTTTTGTAGATGATTTCAAAGTCATAACCCAACATCTTTGTGACCCACTTTTGTTGCTCTTCAGAGGATAATCTTTGTTCTAAAAAGTATTTAAGGCTATCATGATCCGTTTTTACCTTGAAGTGTCTTCCCATTAGGTAGGGTCGCCATTTCTTAAGTGCATGGAGTATTGCCAACATTTCCTTCTCATAAATAGCTTTTCTTAAAAACTTTCCCTTGATTGGACGACTTTCAAAAGCAATGGGTCTTTCATCTTGCATTAGAACAACACCAATTCCATTTCCTGAAGCATCACATTCCACAATAAAGGTTTTTGTGAAGTCCGGTGTAGCTAAGACCGGTGCTTGGCACATTGCCTCTTTAAGATGTTCAAAGGCCTTTGTTGCTTCCGGAGTCCATGAAAATGCATCTTTCTTCAATAATGTTGTTAGAGGTGCTGCTATTCTCCCATAATTCTTAACAAACTTGCGATAATACCCTGTCAACCCAAGAAATCCTCGCAGATGCTTTATGGATGTGGGGATTTTCCATTCCTTAATGGCTTTAATTTTGCTAGGGTCTACCTTAACTCCTTCATGAGATACAATATGACCCAAATATTCCACCTCCTGGACTCCAAAGAAACATTTGGATCTTTTGGCATATAATTGTTTCTCCTCCAATAGTTGTAGCACCCTGTCAACATGTTCAACATGATCCTTCCAAGACTTGTTGTAGATTAGTATATCATCAAAAAATACTAACACAAATTTTCTAAGGAATGGTTTGAAAATTGAATTCATCAAACCTTGAAATGTTGAAGGTGCATTGGTAAGGCCAAAAGGCATGACCAAAAATTCATAATGACCCTCATGAGTTCTAAATGCCGTTTTCGGAATGTCTTCAATCTTCATTCTGATTTGATGATATCCTGAACGAAGATCCAACTTGGTGAAGTAAATTGATCCATGCAATTCATCCAGTAATTCATCAATGACAGGAATGGGGAACTTATCTTTAATAGTGAGCTTGTTGAGCTCCCTATAATCCGGACACATGCGCCATGATCCATCCTTCTTGTGCACCAATACTACTGGAGCAGAGAAAGAACTTTGACTCGGTTGAATTATACCAGCCTCTAGCATTTCTGCAACCATACGTTCAATTTCACTTTTTTGGACATAGGGATATCTGTACGGCCTGATGTTTGGAGGAACACTTCCTGGAATCAGATGAATAGCATGATCATGATCACGCATAGGTGGGAGACCTTTGGGAGTCTCAAATACCTTGGAATGATTGTCCAGGACTTTTTGGAGATCTGGAGAAATAGATGATTCCAATGTGGAAACATCTAGCGAACATAATTGTGCAATTACACCTCTTTGCTCCTTTTTTAGAAGCTTTGTCATACCATTAGAGCTGATTATCTTTCCTGGTTTCCCTGCAATACCCCTTAATTCAACTTCCTTTCCTTCCACAGAAAATTTCATGAAAAGTTCTTGAAAATTAAAAGCTATTGTACCCAAGGATTGTAGCCATTGGACTCCTAGTACAACATCAGCACCTCCCATTGGAATGGAAAGCATTGGGCTAGTCAATACATATTCTCCCATGGATAGCTTGATATTATGGCACTTTCCAGAGCAATTTATTGTTCCTCCATTTGCAATCATCACTTGACACTCTGGTGCTGGATATAGGAAGCAATTCAATTCTTTTGCTACCCTACAATGAATAAAATTGTGGGTGCTTCCTGAATCAATCAACACTATTACCTTTTTCTTCTTGATTTGTCCTTCTATCTTGATGGTTTGAGGAGTGGTAATTCCCGCCAATGCATTACAAGATATGGTCGGATTTATTTGTTCTTCATCTAGGCTTTGTTCCTGGAATATATCCTCTTCTTTTGACCTTTCTTGCTCCTTTTCTTCTTCCTCTTCACAATCTATGTAGAATAATTTCTTCTCAGCACACTTATGACCTTTTGTGTATTTGCTATCACAATTGTAACAAAGCCCTTTTGCTCTTTTTTCTTCCAATTGTTGTGGTGTCAACCTTGTAGGTTGTGGAAGACTATGGGCAACAACACTTCCATCTTTATAGTTGTGAATGGTATGCTTCCTAGTTGCCATAATTTTGCTTTCCATTTTTCTTGCTAACCTGAATGCCTTCTCTAATGAATCAGGTTCCCAAAGGCGCACATCATGTTGGATATTATCCTTTAAAGACCCTATGAACACATCAATCCTATGCTCCTCTGGAATATCTTTTACCCTTATGTTCAATTTTTGGAACTCCTCAATGTGCTCCATTATTGAACCCTTTTGTTTGAGACTTATCAATTGGCTAAAAAAAGTGTTGCTTTTTGTATCCTCATAATGTGCTATCAATTCTTCCGTAAAAATTGCCCAAGTGATAAATTGTTTACGAGAACAAAGCCATTGATACCATACAAACTGATTTGGTTCCAAATATAAAGTTGCCATACGTACCTTTTGTGTGTTTTGCACATTATTGAGATCGAAGAATTGCTCCATCTGTAATATCCATGTGGCGGGATCCTTGCCATCAAACTTCCTCATATCGATTTTTGGAACATGGTGAGTCTTCGATCCAACATTAGCGTCTATGGTATCATGATTAACATTTCTTTTGTTCTCATCATGAGTTTCCTTTACTACCTTTTCACCATTAGTGACACTTTCTTGTAGCAACTTCTTCAATTCTTCCATATCTGTCTTCAAATCTATCTTCAAATCTGCCATGTCTCTCTTCAAATCTGTCTTCAAATCTATCTTCAAATCTGCCATGTCTCTCTTCAAATATGTCTTTGAATCATCCATCTTAGCTTCCATGCCCTTTATCTTAGATTCCACGCCACTTATCTTAGCTTCTGTTAGCTTTTGTGAGCGTGACATTTGTTGCACTTGTTCTTGTAATTTTGATATATCATGTAGCATTTCTTCTTCTTCTTCATGAGTCATGCTAGAGCTTTCAGGTTCCTTACTAGGTGTTTTTATTTTCTTTCCTCGGGGCATCAGTTACCGATAATAATTCTTTACTATGCCCTTTGAATTCCTTTAAACCAAGCTTACACAAAAATTTAAAAAAAAAAACTACACACCTTTTTTTCACTTTATAGAAGCCTGATATTGAATCTGATGTATCTCTGTAATTTCGAATCATCCAGTTCTGAAATTGCTACCTGTAGTAGCCTTCTGCGTCCTCTTTCTAATGCCACAAGTCTGAGCCAAATTGGATTCTCCAAGGAAGAGTTATGTGAAATCTCCCACAGTGACTTGCTTTTAGACTGGTTCAGTAGAGCAAACTTGTACGACGTGCCACGAGCCACTGTTTCAACCTTTGAATCTAAAACACACATACAAGAAACTACAGTCCGTCCTCTTTCTGCACCTTTTTACGAAATTTCAATCCGATCCTCAGAGAGAGAGTTATGATGATTTTCCCCAGGTCACCTGTTTTGAATGTAATTCAGGAGTCTGCAAAAAGGCCAACTTCCTTAGATCATATCTCCGACAATATCGCGCGACAATCTCTAAAATTCGGACCCAAGGTTCAGCGCCACTTCTTCTCAAATGGGTTTTTTTTTTTACTTCTGAAACGTCACAGAAAAAACGTTATAGCGAAAATGCCACGATGACCTGTTTGGAGCAGCAAAACCCTAGAATCCAAAGCTCTGATACCAAATGTTATGAAACCAGCTCACAAAAAGATAGAAAAGAGAGATCCACGCCTTAGAATTCAGCCTCTTCGAGGGGGAAACCTCCTTTACATTACATAAATGAACAATTCTTGGATGATACAAATGAAAATACCTCCTTTCTATATATAGGAGTCTAAGTGGTCCCAATACAATCAAAGCCTACATAACAATAATATTGTAGGGCACAACAATAACAATAGTGGGCTTCTATGTGGCACAATAGTAACAATATGGGCACTACATGGGTACATCAATATAAATAAGGGGTATAAATACAATAGTAATGGGGTAATCACTAGTATTATAGGGACCCAACAGTGGTGCTGTCTGTTTCTATAGGAAGACAGAGGACTGTTTCTACAGGAAGCCAGCGGACTGTTTCTACAGGAAGTTTGAAAAGAGGGAATCCAAAGGAGAAATCGACCGAGATTTTAGCCAAGGAGGCCACCAGGGCCATCAAAGATGAGGAGAGAGATTGGTTGCTCAGAGGATGAGCAACACTTTCAGTAGGGGGGTGATGATGAGCCCCAAAAATGGACAATTATTTGGGCTCATTCAACCTCCTAATTTGGCTTAATCCACCATTCTCATTAGTTTATTGCATGTTTTTTATTATATTTATGTTAATAGAGTGAATTTGATTAGTCATTATGCCAACAAGTCTAATGGGTGCTTTGTGTAGCCTTTTTGGTCAACTTGGAGACAAAATTGAAGGTCTTAATGAGCACTTGGCAGCCAAATTCGTGGGAGAACAAGCTAGAGGATTTGTAGGAAGGTGTCCCCTTCATTTATGGGCCCTTACCTCGAATTCTCCACCATCATCTCGGAGTTCAAGGGCCACCGAATCAATCAGCACAAGGGCAGCCAAGCAAGTCAAGTAGGACTGCTGTTAACTCCAAGTTTTGGGCAGCCAAGTCCCTAAAGTTTAGGAGGACTGTTGGGTCCTCAATTTGTATAAATAAGAAGCCTTAGGGCCTCATTTTGGTTAGCTAGTAGTTAGTCATTTTGGTTGGCCAAGGGTTAGTCATTTTGTAGGCAGAAGTTAGCTAGTTTGTATTTCGATTTTTAGGCAATAGACTAGCTTTGCTTTCAGCTCATTTTCAAGTTCTCCTTGTGGACAGTTTTGATGTAACTCTTCTTATCTTGCTCAATAAAGATGAATCCAGCTTTGCACCAGCTATAAATCTCTCTTAGGAGGCTATATCTCTTGGGGTTGGGCCCATCTCAAGCGCCCAATACCTCCTTTGTTTACTTTCATGTGTCTTTGCTGCATTCTTAGAATAAAATCTGCTATTTAGATTTAAATGTTTTGTTGTTATTTAAGTTGCTCTTGATGATAAAAAAAGGTTCTTCACGTTCAGATTTACTTGATTGGTTAATCACAGGGAATATATACAGAAAAAGGCTACCAAGTACTTTGGATCTCACCTCCCCCTCAGTAGAATCATGAGTTGGGACCAATGTGACTTTGCTGCCAACAAAAACACTGTCTTTTTGCTTCACCATGCAATTAGTAGTGTTGGATTTTTAGTTGTCGAACTTGATATCAGTTTTGATTGCATGCTTCAGTTTATGATTGCTTAGTTGCATAGTTATTTCACGTATTTCATTTCGAATAAACTTCTGTTCATTTCCTTTTGCTGTTAGGTCAGATTAGAGTGAAGTAACTAGGTCATAGGTTTTATAAGTGTTTGTTTGTTCAGTTTGAAAAACCGCTTGCAGAGTACCTATTATCCTTCCTTACCTACCCATACTCCATCCAACCTACCTGCTTCACCCTTCACTTAGAACCCTTACCTTACATTTGCCTCATTCGCTTACTTTGCCATGATTCTCATCTTCTTGTGCAACATCGTTTCATCCCTCCTTGAACAAATCTCACAATCTACGCCACTCCTCAACTCCATCCTCCAAGTCTTGAACTCCCCTACACCCCTATTTCACCTCCATACTCATTCCTCCACCTTTTTCCCTCCATCCATGCTTCAAGACCCCATTTCTGAACATCCTGTAGAAAAATTACAGAACATCCTGTAGAAATCCTAGAACATCCTGTAGAACCCTTGCAGACTTCCTGTAGAAGTTCATAAACACGGTTGCATGGCATCCTGAATTTGTGAAACTCTCTGAAAGAATGTTAGGGATCCCTTAGACCCTCTCTGTACCTTACTGACCTCTTCCATGCATTTCTCCTCCTTGATCCACCTTTGCAGAGTGAAAATCCAGTTAAAAGTACATGCATGATAATTCTAATAACTTAATCAAAAATACAAAAAGATGTTTTCTTCAGATAGTGATAACTTAGACACATTCATTTTACCTTCTTAGAAGTAATGGCATCTCTTTCAGTAGTTTGCATGCTCTCCTTTGCGTTAGTAGGACTAGCTGGTAGAATTAGGGTTTCCTAGGGTTTGCGTTTCTTTTTGGCTTTCAGTTTCTTTCCGCAAGTAAATTAGCTTCCTTTGAGTTAGCTTTCGTCCATCAATTAAAAAGCTTCTTCTAAGAGCTCATAGAATTTGGCTTAAGCTCCTAGCGGACTTGTGCCAGCTGACCAAGTGACAGCTGCGGCAAGAGCTAGTACTTGTGCATACAGCACCGTCGCTTCCAAGTTTGTTACGAACTACCAGGTTGATAAAATTAAAGAAGGGAGTTCCAGGAGTTGTAGCATTATTGCTACAATACTGGAGCCCACCACCTGATACACTTTAACGCTCCTTTGATACTCTTTGCCTTTTTTATATCCTCTTTAATGCACCTCTGATACTCTTTATCGCTGATCTAATTCTTGCTCACCGTTGTCTGGCAAAATGGAACTGCTAAAGTGTCCTCTGAGTGCCTTTCCTCCAGTAAATCATGTCTCCGACTATTTCACACTGACTGAAGCATGTATCCCTGTTTATCTCTATTTCTTTTACTGCGAGCTTGGGAATCCATCTTCTTTATTTCGAACTGTACAAAGAGGAAGAAAATTGTAAAATGGAGGGTCGGCAGTCGACGAGCTCGTTGCTGGAGCTTTCGTGGTTGGGAGGCAGTTTAAAAAATTAGAAATGCGACCTCGGCTGACATCAAAACCCGGAGCGCTGTTCGCAGCAAAATTATAACGAAAATGACATTTTTACCATATATTAAACAAAAGATTCTTTGGCGGGAAAATTTGATTTTTCGGACAAGTGACGTCAGCATGATGTTAATGAGTGGTACAGACGAGACGACATGGTGGGTGACATGGCAATACAGATGGTGACATGGAAGTGTGACGTCAGCAGAGGACAGCTGACATCAGTGGATGACATTAGCGAGGGGTCAGCGGGAGGGCAGTAAATGGTTTCGCTTGCACCGCTTTCGGTCTAGGGTAGTTTCGTGCGGAGAGGGAACGATCAACGTGGGAGCACGATGCGTGTCCCAGGTACGGCGCAAAAACCACCAGTTCCCCGGGGGTTAATGATCAACGGAAGGATGGATCGCGATATGGATATGGACCATTGGATGGATTGGCAGAGATCGGACGGATGGCATTTTGCGGAGTTGGCATATGGTTAATGCGCGGGGGCTGTATTTAAACAATGTTTTATAATGGAGTGGGGGCAGATTCTATTGGTTTGCGGGGTTAATTAATTTTATTAATTAACGTGAGGTTAATTAATATTTGGAAGGCGCAGGGAACAGTTATTACAAGGTTTCAAATAAACCTTTAATTCCATTTAAAACAACGATATATGGCTATAGTTTAGCTAGGGGCGGGAATAATAAAGTTTTGGGGTTTTTCATATATTAATATAATACAGGAAAGGGAACAATTACAAGGGAGTTATATATTATAAAGTTAGTTTGTTAATATGTATTTTGAATATGAAAGCACTAAGTATAATATTAGGAAACTTAGGCTTAAAGGGGAAAAAGAGTTTATGCAAGAAATGTGGCTAATCCCTAAGTAAAACAGATTCTTACTTAGGCAACGTTTATGGAATGAGAGGCTTCAAGAGGGATATTAAGCAGATCTTAATATCTTTGGGGGAAATTAGTAAGTGATTTGGGGAGAAGCATGAAGAGAAGTTAGTTATGCCTCGCTTGAGCTCCTCCAAGAGTATCTACTTTGCACTTGTGATAGAGGTAAATTTAACACTTGGAGAGACAAAATTTATCACAAGTCTTATTCTGCAACATCAAAACTGCCTACCCTGCCTACTTTTCCTAACAAATTTTTTTCTTCTTTACATTTGGGTGCACTTAGACTAGAAAACCCTTATCAAATTTCTTTTCTTTGCATGGTAAACCTACCTAAGTCTGCACTTATTTCTTCCAAGGGATTAGATTAAAAAGTTGAGCTCCTTTGCTTCTCTACCTATCTACTTACCTGCCAAGTTTAAACAGTTTGGACAGACTTTATTCTCTATCTCTAAAACAGGAAATTTAAACATGAACTGGCCAAGATTAAGTTGTTTGGCCATTCATCAATTGTGGCAAAATTTCAACAAGTTGTACATGATGCTTTATTTACAGAAAATGAAATAGTAGTGGCATTTAGACTTGCACACTTTCCTGGTCTTTTTTATTTGGGGTTCATTTCTTTTCATTTTTTCTTTTGACCATTTATTTTTTTCACCCTTTGATTTTTCTTTTAGGGTATACCCTCTTTACATTTTTTAATTTTTTTTTATTTTTTGATAATATGTAAAACCTTTGCAAAAGGGATGAACATATTACAGAGCTCAACCAGTCAATCATGAAATATGACACGTATAACCATAGGAGTATAACACTGGCTCCACTTGGGGATGGCTTTCCCTCGTGGAAAGTCAAGAACAGTAGGTCAAATGGCCTTCTGCATAACTTTTGCTCTCCTCTGAAATTTTCCTTTTGTTGGTTGCTTTATTGTATATATGACAGCACACTTTCTGAAGCATAGGGTCTTCTCTTCGGGCTTCAACTGCAGCAAGTTACTATCCAATCCACATTAAAATACATTTTTTTTTTTAATTTTTTCTTCCTCCTTGAATCCTTCTTGAGCACCTTGTCTCTTGGGCAAGAGCTTTCGACCTTGGTCCCTTTATCAAAATCTTCTTAATATTTTCCTGCACAACTATGAGATCTGGCTTGAAACAGAAAAGTGCTGCACTCTTCAAACCAGATTAGAAAATCATCAAAATCTTGGATTCAAACATTTAAGGATTTATTTCCTAACTCACTAAAAAATTGAATTTTAAAACAAACTAAAATCCTACCTACTTTACTCTAATATGTTTTCTGACTGCTGGTTAGGTAAAATGAAATAACCAATGCAAACACTTAAGAATTATATATATCAGTGACCTATGTTGATTGTGTTTGATGGTGTTTAAAATTGAGATCTTGCAATCAAATTTGGCTTTGTTAAACTTTGAGAAGATAAGGAAATTCCTGATCTCCTTTGCTGAATCTAGAAACTGTACAAAAGGATCCTGAAAAATATATACACTAATCTCGAACTGATTCAAACAACTGTACAAATGTTCTGGATAGCTTTCATGCCTTGGAATTGAGAAATCACTTTTGTCTTTGTCACCATGTTTTCAACTGTTCTTTGGAGTGATATTTTTACTTATTGTAATGCCTCTTCTGTAAAAACATTATCATCTTGTTTTTTACCCTTATAGTCTATTAATGGAGAATAATTCTGATTTCTTTCATCATTCAACCTGTTAGCTAATGGATCATAAAGAACTTGGAAGGATTCTTGCAACTTATTACATACAGGTTCAGATGGGACTTGACAGATTTGTACAAGTTGCTCCTCCTCTTCTTTAAAAATTTCACATGATTCAAAACAAAGGGGCAAGGAATCAACTTGGATTTTTTGATCATCTATTCCTGCTTCCAAGCTTTCTTCTGCAACCTGATATTTAATGGAATTTTGGGGCTGCAAATCTAAATATGACAAGTCTTGAACAACGATTTGATTGCCCTCTAGATGATTAATATCAAGACTTGTTGACATTTGATTTCTAATTGCATGATAGTTATCTCTAATAAACTGAAATGAATCAAAACAAATGGTAAAGTTCCTTCACTAATTTCAAAATTTTCTGCACTTTCCTCCTCATCTTCTCTACTACAATGAACAAGCTGATCACTTATTTTAAGCTGTTGATCCTGAATTTCCTTGTTCCACAAATTAGCTTATGATTCCTCTGCAAGGTTAATTTGGTTTTGAGGAACATAATCATCATCATATTGATCATATTTGGGTGAGCCATTGAAAGAAGAAATGTTATCAAATGCACACATTAGACCAGGAGATTGCTCCTCCACAGATTGCTCTACGAATTTGTCTTCTGATCTACGGTAGGTTGAGTTGGTAAAAATTTGTTCATGAATATCAACCCTTTCTTCTTGTGAAACAAATGTGCCATGATGATTTTGAACAAAGCATTCAACTTTCATTGTGATATTCTGTATCATTTCCTCTACTTTCTTTACCAAACTATCAAGTTTTTCCTCTTTCTTTGTTTTCAACTTTTCTTCCCTAATTTTCATATTAACCTCTACATCCACTACCATGTTATGCATTTGTTCCATAGTGGAGGGGTTTCTTTCTCTCAGATTAAATTCTATCTCTGAATAAAATGCGCTTGGGTAATGCAGTAGAGCTGAATCAGGGGGAGGTTTTATATTCAATGGTATCGAATGATAGATTTGATTGAATCTGTCTGAAAATTGTTGCATTGTTTCATCTGGATGTCTTTTTAATTGATTATATTCTTCTATGATCATGAGGAGATTGACTTTGATTATCCATCTGTCAAGGAAGATTTTGAGAAACTGCTCAAGATTTGGGATGCTTGCCTCAGGCAGGGTTTTGAACCAACTCCTGACTTTCCCTTGCAAAGAAATAGTGAAAAGCCTAATACTAACATCCTCTTCATCCACTTCAAATGAGTTAAGATAATCTTCAAAAACATGGATATGTTTTTGGGCAGTGACACCATTCTCTCCATCAAATCTTGGGAGATACTTGGGATAATTGTTAGGGAAAGAATGGACTGTAGGAGGAAAAATGAGTGGTTTATACCTATCAGGAACTTCATGAGGTACCGGAATATGTTCAGGGATCGGCTGATTGGTCTTGATTTTTTGATTCTCTTTAACTGAAAAATGATCTTCATAAGAATTAGAAGACTGTTGTTCAAATTTATAAGGAGAATTTGCATTTATATTTCTGGAAGGAAAATAAAAAAAAATTAATCTAAATTCATCTCTAAAATACAATATACATTGAAAAATATTGTCAATGAGAAAGAACATAATGTATTGGATAAAAATCCAAATCAAAAGCCTCATCTTTTCATACAGTTCTTTCAGGTTCATGTCTCCAGTGGAGTCTTGATTGTGAAATTGATGTGGAGTCGCCAGGTGGATGATTTTAACCTTTGTGTGTCTGATCCATGTCCACCATCATAGATCAGATCTAAACCTGTAAAACAGTTCTGAAGAAAAGGTTCAGTTTCTTTAGGAAACAAAAATTTTTAGTTTTTTATGATTATTTCAATTTTTTTATGATTTTTCAAAATGACTTTTATGATTTCTTTAAGAGGTTTTAGATATGATATTTAAACTTTCTTAAAGATTTTATTTGACAAGAGGAACTGATCAAGAATTTCAAACCAACTATTCAAACCATAAGCTAGACCGGAGATAGACTGAAGTAGCATTTATTTACTCCTGCAATTGCAAAGCAAAAGCAATTTCAAAAGCTACCTAGCTAACTTCAGGCTCCATCTGTACCTTATTAAATAAAAAACAGTAAAAAACAATTATTTAGATCCCCAATGGAGTCGCCAATGATATTATCACTCAGGTTGTTCCCAAAAGTTGTAAGAAAGGGAATACGACCGAGTTAACCACAGACCAATCTTTTAGTTACAGATTCTAGCCAATCTGCATCCAAAGAGGGCTCTCTCTTTATGATTTAGCTTTGTTTTGAAAGGTGTTAGGCTAGTTATGAAGTACAAGGGTTTTGTTTTGAGTTTGGGTGGTGAGATTCAGTAGAACAGTGAGGCAAAACTAAAGAGTTTAGTCCATTGGGCGTGATGGAGTCAAACGAAACAGGCTTTCTGGATTTGGTTTCTAACAGAGGATGGCATCACAAAGCAAGGTACTCAAACATGGAACAATTAAAGGTTGGAATTGGATGGAATGGACTCAAATGGGTGAAGGGCAGTTAAGAATCCTTCATCATATTGAAAGAGGGAAAGTGAAAGCTTACCGACAAAGAGCAATTAAGAATTATTTATAAAATAATCAACATGAAAGAATCAGGGGAAACAGGAGCAATTAAGAATTCATTGTTTATTCTAATTCTGAAGAAAACATAGAGAATAGTATGTTGGCATTATGATTCAGGTGTTGTCCTTGATGGCAACCCATTCAGGTGGTAGATCACTATTCTTGATGATCAGCTCTCTATTTTTAAGAAGGACGCAGGCAATCTGTTCAGAAAGTGCGTCCCCGCAGGTATACCATCCAGAACCCGCGTCCAGGGACGCAGGCCAGCCGTTTAGGGGGTGCGTCCACCCAGTGCACACATTTCAAGACAGAGAAAAGCACGAGGGGGTTTCTTGTGTGGTATCTAGCCGACGGTTTTGTGTTTCTATGGTGTCGGCTCGTGGTATTGTTCCATGTTTTGGGGAGGAGCTTGCCTATATAAAGCAAAGGAGTTCATTTGGATTAATCATCATCTTTGGTTGAATATCTTTTGGGGAGATCTAGTCCAGATCTATGAGGGCGAATCTTCTAATGGACTGTGATCTCTATGGTGCATGATCAGATCTGCAGATCTGACTGTTTGGGCTAGTGCTGAAGTCTTCATATCTTTTATATCTGAAGGGACGCAGGTTCAGTGAAGGGCAAGTGCGCCGAGACGCAGTACAGTAAGGGCTTAGGTGCGTCTCTGAAGCGAAAGACGCGGCGCGATAGTATTATTGGATGCGTCTCTGAAGCAAAAGACGCGGCGCGATAGTATTGTTGGGTGCGCCGGTACGTAGAGCAGTTTAAAGGAACAGTGCATCAGCACGCAGAGCAGCAGAAGGTAAACTGCGTCCAGTCGCAGGCCACAGAAAAGAAAATTGCGTCCATGTCTTAAGATGATTTGTTGACTGTATTTTTCTGTTCATAAGGTGTTCTGGGTTAGTTCTGTGATTACTGATCTGATAACTGTAGTAGACTGTAACTGGTGTATACTTGTTGATCATTTGATTCTTCATGAAAAGAAGTAGGGGGTTGTAGCTCCCTTCCAGGAGAAACTGGAAAACGAGAGAGAGTTGTAGCTCTCTGCAGGTTGGAGCCTGCGTACTGGTAAAGGACTGCACCAGTACAAAATCATTGTAAAAGAATTTCTAAATTGAAAGAAGATAGAGACATATTGCAGCAGGTGGTTTTCTCCCACATTGGGTTTCCACCTTACATCTTGTGTTCTTTGGTGTGACTGTCTATTTTCTTTGTTCATGCTCATTATTTTATGGTACTGATATGCAAGAATAATTCAAAAGATCAAATAAGGAAGATTTGTTAAATTGCTAGATAATACTGATTCACCCCCCCTCTCAGTATTATTTCCAACAATTGGTATCAGAGCAGGTCCTTCAGAAAATCTTGATCGCTTGAAGGTAGATCGTTCATCATGAGCAACTACGAGAGAGAAGCATCAATCAGGCCACCGGTTTTTGATGGGACAAACTTCAATTATTGGAAGGTAAGAGTTACTGCATATCTTCAATCTCTTGGTACAGAAGTTTGGGACATTGTAGAAACAGGCTATGCTTTTCCTTCAGCTACTCCTACAGATCCAGCTGAGAAAAAGAAGTATGAAACAAATGCAAAAGCAGTCAGTACTCTATTAGGAAGTATATCCCAAACAGAATTCATGAAGGTAATGCACTTCAAATCAGCAAAAGAAATATGGGACAAAATGATCACGAGCTATGAAGGAGATGAACAGGTAAAACAAGCTAAACTTCAAACTCTCAGGATTCAATATGAGACTCTCAAGATGTATAATGATGAAAGTGTGGCTAATTATTTTCTTCGGGTAGATGAGATTGTTAATTGTATGAAAAATTTGGGTGAAGAAATAAAAGAGCCTATAGTAGTTCAAAAGATTCTAAGATCATTATCCCCCAAGTTTGAATCTAAAGTATCTGCAATAGAAGAAAAAGAAAATCTCCGTGTTCTCACTATGTCTCAGCTACATGGAATTCTAACTGCTTATGAAATGAGAAAGGGAGGTCCATCAGACAGAAGGGAGGCTGCTTTTAAGACATCAGGCAAAGAAGATCACTATGAAGCAAGCCATGTTCCAGAAGAAGAGGAAGAAGAATCAAATTTTGTCAGAAATCTTCAAAGGGGTTCTGGAAGGTTCAGAGGTAAGCTACCTTTCAAATGCTTTGCTTGTGGAAGAGTAGGTCATTATGCTGCGAAATGTCCTTATAAGGATAAAGGAAAGGAACCAGCTAGATGGAACAAGAAACAAAGTGCAAATAAGAAAAGCTACTACACCCATGAAGATAGTGATGGCTTATCAAACAGTGATGAAGATGAACAAGGTAATAAATATAGGTTGTTAATGGCATTTGAAGATGATGATTATGAGGATGCTGTAGATGTGGATAACCTTTATGATGAAATTACTAGACTCAAAAGATGTATAGAAGAAAAGAACATGATCATTGATACTCTACAATTTCAAATTGATGAAAAGGAAAAACATCTTGAAAAATTAGAAGGTGAAATTGTTGGTCTTAGAAAAGAAATTGAGAAAACAAAAGCTATTAATCTCAAGTTTGTCAAAGGATCTGAAACTTTGGATGAGATCATCAGTGTGCAGCGGTCTCCACTAAATAAGACAGGTCTGGGCTATAATGGAGAAACTTCTCAAGCATCCACTTCAAAAAGTTATCTTGATGCAGCAAGAAGAAATGAGCAAAAGCACAATGAAGATCATCAGGTAAAGCAGGGACAAACTTCAAACAGAAACTATCAGGGGCAATCCAGCTTAAGGGTGAACAAAAGCCACAACCAGCCACAGGGAAAATCTTCCCAGTTTGGTTCAAGAATAGATGAAAATAGAAATTACAATCAGTTGGCTGGTAGATTCAATAACCGCAGAAGCTTCTTCAATGGACAATGCTTTTCTTGCCATAACTTTGGTCACAAAGCAGCTCAATGTGTTGCGTATAAAACAATCATGACTAGGGAAGCTCAAAAACAAAGAAGTATGACAGGGATTACAAAAAGGACCTATAACAACTTTTCGGCTCTTGAAAATGAAGTTGAATGTTCTATTTGCAATAATTTTGGTCATGAAGACTTTGAATGCAGAAGCAGGTTTCAGGAAAGAAAGGAACAAGAGCGGAAAAAGGAACAAGCCTCAGGCACCAAAACATGGAGAATAAAGGAACCTCAAACAGAAAGATGTGGGATAGCATTTTATGCAGAAGGACAGGAAAATCTATGGTACATTGACAGTGGATGTTCGAAGCATATGACAGGTGATAAAGAAAAACTTGAGTCTTATTCTATTTTAGAAAAGGGAAAGAAAGTCTCTTTCAGAAATGATACTCCTGCAACTATAAAAGGAAAAGGTATTGCTCCTTTAAAAGAAGATGTTAAGGCTGGAAATGTTTTGTATGTTGATGGATTGAAGCATAATCTACTAAGTGTCAGCCAGATGTGTGATCAAAGAACCGAGGTTATATTCAGATCAAATGGATGTCTTGTTCGTGATCTTGATACAGGTAAAACAGTTCTCAAAGGGAAAAGAACTCCAAATAATCTATACATATTTGAAGAAGGACAACAACAATTCTATCTAAGCAAGGATGAAGAGCACTGGTTATGGCATCGAAGGTTGGGACATCTAAGCTTCTCACAAATAAGGAAAGCATGCAAATATCAGGCAGTTCGCGATCTTCCAGATATCAAAATTCCTGACAACACCATATGCAGATCATGTCAGTTTGGAAAACAAACCAGGACTAACTTTCAAGAGAAAGAAGGATCAGCTAGCATGCCTCTTGAGCTAGTACATACAGATGTATGTGGACCATTCAGGAAAAGAACACCTAGAGGAGAGGAATACTTGATATTATTTATTGACGATTTCTCCAGGTTTGTTTGGTTAGGACTTATGAAGCACAAAGATGAAGCATTCGAAAAATTCAAATCCTTCAAAGCCTTGGTTGAAAATGAATCAGGTCACAAAATTAAGTGCCTCAGATCCGACAGAGGTGGGGAATTTACTTCAAATGAATTTTTCGATTTCTGTGATGAACATGGGATAAGGAGAGAATTCTCTACAGCTAGAACTCCTCAGCAAAATGGAGTTGTTGAAAGAATGAACAGAACAATCCAACAAATGGCTCGTGCTATGCTTGATGAATCAGGAACTCCCGCAACTTTCTGGGGTGAGGCTGCACATGCTGCGGTTATTATTCTCAACAAGACAAATGTCCGGGTGAACAGCACTCAAACTCCTCATGAGCTCTGGAGTGGTAAAACTCCTTCGGTAAAGCACTTCAAAATCTTTGGGAGCAAATGCTATATCAAGAATACTGAGGAGCAGCTTGGCAAACTTGATCCTAGAGAAGATGAAGGCATTCTTCTTGGCTATTCTCCACATAGCAAAGCATACAAATGCTACAATAAAAGACTTGGCAGAATTGTTGACAGCATTGATGTAGTGGTTGATGAGAAGGGATACATTCCTAGGCAAATACATCGTGAAGACATCGAAGAAGATGAAAGCTACCCTCAAAGACAGAATGATGAAGAAGAAGAACCTCAAAAGAATCTCAAGAAGAACCTCACGAAGACGCAGAAGAACGAACAAGAATAGAAGAAAAGACTCCATCCAGATATGTTCAGAAGAACCATCCAGAATCTCAGATCATGGGACAGAAAGAAGCAGGTATACAAACTAGAAGAACAGTTGCAGAAGCTTCAAGCTATTTGGCGTTACTCTCTTCTACTGAACCACAAAATGTGAAAGAGGCATGCAAAGATGAATGTTGGGTAAAAGCAATGGATGAAGAACTTGAGCAAATCGAAAAGAACAACACTTGGGAGCTGGTTCCTAGACCAAAGGATAAGAATGTTATTGAAACAAAATGGGTCTTCAAAAATAAATTGAATGGAAATGGAGAAGTAATTAGAAACAAAGCCAGACTTGTTTGTAAAGGGTATGCGCAGCAAGAAGGAATAGACTTTGAAGAAACCTTTGCTCCTGTTGCAAGACTTGAGGCCATCTGAATGTTCCTTGCTCTCTCAAGTTTTCAGAACTTCAAAGTATTTCAAATGGATGTGAAATCAGCCTTTCTGAATGGAGACTTGGATGAAGAAGTATACATTGAACAGCCAGATGGGTTCATTCTTGGAAATAATCCAAATCTTGTATGCCGATTAAAAAAGGCTCTCTATGGTCTCAAACAAGCTCCAAGGGCTTGGTACTACCGGTTGGACAAATATCTTCATCAACAAGGTTTTTCAAAAGGTTCTGCAGATAGCAATCTGTATATAAAAGTTGAAAATGATAAATTGCTAATACTTGTTGTGTATGTAGATGACATTATTTTTGGCAGCAATGAAGAAGCTATGAGTCAAAGCTTTGCCTCGGTCATGCAGAAAGAATTTGAAATGTCCTTACTAGGAGAACTGACATACTTCCTTGGTTTGCAAATCCAACAAAAGGAAGGAGGAATCCTTTTATCTCAAACCAAGTATCTCAAGCAGATTTTGAAGAAATATGGCATGGAAGATGCAAAACCAGTATGTACACCCATGGTCACAGGATGTAGTCTCAGTGCAAATGATGAATCTGCAGCAGTACATCAACCAACCTACAGATCTATGATTGGAAGTTTACTATATTTGACAGGTACCCGACCAGACATCATGCATGCAGTTGGAATAGTTGGAAGATTTCAGGCAAATCCGAAGGAGACTCATCTTCAGGCAGTGAAGAGAATTTTCAAATATCTTCAAGGGACTCAAAATTATGGCTTATGGTATCCTAGAGATACAGATCTCACTCTTCATGCTTATACAGATGCAGATTGGGCCGGAAGCGTGGATGACAGGAAAAGCACAAGTGGTGGTGCATTCTTTATGGGTTCCAGACTGGTATCTTGGTTCAGCAAGAAACAGAGTTCAATTGCCTTGTCTACAGCTGAAGCGGAATATGTTGCTGCTGCATCTTGTTGCACCCAACTCCTTTGGATGATGCAGACTTTGCAGGATTATCAAATCACTTGTACACCTCCAATCCCTATCTTATGTGACAACACAAGTGCAATCAGCATCTCAAAGAATCTGGTTATGCATTCAAAAACCAAGCACATACCAATCAAGTACCATTTTCTCCGGGAACAAGTACTTGAACAGAAGGTCAAGCTGGAGTATGTTCCCTCTAAGGAACAAGTTGCTGATATTTTCACCAAACCGTTGCCCAGGGACACTTTTGAATACCTCAGGCAAAAGCTGGGGGTTGTTGATGCATCATCTTATTGTTGAACCTCTTCTTATCGGTGATATAGGCTCAGGGGGAGCACATAATGCATTGTTGGCATTATGAAGAAGGAGATCTTGGAAATAGCTGCAATATGTCTCTATCTCTTTCATGGTGGATTTCTGGTTATTTGCAGATCTGGAGGAGCATGAGCATAGGGGGAGCATACCCTTTGCCCTTGATGTCAAAGGGGGAGAATGAAGCTGAAGATCATGAGGTTGCCATCAAGACCAAAGGGGGAGATTGTTGGCATTATGATTCAGGTGTTGTCCTTGATGGCAACCCATTCAGGTGGTAGATCACTATTCTTGATGATCAGCTCTCTATTTTTAAGAAGGACGCAGGCAATCTGTTCAGAAAGTGCGTTCCCGCAGGTATACCATGCAGAACCCGCGTCCAGGGACGCAGGCCAGCCGTTCAGGGGGTGCGTCCACCTAGTGCACACATTTCAAGACAGAGAAAAGCACGAGGGGTTTCTTGTGTGGTATCTAGCCGACGGTTTTGTGTTTCTATGGTGTCGGCTCGTGGTATTGTTCCATGTTTTGGGGAGGAGCTTGCCTATATAAAGCAAAGGAGTTCATTTGGATTAATCATCATCTTTGGCTGAATATCTTTTGGGGAGATCTAGTCCAGATCTATGAGGGCGAATCTTCTAATGGACTGTGATCTCTATGGCGCATGATCAGATCTGCAGATCTGACTGTTTGGGCTAGTGCTGAAGTCTTCATATCTTTTATATCTGAAGGGATGCAGGTTCAGTGAAGGGCAAGTGCGCTGAGACGCAGTACAGTAAGGGCTTAGGTGCGTCTCTGAAACGAAAGACGCGGCGCGATAGTATTATTGGATGCGTCTCTGAAGCAAAAGACGCGGCGCGATAGTATTGTTGGGTGCGCCGGTACGCAGAGCAGTTTAAAGGAACAGTGCGTCGGCACGCAGAGCAGCAGAAGGTAAACTGCGTCCAGTCGCAGGCCACAGAAAAGAAAATTGCGTCCCTGTCTTAAGATGATCTGTTGACTGTATTTTTCTGTTCATAAGGTGTTCTGGGTTAGTTCTGTGATTACTGATCTGATAACTGTAGTGGACTGTAACTGGTGTATACTTGTTGATCATTTGATTCTTCATGAAAAGAAGTAGGGGGTTGTAGCTCCCTTCCAGGAGAAACTGGAAAACAAGAGAGAGTTGTAGCTCTCTGCAGGTTGCAGCCTGCGTACTGGTAAAGGACTGCACCAGTACAAAATCATTGTAAAAGAATTTCTGAATTGAAAGAAGATAGAGACATATTGCAGCAGGTGGTTTTCTCCCACATTGGGTTTCCACCTTACATCTTGTGTTCTTTGGTGTGACTGTCTATTTTCTTTGTTCATGCTCATTATTTTATGGTACTGATATGCAAGAATAATTCGAAAGATCAAATAAGGAAGATTTGTTAAATTGCTAGATAATACTGATTCACCCCCCCTCTCAGTATTATTTCCAACATAGTAGACACTGAAAATAGATTGCAGCTAAGCAAATTCTGGATTAATCATTTTCTCTACTATTTAGATTATGAAACAAAGGTGCTATAGTAAACATGAAACCTGTAAAACACAAGATATAGGGGACTTATTGATCCGGAGTTTGATTCAATAATTCTGTGACAAGTCCTCTGCTTTGATTCTTCATCTAGTAGGCCAGGCAACAGTTTGATTCCAACAGCTTTTTATTCCAAAGTTCAGTATTTACAACAAAGTCTAGGGAAATCTACACATACCCAACCTCTTCAAAACTCTTATGAAGAGGGTATTTATACAATAAAAATATGTACTACAGAATGTCTCATCAAAGCTATGAGACAATATCTAAGTTTAACCTAAATTAATTTACAAGCAAGGTAGAAACAGCTCGGGAAAAATATCTAATGTTGTGCTGGAGGCTGCCTCTTTAGGGTTCGGCTTGCAGGTGTCCTTTGTAGCTCTAGGTTGACTCTTTGTCTTAATTGTTGCATTAAACTTCTCATCTGCTTCTTTTAGTCGGCTATGATACTCTTTAATTTTGATTTGATATGCTTTTAATTTTGCCCTGATACACTTTAACGCTCCTCTGATACTCTTTGACTTTTTTATATCCTCTTTAATGCTCCTCTGATACTCTTTATCACTGATATGATTCTTGCTCACCGCTGTCTGGCAAAATGGAACTGCTAACGTGTCCTCTGAGTGCCTTTCCTCTGGTAAATCATGTCTCTGACTGTTTCACACTGACTGCAGCATGTATCCCTGTTTATCTCTATTTCTTCTACTGCGAGCTCGGGAATCCCTCTGCTTTGTTTCGAACTGTACAAAGAGGAAGAAAACTGTAAAATGGAGGGTCGGCAGTCGGCGAGCTCATTGCTGGAGCTTTCGTGGTTGGGAGGCGGTTTAAAACATTGGAAATGTGACCTCGGCTGACATCAAAACCCGGAGCGCTGTTCGCAGCAAAATTATAACAAAAATGACCTTTTTACCATATATTGAACAAAAGATTTTTTGGCGGGAAAATTTGATTTTTCGGACGGGTGACGTCAGCATGACATCAGTGGGGGGTACGGAACAGATGATGTGGCGGGTGATGTGGCAGTATGGATGGTGACATGGCAGTGTGACGTCAGCAGAGGATAGCTGACATCAGTGGATGACGTCAGCGAGGGGTCAGCGGGAGGGCGGTAAATGGTTTTTCCCGCACCGCTTTCGGGCTAGGGCGGTTTCGAGCGGAGAGGGAGCGATCAACGCGGGAGCACGACGCATGTCCCGGGTACGGTGCAAAAACCACCAGTTCCCCGGGGGTTAATGTACAGCGAAAGGATGGGTCACGATATGGATATGGACCATCAGATGGATTGGCAGAGATCGGACGGATGGCGTTTTGCGGAGATGGCAGATGGTTAATGCGCGGGGGCTGTATTTAAATAGTGTTTTATAATGGAGTGGGGGCGGTTTCTATTTGTTTGCGGGGTTAATTAAGTTCATTAATTAACGTGAGGTTAATTAATATTTGGAAGGCACGGGGAATGATTATTACAAGGTTTCAAATAAACCTTTAATTCCATTTAAAACAACGATATATGGCTATAGTTTAGCGGGGGGTGGGAATAATAAAGTTTTGGGGTTTTTCATATATTAATATAATATGGGAAAGGGAACAATAACAAGGGAGTTATATAGTATAAAGTTAGTTTGTTAATATGGATTTTGAATATGAAAGCGCTAAGTATAATGTTAGGAAACTTAGGCTTAAAGGGGAAAAAGAGTTTATGCAAGAAATATGGCTAATCCCTAAGTAAAACAGATTCTTACTTAGGCAAATATTTATGGAATGAGAGGCTTCAAGAGGGATATTAAGCAGATCTTAATATCTTTGGGGGAAATTAGTAAGTGATTTGGGGAGAAGCATGAAGGGAAGTTAGTTATGCCTCGCTTGAGCTGCTCCAAGAGTATCTGCTTTGCACTTGTGATAGAGGTAAATTTAACACTTTGAGAGACAAAATTTATCACAAGTCTTATTCTGCAACATCAAAACTGCCTACCCTGCCTACTTTGCCTAACATTTTTTCTTCTTTACATTTGGGTGCACTTAGATTAGCAAACCCTTATCAATTTTCTTTTCTTTGCATGGTAAGCCTACCTAAGTCTGCACTTATTTCTTCCAAGGGCTCAGATTAAACAGTTGAGCTCCTTTTCTTCTGTACCTATCTACTTATCTGCCAAGCTTAAACAATTTGGACAGACTTTATTCTCTCTCTCTAAAACAAGAAATTTAAACATGAACTGGCCAGGATTAAGCTATTTGGCCATTCATCAATTCTGGCAAAATTTCAACAAGTTGTACATGATGCTTTATTTACAGAAAATGAAATAGTAGTGCCATTTAGACTTGCACACTTTCCTGGTATTTTTTATTTGGGGTTCATTTCTTTACATTTTTTCTTTTGACCATTTATTTTTTTCACCCTTTGATTTTTCTTTTACGGTATACCCTCTTTACATTTTTTAATTTTTTTTTTATTTTTTGATAATATGTAAAACCTTTGCAAAAGGGATGAACATATTACAGAGCTCAACCAGTCAATCATGAAATATGACACCTATAACCATAGGAGTATAACAAGTTCTAACTGGGACTTCATACCTGGGTGATCCCATAAATGTTGGCAGGTCGAGCACTGTTAACATTTCTAGAAGGAGGGAAGCCAGATGTATATGGCTAAAATCCCCCTCACACTCATTCATCAACCATCTAGTCAAGGAAGTAACTCACACTCCCTCTCACCTACACACGACTTGTTGGGTCCCTATAACACTAGTGATTACCCATTACTATTGTAGTTATACCCCTTATTTATATTGTTGTGCCCCTATTACCCCCATATTGTTATTTCTGTGCCCCATAAAATCCCTCTATTGTTATTTTTGTGGCTTTATATTATTATTGTTAGGTCGGCTGGATTATATTGTGACTGCTTAGACTCCTATATATAGAAAGGAGGTTTTGTCATTTGAATCATCCAAGAATTGTTAATTTATGTAATGTAAAGGAGGTTGCCCCCTCGAAAAGGCTAAATTCTAAGGCGTTGATCTATCTTTTCTATCTTTTCTTGAGCTAGTTTCATAACATTTGATATCAGAGCTTTGGATTCTAGGGTTTCGCTGCTCCAAATAGGTCATCATGGAATTTTCGCTATAACTTTTTGTCTGTGACGTTTCAGAAGTTGCAAAAAAAAAAACATTTGAGAAGAAATCGCGTTGAACCGTGGGTCAAAATTTCATAACTTTTCATGTGATATTTGTGGAGATATGATCTAAGGAAGTTGGTATTTTTGCAGACTCCTGAGTTACATTCAAAACAAGTGACCTGGGGAAAATCATCATAACTTTCTCTCTAAGTATCAGATTGAAATTTCGTAAGAAGGTATAGAAAGAGGGCGGACTATAGTTTCTTGTATGAATTTTTCAGATCCAAAGATCGAAGTAGTGACTCGTGGCACATCGTACAAGTTCGCTCTACTGAACTAGTCTATAATCAAGTCACTGTGGGAGATTTCACATAACTCTTCCTTGGAGAATCCAATTTGGGTCAGACTTGTTGCATTAGAAAGAGGACATAGAGTGCTACTGCAGCTCAAAAATTCAGAACTAGATGATCGAAAAGTACAGAGATACATCAGAGGCAATATCGAGCTCCTACAAAGTGAAAAAAGATGTGTAGATTTTTTTAAATTTTTGCTTAAGCTTGGTTTGCAAATTTATTTTGAAGCAATTCAAAGGGTATAATAGAGCATTATTATCGGTAACTGGTGCCCTGAGGAAAGAAAATTCAAACACCTAGTAAGGAACCTGAAAGCTCTAGCATGACCCATGAAGAAGAAGAAGAAATGCTATATGATATATCAAAATTACAAGAACAAGTGCAACAAGTGTCACTTGCACAAAAAGCAACAGAATCTAAAATGGATGGTTTAAGGAAAGATGTAGAAGCTAAGATGGATGGTTTAAATAAAGGTGTAGAAGCTAAGATGGATGGCATGGAAGCTAAGGTGAATGGCATGGACGCTAAAATTGATGGCATGGATGATAAGATGGAAGAATTGAAGATAAATATGAATAAGTTGCTACAAGAAATGGTCACTAAGGGTGAAAGGGTACTAAAGGAAACTCATGATGAGAACAAAAGAAATGTTAATCATGATTCCATAGACTCTAATGTTGGATCAAAGACTCACCATGTTCCAAAAATCGATATGAGGAAGTTTGATGGCAAGGATCCCGCCACATGGATATTACAGATGGAGCAATTCTTCGATCTCAATAATGTGCAAAACGCACAAAAGGTACGTATGGCAACTGTATATTTGGAACCAAATCAGTTTGTATGGTATCAATGGCTTTGTTCTCGTAAAACAATTTATCACTTGGGCAATTTTTACGGAAGAATTGATAGCACATTATGAGGATACAAAAAGCAACACTTTTTTTAGCCAATTGATAAGTCTCAAACAAAAGGGTTCAATAATGGAGCACATTGAGGAGTTCCAAAAATTGAACATAAGGGTAAAAGATATTCCAGAGGAGCATAGGATTGATGTGTTCATAGGGTCTTTAAAGGATAATATCCAACATGATGTTCGCCTTTGGGAACCTGATTCATTAGAGAAGGCATTCAGGTTAGCAAGAAAAATGGAAAGCAAAATTATGGCAACTAGGAAGCATACCACTCACAACTATAAAGACGGAAGTGTTGTTGCCCTAGTCTTCCACAACCTACAAGGTTGACACCACAACAATTGGAAGAAAAAAGAGCAAAAGGGCTTTGTTACAGTTGTGATAGCAAATACACAAAAGGTCATAAGTGTGCTGAGAAGAAATTATTCTACATAGATTGTGAAGAGGAAGAAGAAAAGGAGCAAGAAAGGTCAAAAGAAGAGGATATACTCCAGGAACAAAGCCTAGATGAAGAACAAATAAATCCGACCATATCTTGTAATGCATTGGCGGGAATTACCACTCCTCAAACCATCAAGATAGAAGGACAAATCAAGAAGAAAAAGGTAATAGTGTTGATTGATTCAGGAAGCACCCACAATTTTATTCATTGTAGGGTAGCAAAAGAATTGAATTGCTTCCTATATCCAGCACCAGAGTGTCAAGTGATGATTGCAAATGGAGGAACAATAAATTTCTCTGGAAAGTGCCATAATATCAAGCTATCCATGGGAGAATATGTATTGACTAGCCCAATGCTTTCCATTCCAATGGGAGGTGTTGATGTTGTACTAGGAGTCCAATGGCTACAATCCTTGGGTACAATAGCTTTTAATTTTCAAGAACTTTTCATCAAATTTTCTATGGAAGGAAAGGAAGTTGAATTAAGGGGTATTGCAGGGAAACCAGGAAAGATAATCAGCTCTAATGGCATGACAAAGCTTCTAAAAAAGGAGCAAAGAGGTGTAATTGCACAATTATGTTCGCTAGATGTTTCCACATTGGAATCATCTATTTCTCCAGATCTCCAAAAAGTCTTGGACAATCATTCCAAGGTATTTGAGACTCCCAAAGGTCTCCCACCTATGCGTGATCATGATCATGCTATTCATCTGATTCCAGGAAGTGTTCCTCCAAACATCAGGCCGTACAGATATCCCTATGTCCAAAAAAGTGAAATTGAACGTATGGTTGCAGAAATGCTAGAGGCTGGTATAATTCAACCGAGTCAAAGTTCTTTCTCAGCTCCAGTAGTATTGGTGCACAAGAAGGATGGATCATGGCGCATGTGTCCGGATTATAGGGAGCTCAACAAGCTCACTATTAAAGATAAGTTCCCCATTCCTGTCATTGATGAATTACTGGATGAATTGCATGGATCAATTTACTTCACCAAGTTGGATCTTCGTTCGAGATATCATCAAATCAGAATGAAGATTGAAGACATTCCGAAAACGGCATTTAGAACTCATGAGGGTCATTATGAATTTTTGGTCATGCCTTTTGGCCTTACCAATGCACCTTCAACATTTCAAGGTTTGATGAATTCAATTTTCAAACCATTCCTTAGAAAATTTGTGTTAGTATTTTTTGATGATATACTAATCTACAACAAGTCTTGGAAGGATCATGTTGAACATGTTGACAGGGTGCTACAACTATTGGAGGAGAAACAATTATATGCAAAAAGATCCAAATGTTTCTTTGGAGTCCAGGAGGTGGAATATTTGGGTCATATTGTATCTCATGAAGGAGTTAAGGTAGACCCTAGCAAAATTAAAGCCATTAAGGAATGGAAAATCCCCACATCCATAAAGCATCTGCGAGGATTTCTTGGGTTGACAGGGTATTATCGCAAGTTTGTTAAGAATTATGGGAGAATAGCAGCACCTCTAACAACATTATTGAAGAAAGATTCATTTTCATGGACTCCGGAAGCAACAAAGGCCTTTGAACATCTTAAAGAGGCAATGTGCCAAGCACCGGTCTTAGCTACAACGGACTTCACAAAAACCTTTATTGTGGAATGTGATGCTTCAGGAAATGGAATTGGTGTTGTTCTAATGCAAGATGAAAGACCCATTGCTTTTGAAAGTCGTCCAATCAAGGGAAAGTTTTTAAGCAAAGCTATTTATGAGAAGGAAATGTTGGCAATACTCCATGCACTTAAGAAATGGCGACCCTACCTAATGGGAAGACACTTCAAGGTAAAAACGGATCATGATAGCCTTAAATACTTTTTAGAACAAAGATTATCCTCTGAAGAGCAACAAAAGTGGGTCACAAAGATGTTGGGTTATGACTTTGAAATCATCTACAAAAAAGGGAAGCAAAATGTGGTGGCAGATGCACTCTCAAGAAAGGATGAGGATGTGGAAGCATTGTTGTGTGCCATTTCTATTATCCAACCAGATTGGATAAATGAAGCAAGGGAGGAATGGAAGAATGACGAAGAAGTGTGGGCACTTATTCGAAAGCTACAACAAGATTCCAGTACTTCTGATACATTTAGCTGGAAAAATGATTCGTTATGGTACAAAGATCGCTTATACCTCTGTAAGAATTCCCAGCTAAAACAAAAGATTCTTATGGAATTGCACACTTCTCCCTTAGGAGGGCACTCAGGATTTTTAAAAACTTACCACAGGGTTAAGAAGGAATTTTTTTGGGATGGCCTTAAATCAGATATTCAAAAGTTTGTGGCGGAATGTTTGGTTTGCCAACAAAATAAAGTTGAAACAATTAAGACACCGGGTCTATTACAACCTTTATCCATTCCAAGCCAACGTTGGGAGGAGGTTTCAATGGATTTTATCACAGGTTTACCCAAGTCTGAGGGAAAGAGTGTCATCATGGTGGTAGTTGACAGACTTACCAAGTATGCACACTTTTGTGCATTATCACATCCATTTAAAGCCAGTACAGTTTCTACTGCATTTATGGAAACAGTTCAAAAGCTACATGGAAACCCAAAGATTATTGTAAGTGACAGAGATCCCATTTTCACTGGAAATTTTTGGACAGAATTATTTTCTTGTCTTGGTACTCAGTTAGCTCATAGCTCATCTTATCATCCTCAATCTGATGGGCAAACTGAGATAGTAAACAAATGTTTGGAAGGATATCTTCGTTGCTTTGTATCTGATAAACAGACACAATGGGTCAAATGGTTGCCTCTGGCTGAATGGTGGTATAACACTTCCTTCCATACAGCAACAAAAATGACCCCATTTATGGCACTTTATGGGTATCAACCACCATCCATCACATCATATTTAAGAGAAAATTCTAAGGTTCAGGCAGTGGAACATCACATCGAACATCAACAACAAGTCCTCCAACTCTTAAAGGATAACCTCGTGTTGGCACAAAATAGAATGAAACAACAGGCAGATCAACATCGCAGTGAAAGAAGTTTTGATGTAGGTGATTGGGTATTCCTACGGCTACAACCATATAAGCAAATGTCCCTAAAGCAAGCTAAGAAGGATAATAAATTATCACCAAAGTATTATGGTTCGTACAAGGTGTTGCAAAAGATTGGTACTATGGCATACAAATTGGAGCTTCCTGCAGCTTCTCGATTGCACCCAGTTTTCCATGTTTCATGTTTAAAGAAGGTTATAGGCGACAAGCTCCCAATTCAAACAATATTGCCAGAACTTGACGAGGAAGGAAAAATTATATTGGAACAGGAAGCAGTCACAGAAACAAGAACTTGACAGCTACGAAATCGATCAATTTTAGAGTATCTTATCAAGTGGAAGAACTTATCCGCTGAAGATTCCACATGGGAGAATGAAAATTTTATGCAGAAGTATCCAGAACTACTCAAGCGTTGAGGACAACACTTTTTTGAAGGAGAGGGGCATGTTGGGTCCCTATAATACTAGTGATTACCCCATTACTATTGTAGTTATACCCCTTATTTATATTTTTGTGCCCCTATTACCCCCATATTGTTATTTTTGTGCCCCATAGAATCCCTCTATTGTTATTTTTGTGGCTTTATATTATTATTGTTAGTTTGGCTGGATTATATTGTGACTCCTTAGACTCCTATATATAGAAAGGAGGTTTTTTCATTTGAATCATCCAAGAATTGTTCATTTATGTAATGTAAAGGAGGTTGCCCCCTCGAAGAGGCTGAATTCTAAGGCGTTGATCTATCTTTTCTATCTTTTCTTGAGCTGGTTTCATAACACGACTCTACAGTTGGTTACTCCTCACCTCCCAGAATTGAACACGAGATTTCATATCAACACCTTCACTCCGTCCATCCCATCACTCGTTAGTTCGCGAAAGTAGTAGAACCGATCCGAGGCATACAACATCTTCCACATACATGTAGGAATCCAAAAGCCACTCCCACAGGAGTTGTTGTATCATCAATGGAAGAAGAAGTCCTTACCATACTTGAAGTTCTAGAAGAAGATATTGAAGATGGATAGGAACCTCTGATCTTCTGGTAAGACGAACAAGACACTCTTGTGATCTTAGGATCAGAATTCGGTGTAAGAGGCAGAGGGGAAGGTAGCAGAGGTGACGTAGGCAGAGATGGACCAACAAACTCAAAGCCAGAACCATCAGACTCCGAACGAGAGGAAGAGGATGACGAAGAAGAAGATATGGCTGACCCAAATCTTAAATGGATGACTCAAGGACCATTGGCTCTCCCAGCTATTCTACACAAGATGCTGAAGTGAGCGGAGAGAATGAACATCAAGTTCATCCCTAATAGCATAGTGAAGGCATAAGACCACTTAGAAAACTTCTACCTACAATTGCATACCCTTGAGGTACGTTATGAGGACGTAGCATGTAGATTGTTCCCATGTACCTTGGACGACCGTGCAACTGCTTGGTATCACAACCTTCCACCAAAATCAATATAGAACTGGGGTGTTTTCAAACGTATCTTCCTTGAAATTTTTTTTGATGACAAGACCCCATCCATGCTATTCAAAGAATTGGGAAGCCACAAGATGGAGGGAAAATAGAAAGTGAAAGACTTTAATCAGAGGTTTACACATATTTTGAAAAAGTTTGTGGTGAACACTAAACCTCATAACTCCATCATGGTTTCCTATTACACGTATGCACTGCCAACCAACATTGCACAATTCGTCAAGTGAGTTGCAAAGACATCACTCTTGGAAAGTTGCGAAGAGGCTATTGCTGTTGAAAAATACTTGCGCGCAATCGAAGTCATCAAGGATGATGAATCGATCAAGGACTCCAAGGATGTGAGCAAGAAGCCCCAAGAAATTGAAAGCAAGGGTAGAGACAAGGAAGCAACCGATATTGAGACCCTCCCTCGCCTTGTCAAGAACTTGACCACAGAAGTGTCCGAGATCAAGCAATGGAAAATAGACACATTTGCAAGCAGTCATCCACCCAGATAGAGACAGGGAAACAATTCATCAACCAGCTCATCAAGGAACAATTGGTTCGCTTCAAAAACTACACAGAAGCCTGTGTTCCAACTTGAACAGTGTGTAGATCCTAAGTTCGGTTCCTTCCATGAAGGACATCACCCTAAGAACTCTTGTTCGGACTGGAAGTGAGGCATTAGCTCTATCTATAGTCATACACTTGATGCAGAAAGCAACATGCAGGAGCAGCCGAAAGACAGTAATGATGGCGAAGAGGTTGCACCTAATGAAACATCAAGTTCTCGGAATGTGGTGAATGCATATCAGTGCTCATGAGTAACGTCAAATACAAACACTGAGAAGAAGCCCCAAAAGAAAAATTATCGTTAAAATATTAGGAGTAAAGGGGCTCCCCCTACACTTGGGTAAATGCAAGAGAAGGTGAGACTGTTGATGAAGAAGACCGATCCACCGACTGCCTCAAAGCAGCAAACACAAAGCAAGTCTGAGAAGACAATGGCAAATAACAGTACATCCATGAGCAGCAAGTTGCAAAACACTCCTCCAGACGACACGAACATCCATTCCACCATAGACACCTCGGTGAGTCTACCGCATCTGGACTACAACATAGTTGATGACATGAAGAAAACTCGAGTGAACATCATTTTGTTCGAGTTAGCCAAAGTCCAGAGTTAGCGAGATATCCTGTTGCGTGCATTGGTACAGACAGCAACAGACAGCGCAACCTCTACCAGCAAGGGATCAAGCACACCTCCTGGATCACTATCCATTGTGCTCAATACACGCCGGATGGAAGAATAAAACTTAGGTTGCCATCCATTCCTACCCTCATTTGAAATTTTTAACTACAATGTTCATAACTGCTTGGTTGATTCTGGCACAGTAGCCAAGGTCATGCTGCTCTCCATTGCTAAGAATATCAACGCACAATGGATCAAAACATCTGCAAGAATCATCCAACGCTATCGAACATCAATACCAACCATTGGTGAACTAGGAGATGTGAGCATCCGACTATCTCATAACAGTCGAGTCCACCAATGCAATAACATAGTTGTTGTGGACATACCGAAAGCGTATGGTCTTCTACTTAGCAGAGACTGGTCTAGCAAGTTAGATGGACATTTTTCTACTGACTGGTCTCACATGTGGCTTCCATACAAGGGAAAATGCAACCAAATTCGGGTGTTATCCGAGAGGTATATGAAACACAATGTCACTCCCCTTAACGGTGAGAATGAACAGTTGGCCTTCGCAGAACTTATGTTTGGAAAATGCCTCCTGGAAACAACATTAGAGTGTTATCCTACATGGCCAGCTCCAACCTCATCAGACAAGTAGTCGAGACTCCTTCCTTTCCCAACTGATGGTAATGAAACTTGTACAGTTTATTTTATCGATAGTATTAGTAGTAGCAATAGTAATAACATTCTAAACAGCTCATGTACAGACAAGATGTGGGCCATGAGTCTTGACGAATCAGAAACATATGATGGCTCAAGGACCCGATGCAACTCAGTCGTCCAAAATGACAGACAATGCATGGTTTCAAGATGCTTGAAGTTCGAGTGCACAAATAACACTACTGAGTATGAAGCACTTGTGTTGAACATACAAAGGACAAACACTATGAACGAACAGAGAAAACCTAGAAACCTATCATGATTTGAAGATAGCCAGTCTCGATACAAGCTACACAATGCAACAAAGAAAAACCTTTGACCGCTTGGCCAAACAATACTGGGATGGGTCTACACGGGCAGGTGATGACCTGAGTACACACTACATGCAAGAAATCCAACACGAGATCCCAGGTAAAGGAGGAGATAAGCTATTGCAGCAAAGACCAGGTAACACATTCATGTTGTTTGCACTCCTTATACAGAAAAAATTGTCTAACATTTTGGATGATTGGATTACTTGCAAAGTTCGTCATCATACTTGATTTTCTAATTTAAATTTTGCACAGAAGAAATCGGGAAAATCCGCTTATGAATTGACTTCAGAAACTTGAACCCTTCCTGGAATAAACACAACAACCATGTGCCATCGTCTGAGCCCATGTTGGATGTAGTACCTATACCAGTGGTGTTGTCTACACTTGAAGGTCTTTTAGAATGCCACCAGGTTCCGGTAGCGGAGCCCGGTGGACTTGAACTGGTCTACGAGAAGCTTGGCCCACACATTTATCATTTGCAATTTCTTGACAGGAGTATTGACAACCTTCCTGCCAATGGCCAAAATCTCAAGCATTATTTTCAGTAGATCGGTTCGCGCCCTTGCCATGTACATAGTCTGGTTGCTGCTTGTTGTTTTCATCTTGTTTTCTTTGCTCATTATCTTTTATTTTTCTTTGTTTTATTCTGCTTACTATTTTTGTTCATGTTTGTTTTACTTGTTTGATATATTACTATTTTCGTTTCCAGAAATAAGTGTTGCCAACTATTACGTTCTAGCTTTTGAATAGAGTGTGTGGCTAAAATTTGAAGAGACTGGTGACACTACAACGCTTGGCCAGTCTTGTGTTTGTCTTCTCTGTGCTTGGTTATAACCTTTGGCTGATGAAGTCTTGACGAAAAATACAAACCATTTGCAAGGGAAGTTTTGGTCCAACCATTAACTTGTGACCACACTAGGAAGCCCCATGCCTGTAATCAACCTTCTTCTCTGTGTGTTCAAGCTCATCCAACTAGTAGAGACGGAGAAGGGGAAAATCTAAACGAGAAAACCTTTGTCAAAGGTCTTACATGCTTCTCTAAAGGAACAACCTCTTATTCTCTTAATAAGTTGGGATCCCTCTTTTTCGCCAAAAATAAATAAGTGCCTATGCATAGTCCTCTTGAAAAATACAAAGGCGAGATAAGAGAAAGGATTCGTGCACAGAGAGGTGAAGCATGCAACTCCACTGAGGTACTGACCAGGCCCATTGGAAGTGGATCAATGTTTGTGTTCCTGCATGACTCCCTCGGGGTAATGTCTAGACCAGTTGGCAGCAGATAAATGCCAGAGAAGAAAAATTATACTTTGAAAATTTTCAACTCACGAGCTAAGCTACCCTTCCGTTATAGTGGCTACATACACCCTCCAAAATTTTTCATTAGCTTGTTTTGGAGCCCCCCTACTAACCTTCACAGAATCTTGCCTTGCTCTGTCAATTCCTCAAGCTTCATTGTCTTTCTTGCTCAAAGGCAACCTGTCGATCACAGTTTGATCTTTTCCCTTCACAGGCTGCTCACCTAGACTTGGTCCAATTACAAGCTGAGAAACTTCCCAGTGAAATTTGTGCATTTCCAGAGGGAAGCTAGCCTTTCCCTCCAGGAATTTCGCAATTCCCTCTGAAAGCCTACTAGGTTCCAGGATTGCGCAATCCTACCAGCCAACCCTCCTAGCAGGAATTGCGCAATTTTTCCCATCAACAGGCAGTTCAACTAGGATTTGCGCAAATATGGGAAACAATCAGCTACTGGGCCCATAAATTGTGCAATTCCCTTGGGCAGTCAACCTAGCTTACAACCAAGAATGTGCATTTTCCCCAAGCAATTAAGCACTGGCATGCATGGATAGTTCGGTTCACTAGTTCCACCAGGGACCGAGGAAACTTGACTTGCATGCATACATCTTGATCTTCTTGGAATAGCAAGAGACAAAATTCAAAAGGAATCACATGATTCAGAGAGATATTATTAGCAGTTGTGGGTTACATGCAAAGATATTTTAGAAGTTTCCCTCCAAGTGTCACTTTTTCCTAGATTTGTGGCATGCACGTCCTGAGACCAAACTTATCTATTCAACACATCAGAGCTCACTCATTCACATCGATCTTGGAGCTCTGACATCCCACATCACATCCAAGAGTCTTCAATATATCTGACTTAGCTATCACAGGTAAGTGGCCTCAACCTGTTTTTTCAGCATTTTTGTCGCTTTTTGTGTATTCACTTCTATGAGTGTTGTTTTCTTGATTTCTTTGAATGTTTGATATCATTTACATATTTTATAGCTTGTCCTAGCTTTGTTTCAATTTTTGTTGCTATCTCATTGTTGTCACATGCATGAAACTGATTTGCATGGACGTTCACCCAACCGGCGAACAACCTCACCCATTTGCATGTTGATCTATTTTCTCAATCTTCCATTCATGTTTTGCATGCACTTTTTATCACTTCTACTATCACTTAGTGTCACCATGGATGTCATCGACTTACTTGCTTTCAGTTGCTTGTCGATGAGTTGGGCTAACCTTGGCACAATCTCTACCTTCACGAAGGCTGCATTGCACAATTTGGGAAAGGAAGGCCCACTTTCCTCTCTAGATTTACACATTTTGGCCTAGCACTGGCCTCCTAGACTGAATTTCGCATTTATGGGGGTCAGTGGCTGCTTGGCCCAAAATTTGCACAAATTTGTCCCTGGGCCAGCAGTCTTTCCCAGCTGGAATCGTGCATTATGCAATACTAGTAGCCAACTGCCCAACTAGATTGTACATTTTGCAGTTCCAGCAGTGAGTCATTCTCCCAGCAGCCCAAATTGTGCCTTGTGCAGTCTTGGTAGTTGGTCAACCGATCTCCTGGCCGAAATTGCGCAACCTTCATGATCATTTACCTAGGTATGTTGCAAGCTAGTTCTCATATTCATTTTGGTTTTTGACTGACATATTGCTTGCTATGAGTGTTTCCATGTCTCCAGGTATCACATGTGTTCCTCTGCCTCTCAGTAGTACAGGTACAATGGTTTCCAAGAGATCAGAGATGAAGTCGATCAAGTGTCCATGGGCTTACCTACTCATGAAGACATCAAGTTATTCATGGACAAGGACATCAAGCAACAACATCACAATGAGCATCATCATGAATAATAGCTCAAGGCGGCATACCTAATGCATTGAACGCAACAACTGAAGTGAACGCAATGAATGCAAGAGGAAGGTTGTTGACAACATAAAGGCGGAGAAATGTTGCAAGATCAAGCAGATCCACTAATAATGAAATAAGATTTCGAGACTCAAGCTATGAAGTGACAATGGGATAGGAATATCGAACGGAGGCAAAAGATGGAACAAATAAGGAGTTGCATGTGTTGAAGCAGCAATTCAGGAAGAACGAGAAGCTACATAGACAATCCAATGAGTTGTAGCAGGAATTGGAACAACAGTGGGCGCAACATGCACTTGCGGATGTAACTGTGCTTGGATAAGTTAAAGATCCATCCCAGCAACTAACACAAAGTAAACATGGTAAGAAATGTGGTTGATCGCATGCATATCATTGTGTGCAAGCATACAATCCAACCCATTCAACACACTCACCAAGGCGAAGACAAGAAGCAAGTCCAACTAGAGTTGAATGGGTACTTTGGCAAGTTGATGCGCATGACCACTAGCACACACTTGAATATTAGCATGGACACTATGGATCAATGTGATGCCAGCTTAGCTGCACTCAAGAAGACCATGTGAATGTTAGCAGATGAGTTAGATGAAGGGGCCAAACCAATGTACCAATTGCAACAAAAGCAAGGGTTCATCAGCAAGATGTCACCATGAGGTTCAAGCACATGATCATAGATGACCAAGCTTAGCATCAGCTCACCAGCTTCACCATCACAAGCATGTCAAAGAGTTGGTCTCACCATAGCGAACTAAGTGTCAGTGATGTCTTGCAAGTATTGCTCAAGCCATGTTGTCTCACATGAGTACATGTGCATTGTAATGTTGAGTAATGTCAAGTGTCAACAGTTGGATGTAACAGTCATAGAGTAGATGAAAAGACATGAGGGTAGTTGAACCGTCACAAAGGGGAATGTAAAGGGTCACCCCACACTTTTCTATAAATAGTCCCTCATAACTCATTTTAAGGGCTTTTGGTCAGCCAACCTTCTATTACGACTATCTTGAAGAAGGCTTGGACAGTATTGTAACGCGCCTTGGCTTCTCCACTGCACGGAGCTAGTACATCTCTTTGGAGGAGTAGGCAGATGTGGCTGTAATGTTCCACTAATGGGGCTAGTAGGTTTACATGGTGTATTGTATTATTGTGACTTACACATTTTTATATAATAAAATCTAGTACATTTTCATGCATATGTTGTTATTGTAGTTGGACTGCTTCGGTTGCCTTAATTATATATGTCATTTAACTTACATAGTTGTGTATGAACTAATTCACATGCAACTATATGAATATTTTTGTTAATGTGCTGCATATGTTGTTAATGTTGTCACTGTCCGTGTCGACTGCTCTAACTGACATGAAACAAACATTTCTCTGAACCTTGTTATATCAACCACCACACTCATCTCAAACTGATCCCTGAGTGTTTCTTTTGTTATCTTACCTTGTATGTTGGGACTACTACATCCTTGTCGACTGCTCTGCTGGAAGTTGTGCATTTCCTTTCTGTTGTGTGTTCCTAGCAAAGTTGGGACTGATCCCTTTCAACTTGGAACCAACATTCACCTTCCTCTCCATTTGAAGTGTCGTAACCTCTCATACTCATTCCTTGACTCACTGCATCAGTCACACCCTTTCTACTGTCAGAGTTATCTTACTTGCCTATGTGCGACATTGCGGTCAAGACATTACCTTACGACCCACTGCTATGACTCCTACACCAAATGGTCTAATTTCTAATTGGGACCTCTTATTGCGGAGACCCCTTGACATGTTGGCAAGTCCAGCATCGTCAACACCTTCATTCGAAATGGTGCGATCAAGCTGAACTTTTGATTGCGTTTAACTGAGTTGGCAAAGGGTGAGCCATGTATGTCCATGGGGTAAGTGGGGAAGATAAAGTAACACACACAACGATTCAAAACTCTATGAAAGACCAAGGCCCTATGCTAGCAATGAACCAAAATAGAGAAGTTGGAGTTCTACCACTGTGTCACCAAGTGTTGTAGCAACTACAACCACCCTCCAAAATTTTGGCCTACACCAATTTCAGAGCCTCCCTTGAGAGTTTCACTTGATGACTGCACACACTCACGTTCACTCTGTGAGCTCGTGTTAGTCCTTGCATCTGCTTTACTTATTCATTTCATTCAAGTTTTTGTATACTAGTGCCTAATTCATGCTTGCGACCATGTTCTGATTATGCTCAAAGTCTTCACTTCGTATGTGCTTGTTGTGTTTGCTATGAAAGCATCTGTCACACCCACACATAGAGTTACATTCAGTGTCGCGCAAGCGTCGTCTCGATCAATAAATGGTCAATCTTGAGTGTCATGCTTTTCACTTGCACCGTCGGTCAGTCATGTTGAACATGTGTGTCTAAATGGTTTGAGTCATTTCGTCGTCGAGTCATGTGAGTGTTTGCTCGTATGATCACCTATGCATTTTTCAATCATTCACACACTTAGTCATTTTTGCTGAAGTTTTAATGACCAGAATCCCCTCTGACAGCCAAACTAACACCCCACCATTGACTCAATCGACTGTCAAATAGAGCAGCGCAAAAGAAACAAGATAGTCTTTTCAAGCCACGTTGCCCGCATGCAATTCAATCAACTCTCATGCTGGCCACCCACACAGTCGGAGCCAACAGTCACCCCGGGGCTGACTCCCTTAAAAAATTGCGTAAAGGCCATTAAAATTACTCACTCAACTAACTGAGTAAATTGTGCAGATAGGCCAGATAGACACCAAGTGCCTATCCCTGTCTCCCTCAAAAAATTGCGTAGTTTTCCCAGTCAGTCATCCCGACTTCTCATCTTAGAAATTACATAGTTTTCATGAGAAATCCTTCTGCTTCCCAGTAGTCCACTCAGCTCAGAACTTGCATAGAGATGATCAGTAGGCCGGCCTCTCGGCCTTAGTGAAATTTCCCCTGTCGGCAGCGCCTAGCAGTAGACTACCAATTCCCTGTAGCAAATGTGCAATTTCTACTCCCAGTGACTCCAACAGCCAACTACCAGTTCCGTCTGGGAATTACACAGTTTTGGCTGCAAGTGACCCCAGCGGCCAACTTCCAGTTCCCTCTCGGAATTACATAATTTTGGCTGCCAGTGACCCCAACAACCAACTTCCAGTTCCCTCTTGGAATTATGCAGTTTTGGCTACCAGTGACCCCAACAGCTAACTACCAATTCCCTCTGGCAATTGCGCAGTTTTGGCTGCCAGGTTCCCGAGCAGTTCCTCCCAAAAATTGCGTAATCTCAACCTGTTGACCTTGCTTGCAACCCGACCTGTTCCTTTAGAATACTGAGCAAATTTGGCCTTCCAATCCCTGCTACCCGCTCCTTCCAGAAACTGTGCAAATCCTACCTAATTTGCCTTCCTGCAGCCCAGACTGTCTCTCCCAAAATTTACGTAAGTTTGCCTCCTAGCCAAGCCAGACCTCGCAGGGAGTCACTGTCGACTTGGATTTCTTGTCTTCATCACTTAGTGACTCTTACGCAGTTTTCATCAATAGTGCCCGGAGCCACCATCTCGCTTCATAGCCTTAGTGCCTCTCCTCGTCACCCGCATCCGAAATGATCATGTTTCATGGTAGACTAAGAGGTTTTTGATTTGATGTCATCTCGTCATGAGTGATTGCAGGTACAAGTGCACCAATCAACATGGCACGACAATGAATGGGATGAACGAAGGGAGCATATGCAAAAGGATAGGTTCCCCAATGAACGAACGAATGATGCATGCGAAAAGATGTGCTTGCGAACGGATGATCATGCAAGACGTGTTCGCAGACGAACGGAAGAGAAAACATGCAAGATGTTCTCACCAATGGGCGAACGGATGAACATGCACCTTCGCGAACAGATGAGCTTGTCAAGCCTCCAACATGCAAGCAAGGAACAACATGCCAAAGCTTCATCAAGCGAACCGAAGACCATCGAAGATTCTATGCACTTCGCCATGTGGAGGTGAAGTTGTACATCACTGTAGCTCGACATGCACTCCAGCAGTAGCATGAATGTCTCATCACTCTCATGTCAAGTCATATCATGAGTCATGTCACCCACATCTCTACTATGGGCTATGTTGTCAATCAATGTAATGTAACGTGGAAGTCCAAGAGACCAACTTGTTGTACAAAGAGTAATGTAAAGTCAAAAGAATATAAACTTTGAAATGGGAACTGATAGTGTTACCCGTTTCATAGAGATAGCAAAAAAGTGACCCGATTTTGAAAAGGGGTGATGCAAAATACATATTTTTTTTAGAACATAGTTTTTGGTACTTTCATTTTTTTTTATGTACATTACATTTTAGAATGTTAGTGAATTTCATGCTGATTTAAAAAAGTGGTGATTCTACATCAGGCCCTTTTTATAAAAGACCTATTCTTTGACTTTAAATTTTCTTATTTATGAAATGTAAATAATTATTTTCTAAATTTAACAATTTTTGACACTTCAAATTTTTTAATGTATTAAGTGTGGATATTTTTTTTAAACGTTACATCTTTTTACACTTTAAAAGTTTTTATGTCAAATTCTTTTTGACATAAAAAAATTAAAAATAATATATATATATATATAAGGCAAAAAAAAAAAAATCGTTCACTCAAAAAAAAAATTGGGAAAAAAAATACAAAATAAATTTAAAAAGCTATAAAATTAAGCAACTAAAAATTTAAAAATTAAAAAAAAAAAAACATTAACAAAAAAAATTAAAATTAAAAACAAACTAGATTAAAAAAAATTAAAAACTAAAAAAATAAGTCATTAAAAATCTTAAAAACTTTTAAAATCAAAATGAAAAAAACAACCGAAATATACCCAAATTAAATTAAAAAAAAAAAGAACATTTTAAATTTTAAAAAACATATATATTTTGGATTTTTTTTAAAAGCCATAAAAAAAAAATTAAAAAACATATATTTTCGATTTTTTTTTTAAATAAAAAACATTTAAAATTTTAAAAAAGATATATTTACGATTAAAAAATTAAAAAACATATATGTGCAGAGCTCCACCGCCGAAGGCTGCGCCCCCACGGGCGGCCGAGCAGGGTGGCCGATAATTATTTTTTTTTAAATAAGAAATAAATTATGTTAAATATGTTAATTGTATTTAAAAAATGTTTTTTTTTTTTTATTTTATATATATTTGTAAAACATATTGTTTTTAAATATTTTAAATGTTATATATATATATATATATATAATTTTATTTTTAATTTCAAAAGTTTTTTTTTTTATTTTTATTTTTCTTAAATCGAAATTTTAAATCAATGTCAAATCCAAGTTTAAAATTTAAAATTTTTTAATATAAAATTTGAAATGTTTTCTTTTTTTTTTTTTTAATCAAAAATATGTTTTTTTTTTGTTATTTTAAATGTTTTTACTTTTTTTCTTTTCTTTTTTTTGAAAATATGTATATTTTTTAACATTTTAAATATATTTTTTCTCAGAATATATATATATATATATATATATATATATATATATATATATGGGTTATTTTTATGTTTTTAATATTAATTTAATTATTTTTTTTCTTATATTTTTTTAATCTAGTTTGTTTTTATTTTTTTTGTTTTTTAGCTTTTGTTAATGCTTTTTAAAAATTTCCTATTTTTACTTAATTTTTTAATTATTTAAAATTTTTGTTTTTTTATTTTGTTTTCCAAACTTTCTAAGGGTTTATGAGATTAAAAAAATTGTTTTTTTTTTTTTTTTTTTTAATGTATTCTTCTTATTATTTATTTCTTTATTTTTTTTTTAATTCTTATCTTTTATTGGTTAATTTCGTTTTTTTAGTTCTTTTACATTTTTTATGATTGATTTTTATTTTATTTTTATTTTATTTTATGTTTTTCTTTTAGTATTTATTTACGTATTTTTAAACTTTTTTTTTAATTTTATGTTTTCATTATTCTTTTGAAATTTTAATGTTTTTCAGAGTCATGATAAAATATTTTACACCATTATTTCAAAATGTTGAAAATTTACCCTAGAAAAAAAGGTGTTATTCTAGCATCAAAACTTTTCATTTTGACGGTGTTTTTTCCGCAATTTTTGCACATAAAAATTCGGTTTTACTGGCATTTTTTAAAAATCTTGAAAATTGACCCTAAAAGAAAATTCATTATTCCAGGATCAACACTTTTCATTTTCAGAGTGTTTTTTGCACAATTTTTGCACCAAAAATTCATTGTCACTACCATTTTTAAAACATGTTCAAAATTGACCCTAAAAAAACATCGTTCCATATACACATTTTTTGTTTTTAGGATTGTTTTTCATGTTTTTTCGGGGATTTTTTGGCTAGAGTTCCTGTTTTGAGTTTATAACTCGCATTTCAAAGTTTACATTGTTTCAAAAAGTCATGGAAGTAAAATAGTCATGAGGGTAGTCGAACAACCACAAGGGTCAGTTTCACCCTTGGCTATAAATACCCCCTCATTTGTACATGCAAAGGAATTTTTCACCTCAGCTCCTCCCACATAGCTAAGAGAGTCTGTAATCGTTTCCTTGAGGAGTAAGTAGTGGCTCCAATTCCTCGCACTCGGGGTTAGTGATGTATGGTGTAACGATGTGTCTTGGCATTTTCGCTTAATGGAGAAGCCTGTTAACAGGCCAACATGTTTTCACACATGTATTGTATTTGTTGTAAGACTAATCTTTAACATTTGTGATGCATGTTTCTTTAACCTGTGTTCTACATCTAAACTATTTCACTTGTTGTAATACATAATCTATTAATGGAAATGCGTTGTATATGTTGTTAACATTGTCTCGCTGTTGTAGACTACTCTCCCGAACACCAGACAAGACTTTCACATAAAGCTTGTTGTAACAACTATTGCACTCGTTCATACTCATTTGTTGAGTGTTGTATGTGTTATCTTACCTTGTGTGTTGTGACTGACACATCTGTGTGGACTACTCCTCTAGAAGTTGTTCACGTCTTATTGTGTTGTGTGTTCCTAACTACATTGGGACTTCATCCCAACCAACTTGGGACTCACTCCCACCCTCTCCCTCTACATTGAAAGAACCATTGACACAAGTGACACTTATACTCACCAAGCACGTGAACCTCACTTCTTGAAGACAAAGCAAACCACTCTCTTGTGCTGACAAGCAAGAGTTGATGCAAATCCTTAAGATAATGGCAACTGGGCCATCATACCGGATGGGACTCCCACACCAAATGGTGTGAGGTCTAATTGGGACTTCATACCGGGGTGATCCCCTGAATGTTGGTGGGTCAAGCACCGTCAACAGGTTTGTATATAAATTTTATCAATTTGACTTACTCACGTTTAGTATTCTCGACCCATGCATATTCATATCTAGCCCTTTTGCATTATTAGACAAAGAGATCACCATTTTAGATCAAACGTTTAGCTCACCTAGCTAATCCAAGGGGAATAATCACTAATACTTCCTCCCATTTGTTTTAGAGCATTATAAAATGAGCATCAAAGACAACTGTGCAAACTACCAAGAGCTAATGATCTCATAAAATTCACATAAGAGTAATCGAACTCCTATCCCTTTTATATTGTCTCTTTCTTATAATTACCATAGGAAAATCCATGGGATTTGTTGACCATTTCAATTTCATTTTGAATCATCATCTTGCGCATGAATTACCTACAAGCATCGTCACTTGGATAACACATCATCCTAGAGAAGTTCATTGTGTTGGTTACAATAGGTTCCCTATTGTCGTTGTGACAATGACCCTCCAAAAAAATTTCCTCATTCAATTTTGGATCCCACCCATGTTTTCAAGAGTTATCGCTTCAATCTATCTTAGGTCATCTTAACGTTTCTTCATGTTTTCTTAAGTGTCAACTATCCTTTCTACATCTCTAAGTGTTGCTTTTCCTCCTAGGTAAAAGTGGCCAAAGTGTCGCTTTCTCATCTTTCGAAGTTGTCGTGTTGCCTTTCTAAAGATAGAAAAAGCACTAGATTTTATTTGACTTAGCCAAATTATCTTTACTTAACATGAACACCACACAAAATCAAGAAAGTGCATCTTTCATTCATAGTGAGAGCACACTTTCCAAAATTCGTGATCACACATGCATTGTTGGAGAAATTTCACCCCCTTGCTTGCAGAGCGCACTTCCATTTCCTAGTGGAGCACATTCCTTGTCCATAATGAGTGTGCACGCCTTTTATTATAGGACATTTTGTCACATCTAGGCAATAGGCCTGCAAACAGGATCATTCATATCCCTTGAACACTTTGTCATCCTCCCTACACAAAGCCCTAAGCATGACACTTTCTAATCCCTCAGTTTGTGCCTGAAAGCACCTTCTTTTAGTACCCTTACTGGCCAATGTTGACTCCCATATTTCCCTACCCTGCATGTGGGTTGATCACCGGTAGATTGCTTAGTGTTGGGGGTGAGTTGATTCTAGAAATTCAGGAAAAAAAAAAGGAATCCTGAAGATTCCTCTTCCAAAAGATTCCAGGATATTTTGTAACCCTTTACCTCAGATAAAAAATCTTGAATCCTATCTTATCCTACCTTAGATTTTTCATCCCTTATCCCTTGAGCTCATCCCCCCATCAAGAGTGGAGCTCAAGCCCATATTGGTAAAAGGATAAGAATTCATGAACTACCTCATTCACCTATATATTTATTGCCATTCATAGCCAAGTGGTTGGCTTTTTTAGAGTGATTCTACCCTTATGTTGTTGATGTAATAGATATCATTCCATGCATTAGGGTGATTAGGGGTGCACTTTGTAACAAGGAAACAACAAGCCAACTTGGAGGAGCTCTTGTAAAACATCGACACCTATTTTTGGTTGTAATTCACTCCATTTATATTAATGCAAATATTTATTTGTTTTCCTATATATGATCTTATGGTTTCATATATTTCAATACCATGTTTATATATTGACTAAAGTGATTAGATGATGCTGCAGAGATTTTGTAGATTGTTGGCTTGTGTTATCTAACTATTTAGGTTCTAATTATAGTGATCATAGCTAGGATTGGAGCATACAAGCCAAGAAAGGAGGAAAGCATATGACATATTTCAAGTAGGCTTCAACCCATTATCTACTTACTTTGAGGAAAAAATTAGTCTCCTTGTCTTTCTGTTGTTCTAGGTCAGTCCACCAAGCGTAGGGAAAACACTTTTTTTTCACAGTCGTAGACTTCGCATGACAAATTGGAGATTCTCTTAGGGAACAGTATATTCCCTTGGTGGTTTATTTGTCCAATGTGCTTGTCTTACCTCTTCCTCAGACCTTTACTATCTTATTTAGTCAGGAACAGACCTAGGAAGACCTTTTATTAAGTCTCAATTACAATCCTTGTGTCAGAACTTTGCATCCCTAGACCAACACACCCTCTAGTCTTGTGACAAAGTGTTGCACCTCAGGTGACCCTTCTTTATGCCTGCATTGCATAGCATTGGTGCCTCCTTTGCACCTGCATTGGCCCCTGTTCATGCACTTTTTCTTTTGTCTTGATTTTCACTCTGATCAACCTTGTTCTAGTCTCTCTTCCTTGAGTCTTTGAGTGTCTTGTGGTCTCTCTGAAACCCTCATTTGGTTTTATTTTATTTTTTAGTTCCTTTGGTAATGAATTGTTTATATTTTACTTTGTTCTTATCATTAGACTGATTTTGTTTTATCATTGAGTGCTTAGATGAATTGGTGTTCTAGTCATCGTTTTGAAAATATTGTTTGAATCAGTGATTAGACTTTTCATATTAGTTTCTTCATTTTTTATTAAGTGACTTGAAAAGAAAAATATTTACATTGAAATTTAGGGTTTTGTGTGTGCATAAACATTAAAACAGTTTCATCTAAAAGGGAATTGTGCTTTGCACATCGTTTGATGCATACTCTATGTATCTTCCCTTCCTTAGATAGATTTTCATTGAATGAGAAAGTTTTCATTTCCTCATGCTAGTTTGAATTTTAGGATATTCAGGTGACATTCACGGTCAGTCCCAAAACTGAAACTTAATTGAAGATAGACATTAAAATTTATTGAATCAACCTAAGAAGAATTTGTAACATTAATGCAAACATTTATAGGCCTAGGCTAGATATGTGTCCCATCATCGTTAAATGTAGGATTTGTCATTGTTTTCTAGCATTGTATCCCAGGGGTGAAATCTCATTCCACATATGTGAGTTTATAGGATTGTTATCCACATACCTTTAGGTATATTGGACAACGCTCCACGCATGTAAAGTATATGGGAACGCTCTCATCAAATTGTTACGCATTAGACAACACCATTATGGATTGCACTTCCACGTACCGTCAAGTATATCTTGGAGGTCCCCTATAGGTTTCTATCCTCACCATAGGTAACTGATATGGTTGCCTCATGTATACTAAAGTTCATGGTTTCTTGGTAATCCTTTATGCCTATATTACCCTATTTTTTATTTATTTTTGTGTTAATCTCTAAAATTAACTATCCAACGTGGAAGAACAAAATCCCCCACTATGTCATTCACATAGAATGTAAAATAAGCTTCCTCTTCCACTAGAGGCTACTCTTGGTCATCATCAAAAGCATAAGAAGATGCAAACTACTGAATCAAGAAATTTGGGAACTACTTCTGGTCCTCCTCCCAAATCTGATCAACCAAAAGCATTTTTCCCTTTGAGTACTAAGCCTAAGATCACCTCTACTCTTACTCATTAGTCTGACACAATAAAAATAGACTTCCTTCAAACCTTATTGCTTGAGATTATTTAACCTGACTTTCTTTGGTCAGAAATTTTATTTCCTAAGGTTGTTGAACTTCACGAACCATAGAAAATCTTCACATGTTAGTTCGGGACCTTCCCCTTCTCTTCCTTTGTCTCAGATAGAACCTCCAACCATATATCTTAGACCCAATGGTGAACCTCTTCCATACGGTCTTGTGAGTATTGAAGAGATCTTGCAAGAAGAGCCGTGTCCTTCTACTCCTATTCATTGGATTGGAACCCATTTTTATCATAGATATTCTCTTTCTCCTCTTCAGAGTCCACCACAAACTCCTTTAACTGATTCTTTTGACTCACCCACAAATTTATCGTGGCAATATTCATTGGTATTATTAACCATGATTGAATCTCATTTGACTTCCCAAATCATTCCCACCACTATGGTTGAGACATCGAATATTATTTCCTCATCCATGTTTGCAACATAGCTAGAGGAACATTTGTATGGTTCCCCGTCTGTCCCACCTAGATATCAGTCCTTATCTAGTATCTTCTCTCATGGAGCTTCAAGTCCTTGGACCTCTCCCATGTCATCCATTTCAAGAATTTTTTCTAGACTTATGAACGCTACTATGTCTACTCCTTCTCCTCTTCCTACAACTATAGTTGAACAGTGGGTTGGCCCTTATGTTAATGGGAAATGTTATCTTCAAAAACATAACTCTCCTCATGTTGGGTGCCCTCCATCTGGGTTACAGTTTCCTCCATCATCCCTCCCTCCTATGGCAGGGGGAAAACTTATTGTTGGTATACCTCAAGTTGGTAATCAACTTTATTATAATCCTCCTTATCTTGGGATGGCTTCCAGTGTCTGACAACCTACTTTTCTCATCCAACCTAGTTCGTTTTGTGACCGATTGTTGAATCCTAAACCTATTATGTCTTCATCTCAAATTCATACCCGTCAATTTGTACCTCAACAAGCTCAAATACATGTAAGTCAACATTTACATGATGATATTTCATCTCAATCTATTCTATCGATATTTGGTACCCCTCAAGTTCCACTTACCTAACTTTTACAAAGTACCTTACAATCTCAACCACTTGGGCAAGGTACTCCTCAAATTCCAGTACGACTAATTATGTATAGCATGGCACAACCTCAATCGAATCCACCTTTTTTCAAGATGATGCAAAATATCGTGGGGAAATAGTATAAACCTTATAAGGGTATTCCTCAAATTCCTTTTCAAGGCCAACACATCCAAACCCAATCGTTCCAGCGTTTTCAAGGTTATCCTCGAGCTGGTCAACAAGGTTATGTGTATGCTGGCTACTAAAATCCTCCTTATTTTGGTGCCCAAGTTCCTCTTTATCAGAACCCTCCTTATCTGGGAACGAAAGTTCCTATTGCTCAAGTTATTACTTCTTATCCAAGCTATCCTCCACTGGATTTTAACCGATAGTTACCGTTTGTGGCGTATCTCAAATTTCCATACTTGACTCGGCTAACCAACGATCCCATCACCCATTCACTTTGCTGGCCAATAATTCCTACCAAATCGCCTTTATGATATCCCAAAATTCAATCTGAATCCTGGAGAAGACTCGTTGACCCATTTCATGATGTATCATTTGTAGTGTTCTTCAAACTCCTTTAATGTTGATTCCATATGATTACACCTTTTAGAACATACTCTTATAGGTACTAAAACTAAATGGTACATTGATTTACCTAGAGCTTCATTTCACGATTTCGGTTCCTTATCTAAGACATTCCTCACACATTTCCAGTTACCCATCAAATATGAAACTAGAATGGAACTTTTGACTAACTTTAAAAAATGTAAACCCACTCACATCTCTAATCACATTCATGAGTGGCGGTGTCATCATCGGTTGGTTAAGACCTATGTTCCAGATTAATTTTTAGTGAAATGGTTCATTAAATCCTTGTTTCCATCTATCACAAAGGATGTAGCTAAATTTTGGGTCGTGACTAAAGAGCTAGTAATTTCTTATGCTCAGTATTTGGACCTCATCTATACCCAATCTCGTACACTCTATGAGAAGATAATAGATGCTCTGAGACCTTCTAATGTTCTTCCTCAAACTCTTGGTAAAGAATCTCATGTTGTTGATGGCATCATTGGTTCTGCCAATTCCTAGACAGTGAGTAAACCATCTGGTGCTACTCTCACTTCTTCTTCCAAAAACCCTTCATCCAATCCTCCTGTGGCTTCTTCTTCTGAGATAATTTCTTTTCATCTGATAAAGGAAAATCTTAATCGCAACTAGGAAACAAGAAGAAAGGAAAAGGAAAAAAGAAAAAAGATTCTTCACTGTAGGATAAATAAATAAATCAGTCCTCTGATGAGAAGCAAAAGCCTCGCTACCCATGTTTGATTTGCAATGAGGAGCACTTTACTCGTGACGGTGCTCACCATGTATAAGTGAACCAATTTATGAAATCATCCACCTCTCCCACTATGTTGACTGACCTGTTTCCCAATTGGGAGACCCACATGGTTGCTCGGGATCCTTCTTCCTCTAACATGGTTTTAATGCTTTCCTCCACGAAGCCTAAATCTAATTTTATTGTGGATACTCGGAGTCAAGACTATGTTGATGTGAATCCTCCAAATGATCGGGCTACTGATCAACCTAACAGTTTGGAATCACCTCCATACAATCATTCTCCACCCACGATTCCTACAGAGTTAACTATTAAGCCTCTGGAGGGCGTTATTCATAAATCTACTTTCAACACTCATGTGAGGGCTGCTCAAAATTATAATTTCCTCACCTTCTATCTCAATTTTCCTTTATCATCTAGGTTGTCGTACGTGGTAAGAACACTGATCATTCTATTGTGGATGAGGGAGCCTCAACTTGTATCATGTCTATGTCTTGCTAGAAAGTGATTGGTTCTCCTCAAATGAGTTAGTCACCTACCACATTGAAAGATTTTGATGGGAGAACATACAAACCTTTTGGTATTTTGAACTCCTTACAAGTAGAATTGGGGGGGGAACTATATCCATAGAAGTGGAAGTTATTGATGGACCTTTTGATTATAATCTTTTATTGCGTCTTATGTGGGTTTAAGCCATGGTCGCAATTGTTTCTACTTATTTCAATATGATCGCCTTTATTCATAAGGGTGGGGTTGTGGCCATCCACCACCTCACCTTCTTCACCTCTAATTCTCACGTTACTAGAAGTGTCCCGCTTATACGGGAAACTCTACTGCCTTATCATCATGTCAAGGTTGGATTACTAAAGGATTCCTTGCTCATGGGAACATTTTTGCTTCCTCCTCCTCCACTTCCCGACAGCTCATCACTGGTGTCTTATATCAATATGATATCATCTTCTACTATCCCAACCGATCCATGGATTGTACCATATGAAACTAACATCCATAGTTTTAGCGACCGAATGTAGCTTAGCCCCATTGAGCTTGATTACGAGGCCATCTATTTGACTTGTGCAACTAATACCTTCTCTTCAATTAATTGGGTTGATCGATCATTGGATTATGGCATGTCTTATGATCTATTCTCTCATATATTCTCTACCGATGAGAGCATCATGGAGATCATCATGCCAGATGATGCACTATGGGACTATCATAACCATCATTCCTTCTTACCATATTACATTGAGGATAATCTTAGTGATGTGTATCTACCCAATATCATTGAGTCTTTTACGAATTCCATTTCTATCAATGAAGTAGATTCAGAAAAGTATCTCTCGAATATAAAAGAGACAATACCTCTTGATATCATTGTTAAGCCGAGTATTTTTCAAAATCTACACATTTGTATGTCTTTCTCTCCATCAGAGATTGAGACCTATAAAACCCTATTTGATCAGGTGCTCATGTCCTAAGTGTCGTAAAAATGCTCAAAATTCAAAGTGCTCAGAACTGGTTCAAAGCTAAACGACTGGAAAGTGCTTGTCCTCTCGATTCCGGCACCGCAAACGGTTCGAAAAACGGTCGCCGTATGAGGAAGATATGGCCAAAAGAATATTTTGCCCAAAACATTAGAAAATTTGAATTTTTTAAAAAAAAATTAAAAAAAGAATATTCTGCAACATATTCTTTGGAATATTCTAAGGAATATTCCCTTTTCAAAGGCCAATCAGAAGCCACCACGTGGCAGGCCCAGAGGACGCCACGTGGCCCTGGGTGACGTCAGCAAATCTCATTGGCGCATTTCAAAAATTGTTTGGGCATCGGTGGGTTTTGAACACAAGACCTCCGGGTTATTAATCAACCAACTTACCGTTAGCCAGATCCGTTGATGAATGGGTGGATTAAACAAGTGATAAGGTTTGAATTGCTATGGGCGGGAAAATTAAGGGGGCCAGCCCCTAAAGGCCAGCCCCCAAACACCATACGACCAGCGCCCAAAACCATGGGCCTAAACCCTCACCGCCCGGCGCGAAATTCAAAAATAACCGCCAACCGGATTTTGTGGTCACATGCGCACCTTTTTAATGTAACGGCAGTTAGGAGTTGGCGGAAAATTTGGCGGACATGGCAAATTTGGCGGTCCCGCCATATTTGGCGGGCTTAACTGGCCGTCACTAAATGTAACTGGGGTTTTGTTAGGCCAAACTGGCAGTCAGGAGTAAATGGCCATAACTTTGGCCCAGAAAGTTGGTTTTGGACGATTTTTTTTTTGTTTTTGGGTAATTTTGACCTTCTGAAGCCATTGGCGCAGGTCTTACAGCCATCAGAGGTCATTTGCATACGTTTTGGAGCCGTGAAAGTTCTAGGAGCCACTAGGGGCCAGTATTGGGAAGACTGTACAGGGTTGCAGGTATCCATTGGAGGTGATCCAATAGTCAATCCTGAAGGATTCAAGTGTTTTGAATCCATTTCTACCATCTATTTCTCCTGTAGATGCTTCTATTCAGCTGTATTTTCAATTTGAGCATTTAATAAAAGAAAGGACAAGCCCGGTTGGGAGCTTTGGACCCAGCAGACGTAGCCCTGGAGGGGGTGAACTGCTTTATCAACTTCTTTTGCATATGTGGTTGATTTATTCTGCATAAAAAATTCATTTTAATGTGTTAAACAGTAAAAGGAAATAACTCTGCTATGCTTGAATGGGTCATGAACAACTGAAAATTTCATGTGTTTTCTTTCTGCAAGACATGGAAGTCTTTTAAACATGTTTAATTCTGAATTGAATACCTTGCAAACAAATTTCAAGTAGTTTCAAATTCAGATCAAGTTGGTATCAAAGCTAGATTGTTGCTTCTTTGTATCAAAATCAGTCAAATAAGCTATAGACAGAGCCTGAAATGAGCCAGGAAGCCTTCGAAATGCTCTTGTTATACAATTGCAAAGTAGATAAATGCTCTTTTCAGTCAATCTCTGGTGTAGTTGTCTTTTGATTGTTTTTGTGCAAAGATCTTCTAATTGTCTTGCAAGTATTGATGCTTACCAGGTTGAAACTTAAAAGAGGGGAAGGACAGTTGACTAGAGAACGAGAGAATCCTCAGTCAAGGAAGGCCAGAGAGCCATCACCTCCACCTTCAATTTCACCCTCAAGAGTCTCAGTAGAAGCTTCAAGGATGTCTGAACATGAAGGAGAAATTCCTATAGAGACAGATCCAAGAGAAGAACAAAGAGTCTTCAGAAAAGCTTTCTTAGATCTCACTGAAATGGTGAGGATATTGTACCAAGAAAGAAATGAGAAATTGGCTGGAGAAGGGTCCAAACATCCACATGAAGAAGAGGGCTCTTCAGGAGGTAAGAAGGATGATGATCATTCCAAGAAAGGACATGGAGGTAATGGTGATCCACCACCCCCATCTTCACCTTCTTCCTCTTCATCCTCGTCTTCTTCTGTTCATAAGCACAGATCCTCTGGAAAAAGTCCTTTTTTGAAGCTTGATGTAAAATTCGAATTACCTATGTTTAATGGTGAAGTGAATGCAGAAAAGCTTGACAACTGGATTAGGCAGTTGGAAGTTTACTTGAGGATCCAGAATATGCATGATGATGCCACAAAGATTCAGTTGGCTTCTTTGAGAATGGATGGAGCAGCCTTGGTCCGGTGAGAGGCCAAGACTAAAGAGGAGAACAAGAAATTTGGTAAGGTTACCTTAACATGGCCTAAATTTCTGTTAGCCATTAAAAAACAGTTTTATCCTCTTGCTCACATGCAGAAAGCCATTATGAACTGGCAAAATTTCAGACAACTTAAGGGTCAGAGTGTCCAAGACTACACCCAAGAATTCAGGAGAAGAGCTCTCTTGTTAGGGGTAGATTTACAGACCCAAGAAACCCTGCTGAAATACATCGGTGGCTTGCATAGCTACCTTAGACACACCATCTTGATGTTTAACCCTACTAGCCTGGACGAGGTTTGTGTCCAAGCTACCCATTTAGAGGCAAGGGGAAAAAACACATTTGAAGAGGGTAGAAACAATCCCCCCAAGGGGAAAAGCAAAGAGAAAACCTCCAAGGGAAAAGGAAAAAAGAATGCATCTGTCAAAGAGTGAGAAAGTGATATGTAAACACTATTCTAAACCAGGCCATGAGGAGAAAAACTATTGGAAATTACATCCTGAAAAAAGACCTCAATATAACAAATCCAAAGGGAAACAGAAAACTGTTGCTGCTACATCTACACCACAAGATTTAGGGGAAGATTCAGGTGATGAAACCAAAATTGCAGCCATGGGTTTGAAAAACTTGAAGGGAAAAGAAGTTGAAACTCAAGCCAGCACTAGTACCTCAAACTGCCATGTACAAGCTCCTAACGAGGAAGAAAGAATTGAACTGTTTCATGTGAGGGTGATTTCAAAACATACTAAGATTGACACACTTTTTGATAGTGGGTCACAAGCAAACCTTATATCAGAGGACTTGGTCAAGCAGCTTAAACTTGAGACCATTCCACATCCGAAGCCATATCCACTTGGATGGATTTGCAAGGATGCAAATTTACAAGCTTCAAGAAAGTGCACATTGCGCTTTGCAATTACTGCACATTTTATTGACACAGTTGAACTTGATGTGGTACCTTTTGATATAGCAGGAATTGTTTTGGGAAGTCCTTACTTGTTTGACAGGAAAGCTATCTTTCATCGCCATGAAAACAAATATCATCTGTTCAAAGATGGCAATGAGTTCAATGTTAGAGCTCATCGCAAGAAGACAAAAATAGCGATGGTGAATGCAGGACAGGTAAAAAGGCTGGTCAATTCAAGTAAGAATTTTGTTCTTCTTATGATTAAGCCCAAGGTTGATGTGAATCATGAGTCATTTGACAATTGTGATCCAAAACTTAAATCAGATCTGTATGATGTAGTTGATGCATATCATGAGATGTTTCAGGAGCCAACAGGTTTGCCTCCTAAGAGGGAGATTCAACATGAAATCCATTTGCATCCAGATTGTCCTCTTCCAAACATAGGCATGTACCGCATGTCTATTATGGAGAATGCTGAAATCAAGAAGCAAATCAAGGACTTGTTGGACAAGGGTTTCATAAGGCCAAGTACTTCGCCATGTGGGTCACTGATTGTATTGATTCCAAAGAAATATGGCACTTGGCTTATGTGTGTCGATTTCAGGGCCTTGAACAAGATAACGGTAAAGAATCGTTACCCACTCCCAAGGATAGATGATTTGCTAGATCAGCTGAAAGATGCTCGATATTTCACTAAGCTAGACTTGCGTAGTGGATATCATCAAGTAAGAATTGAAGAAAGTGACATTTGGAAGACAACCTTTAAAACCAAACAAGGACTCTTTGAGTGGCTTGTGATTCCATTTGGTTTGTGCAATGCACCTGCAACTTTCATGCGGGTAATGAATGATGTCTTGCGTCCTTTTCTTGATGATTTCGTTATTGTCTACTTAGATGACATCTTAATTTTCAGCAAGTCTAGAGAAGATCATGTCATGCATGTTAGAAAAGTACTTGATGTTTTGAAGAAGAATCAGTTGTTTCTTAAAATGTCAAAGTGTGAATTTGGAAAGACTTCTTTGGTTTATTTGGGACACATAGTAGGAGGAGGTGCTTTGAGAATTGATCTTGCTAAGATTGAGGCTATTGTGAAGTGGCCTACTCCCAAATCCATAACAGAGGTAAGAAGTTTTTTGGGTGCAGCTCAATATTGGAGGAAGTTTATCTCTAACTTCTCTTCTATAGCAGCTCCTATGCATGCAGTGACAAGTGTGAAGCATGCTTTCCAATGGGGAGGCATGCAGCAAAAAGCTTTCGAATCTTTGAAAGAGAAGATTAGTTCAGCTCCAGTCCTTGCATTACCGGATTTGAGACAGCCATTTGAGATACAAACTGATGCTAGTGATTATGCTATGGGTGCAGTTCTTCTACAACATGTAAGCCTATTGCATTTCATTCTGAAACTTTTAATGGTGCTGTTGTAAATTATCCTACATATGATAAGGAATTGTATGCGTTGGTACAAAGCGTCAAAAAGTGGAAACACGATTTGATGGGAAAAGAAACTATTATACATACCGACCATCAGCCCTTACAGTACTTGCAATCACAAAGCAAGTTACAACAGTCACGACACTTCAAATGGATGGGCTTCTTGCAACAGTTCCATTTGGTAATAAGGTACAAGAATGGTACTTTGAATAAGGTTGTTGATATGCTTTTGAGGCCTATTATTGGTGTTGTTACTTTACTTAAGAATGATTCCATTGTGCATGATATTTACATAGAACAATATGCATCTGATGATGACTTTAAAGATGTGTATGCTAACTTGAGTAAAGGGAATCATGTAGAGGAAAATGATTATCACATGCATAACAATTTGTTGTTTCATTTGGGCAAGTTGTGTATACCAGAGGGGGAGAGGATAAATGTCATAAGAGAAGCTCATTCTTCTCTTATTGCTGGCCATTTTGGTGTGAGAAAAACAGTTGCACATCTACAGAGGTATTGCTATTGGCCTCGCATGGTAGATTATGTTTCAAGGTTCATAAGAGGTTGTTCATTATGTGCTACAAGCAAGCCTAGCAATAGGAAGCTTGGTTTGTATACTCCTTTGCCGGTACCTTATAGACCATGGGAGAGCATCTCTATGGATTTTGTAGGAGGTTTGCCAAAATATAGAAAGCAGCATGATTATTTATATGTAGTAGTTGATCGTTTCAGCAAAATGTGTATACTTATGCCTTGTAAGAAAACTATAACTGCTGAACAAACTCCTGAATTATTTTTTCATCATGTATGGATTCACTTTGGTTTGCCTACTTCCATTATTAGTGACAGGGATTCCAAATTTGTGGGGAATTTTTGGTCCAACCTATGGGAGATGATGGACACAAAGTTGAAGAAAAGTACTGCTTTCCATCTGCAAACAGATGGACAAACCGAAGTTGTGAATAGAACCATTGTGCACCTCTTGAGAGGTTATTGCAGCAAGCATCCCAAGCTTTGGGATGAACATTTACACTACATACAACATGCTTACAACCGTGCCAAGCACTCTTCCACAAACACCTCACCGTTTGAAGCTTGTTTTGGTTACTTGCCAAAATCACCTCTTGATTTCATTCTTGAGAAAGATGTTTCCATTGAGGGACATAGTGATATTGACAAAGCTCATTCATTCATTGAAAGAATTCAGCAAATACATCAGCAAATTCAAGAACAGCTTGAGAAGAGTCAAGGCAAGTACAAAGAAAGACACGACAAGCATAGAGTCGATCACAAGTTTCAAGAAGGGGATGAGGTATGGCTGTACATTAGTAAGGAAAGGATGCAAGGAGAAGGTAAAAAGTTGAAGCCTATTCGTTATGGTCCATTCAAAATCCTCAAGAAGGTTGGAAATAATGCTTTTCAATTAGATTTGCCTTCCTACATGCAAATGTATTCTGTTGTCAATGTGGAGAACTTACGTTTGTATGAACCTCCTTTGATTGTTGATCATAAAAGTGATGTTCAGCTGCCATCTATAGAAGATTTCTCGCCAGAATTCTTAGATGAGCTGAAAGAAGATACAATCCTTGACAGAAGGACACGCACTTCAAGGAGGGGCAGTGTAGATTATGTTCGGGTTGGTTTCAAAGGCAGCAAACCGAACAAGGCAAAGTGGATGGATGTGGACAGAGTGAGGGAGCTGTACCCTCACCTCTTTAAGAGGTAGTTGAAGGCTTTTGGCGTCCAAAAGCTTCCCAATGGGGAGGCGTGATCAGGTGCTCATGTCCTAAGTGTCGTAAAAATGCTCAAAATTCAAAGTTCTCAGAACTGGTTCAAAGCTAAACGACTGGAAAGTGCTTGTCCTCCCGATTCTGGCGCCGCAAACGGTTCGAAAAATGGTCGCCATATGAGGAATATATGGCCAAAAGAATATTTTGCCCAAAACATTAGAAAATTTGAATTTAAAAAAAAAAATTAAAAAAAGAATATTCCATAGAATATTCCTTGGAATATTCTAAGAAATATTCCTTGGAATATTCTAAGAAATATTCCCTTTTCAAGGGCCAATCAGAAGCTGCCACGTGGCAGGCCTAGAGGGCGCCACGTGGCCCTGGGTGACGTCAACAAATCTCATTGGCGCATTTCAGAAATTGTTTGGGCATCGGTGGGTTTTGAACACAAGACCTCCGAGTTATTAATCAACCAACTTATCGTTAGCCCACCGCTGGATCCGTTGATGAATGGGCGGATTAAACATGTGATAAGGTTTGAATTGCTATGGGCGGGAAAAATTAAGGGGGCCAGCCCCTAAGGCCAGCCCCCCAACACCATACGACCAGTGCCCAATATCATTGTTAAGCCGAGTATTTTTCAGAATTACACATTTGTATGTCTTTCTCTCCATCAGAGATTGAGACCTATAAAACCCTATTTGATCAGGTGGTCATGTCCTAAGTGTCGTAAAAATGCTCAAAATTCAAAGTGCTCAGAATTGGTTCAAAGCTGAACGACTGGAAAGTGCTTGTCCTCTCGATTTCGGCACCGCAAACAGTTCGAAAAACGGTCGCCGTATGAGGAAGATATGGCCAAAAGAATATTTTGCCCAAAACATTAGAAAATTTGAATTAAAAAAAAAAAAAAAAAAAAAAAGAATATTCCGCAAAATATTCCTTGGAATATTCTAAGGAATATTCCCTTTTCAATGGCCAATCAGAAGCCACCACGTGGCAGGCCCAGAGGGCGCCACGTGGCCCTGGGTGACGTCAGCAAATCTCATTGGCGCATTTCAAAAATTGTTTGGGCATCGGTGGGTTTTGAACACAAGACCTCCGGGTTATTAATCAACCAACTTACCGTTAGCCCACCGCCAAATCCGTTGATGGATGGGTGGATTAAACATGTGATAAGGTTTGAATTGCTATGGGCGGGAAAATTAAGGGGGGCAACCCCTAAAGGCCAGCCCCCAAACACCATACGACCAGCGCCCAAAACCATGGGCCTAAACCCTCACCGCCCGGCGCGAAATCCAAAAATAACCGCCAACCGGATTTTGTGGTCACATGCGCGCCTTTTTAATGTAACTGCAATTAGGAGTTGGTGGAAAATTTGGCGGACATGGAAAATTTGGCGATCCTGCCATATTTGGCGGGCTTAACTGGTCGTCACTAAATGTAACTGGGGTTTTGTTAGGCCAAATGGCAATCAGGAGTAAATGGCCATAACTTTGGCCCAGAAAATCGGTTTTGGACGAAATTTTTTTTTTGGGTAATTTCGACCTTCTGAAGCCATTGGTGCAGGTCTTACAGCCATTAGAGGTCATTTGCATACGTTTTGGAGCCGTGAAAGTTCTAGGAGCCACTAGGGGCCAGTATTGGGAAGACTGTACAAGGTTGCAGGTATCCATTGGAGGTGATCCAATAGTCAATCCTGAAGGATTCAAGTGTTCTGAATCCATTTCTACCATCTATTTCTCCTGTAGATGCTTCTATTCAGTTGTATTTTCAATTTGAGCATTTAATAAAAGAAAGGACAAGCCCGGTTGGGAGCTTTGGACCCAGCAGACGTAGCCCTAGAGGGGGTGAACTGCTTTATCAACTTCTTTTGCATATGTGGTTGATTTATTTTGCAGAACAAATTCATTTTAATGTGTTAAACAGTAAAAGGAAATAACTCTGCTATGCTTGAATGGGTCATGAACAGCTGAAAATTTCATGTGTTTTCTTTCTGCAAGACATGGAAGTCTTTTAAACATGTTTAATTCTGAATTGAATACCTTGCAAACAAATTTCAAGTAGTTTCAAATTCAGATGACTATTTAAGGAGTTTTGCGATGTCTTTGCCTGGACCTATTAGGAAATATGAGGTATCTATCCAAATATAGTGGTGCATGATATTAAAATGTATGGTGCTAAACTAGTCTAGAAGCACCTCTATCTGATCCATCCAAAGAAGGTTTCCATGATAAAGAGTGAAGTTGAAAAACATCTTCGCGTTGGATTCATATATCACATTCCTTTGACTCACTAGGTGTCAAATATTGTCCTTGTCATCAAGAAACTGGGGACAATCCGTGTATGTGTTGATTATCGGGATGTAAATCATGCTTCTCCAAAGGAAAACTATCCGACCCCGTTCATTGAATAGATTTTTGATGACTCCTATGACTAAAAAATCTACTCATTCATGGATGGTTTCTCTAGATATAATCAAATCAACATTCTCCGAGCAGACCAACCTAAAACTACATTTATCTGTCCCTGGGCTACATTTTCCTACCAGAAACTCCCATTTGGTTTAAAGAATTTTGGGGTCATGTTTCAGTGGGCAATGGATTACGCTTTTCATGACATTAAACACATCGTGCAACCTTATTTGGACAATCTCCCTACTCATTCTAAATATCGAGTTGATCACCCGATGTACCTTAAGGCCATTTTCGTGAGGTGTAGACATTATAATATTTGATTAAATCCACACAAATGTGTGTTCTGCATTAGTTTTGGTTGACTTCTTGGTTTTGTTATTTAAAAACATGGAATTCTTATCAATCCTTTTAAAGTACAGACAATCATTGATCTTCCTGCACCTTCTTCGCTCATTCAGCTTCAACGATTTCAAGGGAAAGTTAACTTCCTGTGAAGGTTTACCCCTAATTATGCTAAGTTGACTAAAGGATTCACTCACCTGCTTAAGAAAGGGGTACCCTTCCATTGGTTCAATGCTGCTCAAAAGGAATTTGATTCCCTAAAATATGTATCGGTTTGGGTATCTCTTTTATATTCCCCTAATTATCAACGTGACTATTTTATGTATGTCGTTGCTTCCATTTCTACTATAAAAATGGTATTGGTTGAGGAAGATGATGTGGGGATTTAGAATCCCATATATTCTTTGAATCAGAATCTCAATGATACCGAAATTAGGTATACCCACTTATAAAAGTTGGTTTTGGCAGATGTTTAAGTTGTTCAAAGGTTTCACCATTACAACTTGATCTGGAAAACTACAGTTGTTTTAGATTGCAAACCTATGACATATATTTTGTCAAGTTAATTGCTGGGGGGGAATACTCTAAATGGATAGTCATCTTGCAAGATTTTGACATGGAATTCATCAAATCCAATTCAAAGAAATCCCTAGTTTTCGTTGACCTTATTTGCAACCTTCCCTACCCCTGATTCTGAATCGACATTTGACAATTCTATCGCTGACAAGCCATTGTTTCTGATTTCATCATATGACATGTGGTATGGAGACATTTTTATATATCTCCAGACCCAAACTTTCCGTTCTGATACCTCTCTCTCTAAGAAATGACGTATTCGATACCAAGCCAAAAATTACATCATTATTGGTTACACCCTTTATCGACGTGGTATTGATATGGTTTTACGAAGTTTCCTCATTCATGAGGAGGTCGATAAATTCCTTAATTAATGCCACTCATGTGCAAGTGGCGGTCATTTTTATGGTTATGCCATTATGTAGAAGATCCTAAGTGCTAGTTAGTTTTGGCATACCATTTTTCGAGACTATATTCTCATTGTTCAGAAGTGTCATCCATGCCAAATTTATGATCGTAAGACCGGTGCTCCACCTGCTCCCTTACATCTTGTTATCATCATCGGACTTTTTACAAAATGGGGTATCGAATTCATGACATATAACCCTCACTCGGACGAGGGGCATGGTTATATCATTGTCACAGTATATTAATTTACTAAATGGGTTGAGGCGATGCCTACATTTAATAATGCTGGCAAAGTGGTCACATTTTTCTTTTCAATCCCATTATCGCACGATTTGGTGTTATCCATTCCACAATTATGGATCACATAAATCATTTCTGGAATCATATGGTGACCAAAGTAACTGTTAAGCTACGAATTTCCCATGAAAGTTCCACTTCCTACTATCCTCAGGCTAATGGATAGGTTGAGGCTATCAATAAAATTATCAAAACCATGCTTCAACATATGGTAGGGGTCCACAAACTAGACTGGCATTTGCTTCTTTACACTACCTTGTGGGCATACCAAACATCAATAAGGACTACTACCACATTTACACCCTTTCATTGGTTAATGGTCTGGAAGAAATCCTTCCAGTCGAATGTGAGATTTCATGACTGAAACCAGTTGTATAACTTCTTCCTTCCACTTTTGTAGAAGAGGAGCATATTTTACATCTAACCCAATTTGATGAGACACGGCGTGATGCCACTATAGGTAATAAAGCTCATGAAAGACCTATCAAGGCACAATATGATAAAAGTGTCAAGCCTAGTGTTTTCTTAGAAGGAGAACTTGTTCTTTTATATGACCAAGAACCTAATAAGTTAAGATCAGGAAAGTTCCAATGTATGTGATCAAGTCCATATATTGTCAAGCGTGTTCTTGCAAAAGGGGCCTATGAGTTAGTTGATTTTGATGGAACTCCATTAGCGTAGCCTAGAATTGGACTGTACCTAAATAAATACTATGCTTGATCTCATGCGTAGTAACACTATGTATAGGTGTGTTGAGAGTGTTTGTGGTGCGTCTCTTCATAGTTTACTACGGTTTCTGTTGATTCCTTTTATGTTTGGTTTTCATATTTCGGGATCCCTTGAATCATATTTTGGTTATGTTGATGGTGCCAATCGTAGTACTTGGAACCTATCCTCCACAACATGGGATATATTTGCTCCAAATGGTGAGTGAGTGAGTCTACAAGGGATTTGTATTAGCCACTCTACCAAAAACACCATTGAGTATAGCGCAGTGGTAGAGATATTGTATGATGTTATTTCACATGTTATATGTCGTTTAGTCATCATACTTGACTCACAACTTGTGGTACTACAAATCGCTAATGTTTATTCGGTTAGAATTCCTACCATCCTTCACATGTTTTTAAGGGTTCGCCTTCTACAAAGACATTTTGAATTCATACAATACGAATTCATTTCTAGAAATCTAACACATTGACAGATGTGCTTGCTAATCATGTTTTAGATAGACATTTGCAATGAATGTAAACAAGTTTCAATACACATAACATCTATTGAAAATATAATAGGAACATGGAAACATTGAAGATATATATATATATAAAGTTTGGTATTAAAAAATTTGTGTCCAAGACAAATATGGCCACACGGCCCATATAAAAAACTACATGCAAATATCTAAGTAGACTAATCAAAGTGCTCATGATAACATGACACTACATGAGCTATCTTGTGGAGTAGCCAACCAATATGGCTAGGCACTATGATAGTGTGTTGCTGAAGTTGCATCAGAATTTGGTCGACCGCGGTCTCATCTATCCTGTGTGTCAACCCGTTCATGTGGCGCTCCACATCTATTAGGATCTCAACTGCACTGAGATCATGTAGTTCATCCCATCCTAATACAACAAACTATACTGGTTCTAATGTCTCATGTGGTTGTTCTCCTGCATGACAGAGATATGAAGAACCTATCAGTCAAAGAAGCCCAATATCTGCAAGAACAAATCAATAATTTAGTCTCGGAAACATCAAAAGCACAAAAAAAATGTAAAACTTTCAAAAATTCAAATGGTAAAAATATCTTAGCTGTAACACCCCATCACGCACCCTCATTAATCACAAGCTCAAGGTCATCAAAAAAATTCATCCTTACGTATGGATAATCATTGATCATAATGAATTGTTGACGGACCTGTAAGTCGGGACATATGATCTATCCACCTCCTCATCTGTGGAATCCTCAGATCAATGGGCTCAAGCGTAATCTACTGAGGTTGTAGTCATGGAACCTGCTCTAGAGCAAAAGAGACCAAGATGGAACTGTAGTGATTTTTTTTTAACTTTCCCTCTCTTGCTTTAGACAACTGTTTAATATTTTTGGCTCCAAACACCTCACAACATACTCCATGTATGATCTGCTAGTTACACGAAGTGTTGATCTACCCGTGGATCTGGAAATGAAGAATAAGTTCGTTCTTAAGGGAAAATGGGTTACATATTTTATGCTAATCTTTCTATCTCTAGTTGGCTTGGATCGAGGTCTTTAGTAAGTAGTGATATAATCCTTCACTAATTCTCCTCCCTTTCTCCCACCTAGAAGAGAAATGGGGGCACCTCTCATGGAAAAACTTGCTAGAAAATATATGTCCTCTATTGTTATCTCAAACATATGTTCCCCAAATATCAATGCATGTGCTTCCACATCCCATGAATGAACAAGATGCGCTAGTAATTCCATCTAATGCCTCATATTAGGAAGCCAAAAGAATTTCAACAATCCATAGTTTTTTAGTGCTTGGATGGTAGTAGGATCATTATCTGCATTCAAATATTGTTCTTTCTGTTCTCTTTCTCTCCAGATAAAAGCCATTTTGTGCTAATGAAGATCTGAAATGTTAAGAAGAGACTCATTATGATCCTTTCCATGCAATAAAATTCAAAAACATTTAAGGGAAACTGGCAAACACATTTTATATTTGGGCCCAATGCACCCCTATAAGGAGAGACAATGCATTGCACCCCTCCCCTATAGTATATTCTCACTTAGGTGAGACACAACTTTCAACCGTCTGGGCCTACATTGGTCCTAGGATGAGCTACTTAAACCCCAGGGCCCTAAAAAATTCCTAAATATTGCATGAAAACACAAAATAGGACCATGAATTGAAAGTGAAAGGTCTTATTTCTTACTTGGAAGTGATGATGCTTGAAACGATCCAACAGATTGAGCATATTCAACTGTAGGATATCAAGGGAAAAAACTACTCAGATTTCTCACTGTTGAAGGAAATTGTGAAATAGTAAAGAGGAATAGTCATTTTGAATATTTATGGTTGTTTCTTCCATTATTTTATTTATATTTAATTCTTTCACCTAGTTAAAACCCATTTTTACCATGAAACATGTATTTTTAATATTCTTTTAACGTTCTGAGTAGGTCGACAGTTGTTTGACAGATTTTGTCATTTTTTGAACAAATTAATTTGACCGAGGAGCACATTTTTATCACTCTTTTGGGCTCTATAAACTAACGAAAAAGGAACCCTTTGGATTTATCTTTCATCTATTTTTAGACTCCCAAAATATGAAAATATTTCCAAGCACTTGTCTTTTTGAACTTGATAAAGTAAATGAAAAGGCATCCACTCAGTATAAGTTTAACCCTTTTCTAGACTGAGATAAGCTACTTATGAAAAAGGAATACCTTAGTCAAACATGGCTAAGAGGTTCAATTGAGTATTATTTTCTACCTTTTCCGACCTAAGGGACTATCTATGAAAAGGAACATCTGGAGTTTTCTTTTTCGCCTTTTTTTCAAACTTTCTAAACATGAAAAATATGTCTAGTTATACCTTCCCTGGACTCATTAAAATGTCAAACATCGATGGAATACTTGTTCATGACGTGACTGAACCACTCCTTCTCTGGGTTTGTTAAATATTCTTAGAGGGATTCATCCAAAGGATGAACTTATAAATCAAGCATATGTTATCCTCCTCAAGCTTGTTACAAAACAAAGAGGTACTGACCAGTGTGGTTTGGGAAATTGGGAAAGTAGGGTACTCCATTTGTTAAAGACAATGAGTCGCTCTTGAACATGACACTCTTCCACTTCATCTTCGTGGCTGTTGGGTTGGGAAATCTTCTTATCTTTTGGTTTATCATATTGTTTCAAAGCCTTCGTTTTTTTTTTCAGTTAATGCTTACAACTCCCTTCAGTGTCGTCATTGTGTTTAAGAGAATTCATTCAATCAATATTTCCAACGATACTCTTAAGACTTCATTCCATGTCTTCCTCTCATAATACAGCTCCATACAACATCATTTTAATCATTCTGTCTCAAATCATCATACCCATTTCGTGTCGTTGATTGGAGAATACATCAAGGCCCTCTTGTGACGGGTCGCTTCTTGTCGAAATCAACTCATTATCAAGGAAGTTGACTAAGAAACATTCCTTGGTACCTTGGTGCTTGCATTCATCAATGCCATGTTTCCTCACTTTCATCAATAGGCTTACATCATTGGCCTTCAACCAAAAGATTTTGTGTGGTGTTTAAAATCAACTCATTTATTCACACCATATGGATTGTACTAGAGTAACTTGAGAGCCATTAACATCATCGTTGTTTTCTATTGTGTCTGTTAACGAATTACATCATTAGCTAGTAATCATATAGTGTCTAACATGTTCCACTCTAACTCATTGATTCACATAGTTAGACTCATACGTTGGTTGGTTGTGTGAATGAGATAAAAGACCCCAGATCTCATTTCATCCATCTCGGCTGCAATTTCAGGAGTAATTCAATATCATAATTTATGATGGTTTTGATCATATAGACAATCATCCAGTCATAGGTCCACCATTTTTCATCTGTGGACGTGCCTTTTGATCATTGTACATCTAATGTTAGTTTATGTGCTCAGTATGGGTATGCCTCCCCCAACAAATATGTCATGTTGTAGATGTATTGTAACATATGCTGATCTCGTTAGTTGTTCTTGATCCTGACTTGTCACAAGGTAAAGCACTTCAGTCACCAACTACCATTTATGACTTAGTGCTTTAGGTGGAAACCTTTTATGGGGAATTTTGTCACATCTATTCAATATCCCTGCAAACATGATCATTCACATCCTTTGAACACTTTGTCATCATATGTACACAAAGCACTAAGAATGAATCTTTCTAATCCCTGATTTTTTTCCTAAAAGCACCTTGTTCCAATCAGGTTGACCTACTCTACACCTTCACTGATTACTAACAAGTTGCTCAGTGTTTGGGGTGCATTGATTCTAGAAATTCGGGAAAACAAAAAAGAATCTTGAAGCTTCCTCTTCGAGAAGCTTCTTGGATCTGTTGTAACTTTTTACCTCCAATAAAAATCTTGAATCCTATCCTATCCTACCTTAGAGTTTTCATCCCTCATCTCTTGAGCTCATCCTCCCATCAAGAGTGGATCTCAAGCCCATATTGGTAAACGGATAATAATTCATGAACTACCTCCTTCACCTGTATATTTACTGCCATCCATAGGCAAGGCGTTGGATCTTGAACAATGATTCTACCCTTACGTTTTTTATGTGAGAGTTATCATTCCATGCATTAGGGTGATTAGAGGTGCACTTTGTGACAAGGAAGGGAGAAGTCGATTTGGAGGAGCTCTTCTACAATATCGACACTTATTTTTTGTTGTAACTCACTCCATTTGTATTAATGCAAAGAGTTATTTGTTTTCCTATATATGATGTTATGGTTTCATATATTTCAATACCATTTTGATCTATTAAATAAAGTGACTAGATTATGCTACATAGATTATGGATATCGTTGGCTTGTGTTATCTGACTATGTAGGTTCTTGTTATGGCGATTAGAGGTAGGATTGGAGCATACAAGATAAGGAAGGCAAGAAGCATATGAAATATTCCAAGTAAGATTCATCCCATTATCTATTTACTTTAAGGAAAACATTAGTCTCCTTTTCTTTCTATTTTTCTAGGTTAGTCCACCAGGCCTAGGGAAGATACTTTTGTCTGCAGTCATAGATTCCACATAACACCTTGTCTTTAGGAAGTGCACACTCATTATATTTAGCAGGTGTGCACTCCTTACCTCTCACACATGTGTACTTCCTTGATTTCATGCAAAGTGCACTCTAAAAAATAGGTGTCATATCCCACTTCACTCACCTAACTCAGGGATGAAATGACAAGTGGTGAGAATGCATCGAAACCCTAATATTAACTTGCATGCAGTTTTCCTTTACAAGAAGCATATTTCATTATTCATTCTCACAATCACTATTCACTTTGAGCTAACCACATTTTCTTATCACAAGGAGTCTTTCCCACTCTTGGTCACAAGTGTGTCGATTTTTGGTAAGCTTTACAAAGTTTCACTTTTGTTTTCTTTTATTGTTTTTGGAAAAACTTTTGTTTTCTTTTATTCTTTTTAGAAGAACTTTTGTTTTATTTAATGGGGTTTTAATATGATTTTCGTATATTGGGTGTCATTTTTATCTATTATTTCTCCTACAAGTGTCTTCCTACTATCGCACGTGGAATTTTTAATTACTCTTCATATTCCATGACCTTTCATCTTACAGTCATGATTACAACAAGATATATCAACACTTGAAGTTTTTTCTCTCACTTTTACTATGCCATTGACTTATTATTGGTCATCACCTAGCCATTTTTAAGCTTGTACCTCTCTCCTTGAGTAGTGCGCACTTGGAAATAATAGGGATCCACCTGTTGTGCTCTACAACAACCCCCCATTTTATATCATCTTTACTTATAAATATTAACGTATGAAATGGGTCCCTTTAGAATTTAATTTGGTATCAATGCTATTATAATCCAAAAAAGTCCAATAAATGAATAAATGCACTTTATAAAACTTTTTGGACAAACCCTTAAAAAAGAAATCATGTAATGATTTGTCATTGCGATAAAACGATCGCAAGATCGCATATCGCAATGACACATGAATTATAATTAAGCACCCCAAAGCTTTCCGCCGATGCGCATTCGACGCATTCGGCGATCGGCGATATTCCATGTACATGTTATAATGCCCCATGCCAATAGTCCTGACGCGATACGCATTCAGCGAATTCGGCGATCGGCGACACGCTACAACAGTTGTGATGTTCCCAAAGACTTGTCCCGATGCGATGCGCAATCGGGAATCGGGTATCGGCGACAATCTCACCCAAGTCTTATTGCACTCAAAGCTTTTCGCCGATGCGATATCGCATTCGGCGATCGGTGATATACAATACACACCATTAAAGCGCACTAATCATACCCCCGATTGCGATACGATAAAGCGCGGTTTTCAACGAAGAGCCGTTAAGTGATGGGATGGCACAATTCATTTGTAATAAAAGCTTGATCGCTCACGCAATCCTTCATCTATGCTCAACCGCCAAAACGTCCATTGCATGCTTAAGTGAATCGTTCACCCAAATAACGATATAATGGGCATTTAAGGAATGACAGATTGAAAACGGCTAATTAATAAGATCATGTCCTAAAATCTTTTTTACGGATTGTATCCGCACCCATTTTAAAGGCTAAATCCTTCAGTTACGCATCTATTCATATGTGCTGTATCACTTAAGAGTTTTTCATCGCTATCTCTATGTATTACGCCCAATTGCCTCTTTGTGCAGAATTCATTCATAGAAGCTAGGCCTGAGAAGATGGGAAAGAAGTCCAAGAAGACTGCAAGTGCTTCCGCAACACCAATTGCAGGACAAGCAGCCGCAAACAAGAAGAAGGGCCTAATATCCGATACTACATGCACGGGGCTCACCAGAGTTACTTGGCAAGGCACTTATAACCTAATTGAAGCTGAGCAACCAGAAAAGACAGTGACAGAAGCTAGTGTGGACTTACTCAAGAAGTCTGATGCAACTCTCAAAGACTTGGCCGACTCTTTCCTTCACAGGATAGCGGCCAGAGAACAGATTCTTCCCTATACAGAAGTTGTGCGATGGGCGATTGAAGAAATCCCCATCTTGGACAGAACGTTTAATACCAGAGATGGGAGGATTTTCGGATCATTCAAGCCAGATGACCTAAGGCAAATGTATCATTTTCCCGAGCCAGAGAAAATATATAACAAGGCCTTCCTGGAGAAGTTTGCAAGCGAGAATGAGATCGAATCTGAACCTATCAAGGATTGGAGGCAAAATCCCAACAAGCACAAGCACGAATCCTCCGGTAAGTACTCAGTCGATTCTTTGGCTTCTCCTTACTGTTATGCGGGGATTATGATGTGTAGGCTGTGTGGATTGCATGATTCTGCCAATTTTACCATTGAAATGGTTCCTTTAATGGAGGCAGCAGTAAACAGTTGGATTATGGATTGGGCTACTATTCTTTCGGATAAATTAGCAGTAGCTGTTCATGATTTTAGATCTCAGACTGTTGTTTCAGAAAGGAAAATGCCCCCGTTCTACTATAGTGCATATATCTTAGACACCCTTTGTTTCAATTCCGAATTTCCTGTTCTCGGGTGGAGGTGGACTGCACAGGACCCTTCACCCATTCATATATATCATCAAAAATTGTGGAAGTCTCCTTATAAACACCACCTGTATCAAATCTGTAATGGTTTTATGGTGCCCATTTACTATTCCATTTTTGATAAACCCATTTCAAAAATTTCCTATCAAGCTTCCTTTGATTTACCAATAGTAGCAAGTTGGTTTGGAGAAGAAAATTTCACCTATATCAGAGTTTTCGGCAGTGAAGCCGACCCACATGTTCTTCCTCTATATGTTCGAGATAAGCTGCTAGCAAGGGAAATTGCATATCAAATCATGGCTAAGAGTACTACACAGACTCTCAAAAGAGAAAAGAAGAAGGGATGGCCATCTTTTCCCTTCAGATGTGGTGTTTATACTCTGCATGATCTTAAACATGCAGAAAAGGAAGCCACGAAGCTTCAGTCTTTAACTTTGGCCACGATCCCAAACAGACCATTCGACCCAAGAAAGACTTCTTACACTGCATTAGAACAGGCCAAATTAACAAGGTTTGAGCATCAGGAAGATATGTTTGATGACCTGTTCGTTGCCTCCGAATCAATAGGTCATGCTAAAGAACTCGCTAGGATGCGATATAATGATGAGGGATTAACTGAGTTCAATAAACTTAGAGAACAGAGGTTGCAAACTCTGCCTCTGGATTTACTGGCAACAACCCCAGCGACATCATCAAGCGGACCTGTTCAGGAACAGTTCAAGGAACAGGAGGAGAGGCAGAAGAAGCAACAGGCAGAAAGACAGAGAAAAGAACAGGCGGAGAGGCTAAAGAAAGAACAAGCCGAGAAACAGCAGAGAACACAAATGGAACAAGAAGAGAGAAAGAAGAAAGAACTAGAGGAAAAGAAGAAGAGGGAACAAGAAGAGAAACAAAAAAAGAACTGGCAGATAGGCAGAAGAAGGAACAAGAAGAAAAACAGAGGAGAGAAAAAGAGGAGCAGCAGAGGAAAGAGCAGGAAAAAGAACGGAGCGAGTCCCATGCAGAAAAACAGAAACAAACCACCTTTGATCCCGAATTGCTTCAACAGTGGAAGCAATTTGACTTTATTATCAGTGGAAAGGAAGGTTCAAAAGAAATGGACACCTCCAAAACAACTGATACACATGATGTTACCTCTCCTCAGGTTCTAAGTGGAACCAGCGGCCCACCAAGTTCTAAGGAAGTTGAAGTTATTCCAAAAGACCCCTCTCACCAGATTATTCTACAAATAGAAGATATTCCGCCATTGGATGTTTTCTACATCCCAAGACACAGGGCAGTTGTAAAGCGATCAAGGAAGAGACGAAGGATTGATCAACCTTCTATCTTCCCAGAACAAACGGTCACGGGTAATGTAGTATGGAAGGAGGAATTGGATCCCTCCGATGACTTAACAAAGATATCACAGTATGCGGGCGCTTATTCGGCGGCAAGAATTGACAAAGCATCGGAGGTGAGCCTTCTATTGAAGAATAAGGACCAAGAAATCTTTGCGTTACAGGCAGAATTGGTTGAAACAAAGCAAAGGGCAGCACAAGCAGAAGAATAGTTGCTGGCGCAACAGCAAGAGAACAATCAGTTGACTCAGAAATTGCAAGCAGAAAGCCAAAGGATTGATCAGGGTGCGATCCAGAAACAAAAAGAATTGTCAGAGGCGTTGGAAAATTTGAGAGTGGTGAATGAGCAAATGATAAAGACCAAAGATGAGCAAATTGCTCAAATGTCATCGCAGCTGGAAAAGATGAAGGGCACGTCGCAGGTAAAAGAGTTTAAATAAGAGGCATTATTGATAAACAATGCGTTGATATCTCAGGTCAGACTCTTATGTCGACAGATCGCTCAAGCTAAGCCACTGTGTGAGCTAACTACAACAATAAATCAGCAGGTAGAAAAGGCCAGGACTGAACTAGATCAAGCGGACGAGGCCATTACTGCATATCTTGACTGGCAAGATACTGATTTAGGAAAAGCAGCAAATTTGCCCAGGATCATAGAAACACATAAAGATATACTTTTCATAGAATGGCACACTCAAGTGATGAAAGCAGAAAGGGCGGCTTCAAGATGTAAATCAACCGCCAACAATCTAGTGGATCTAGTCAATAACACTCTTTACCTGGCCAATATGATTTCTCAATGTACACTGGGAAAGATGACAACTACAAATACATTAGAGCAAACATGCTACCCTGAATTAGAGGAAAAAGGAAGATTAATCGCTGGAGTTAAAAGCTTAACCTCAGATGCATATTGGCTCTTTTTAATCAAGCCACATACACAGAGATCTGCCCTAAAGTGCCTTACAGACGCAATCGGGTGTATAATTCCCGATATCCAAGATGCCACCTACGCTGCACAGCTCAGTTCGTGCCTCAAAAAACCCCCGAAAGTTGAGCCAATGCTTGCAATAAATCAGCTCAGATTCAAAGGAAAGCAGCCAACTTAATGAGTCACCCTCCCGCTTGCCAGATTGCCAGCCAAAATAGGATCAAAAGTTATTGATACCAGCTTAGTAGGATTTCTGTTTAGTAGATATTTAAATTAGATTAGTATTTATAGACCCTTTCATTGTCTTGGAAAGAGTCGTAAAATTTTGTAACAGACTTAAAAGGCTGAAGTTTGCACTACTGTGCTTCAGTCACTATTCTTTTATGAAATTGGACCAGTTGTTCTGAATTTGACATCAAATTTTTTAATGCAATTGTGCACTATTGCCTTTGTTGAGGACGATTTCTGTGTTGGAGGAAGAACTGCTAATAGCGATTGATATTTGGGAATGTCCCGCAGCTCATATGGTACTTTTATCTACGTCTGAAGTCATTCCTTTTATATGAATTGTTATGTTATATATACTTGTTATTATTGAATACATGTATGCGTTGTAACAGCAAATCTCTATCTCAGTCCACTATTGGATGTTTTGTGATTTGCCTTTTCCTTTAATCATGCATGTAACAATGATATAAATGATAAAGTGTAGTAATTTCGCTGTTATCGCTTTGTGTAACTATTTATGCACAACAATCTTGAATAATTTAATATCTATGTTTATAGACAGAGTCATCTATATGCTTGTCTAAAAGCTCAGATCATCAAACGCTACACTTTAGAGATCGATAAAACCCCGGGGTAGATTATAGTTATTATATTCCTGCCGATAGTTTTAGTTCTTTGCTTATCACTAGCATAATCTATAAGTCGCTCATCCATCCCATTTTATCTATTTCTGGGAAACTGGTCCCATTATCCCCAGTCGGAGCCACTATTCCAAACGGAAAAGGAGTTGTACTAAGGTCCGGACCGGGTGGTTTCCCCTATGTTGTTGCAGCGATTTTCAAGGCATCAACATAATTGGCGCTAGAAGGAGGGCCATCAACTGTGAATGGCACATAAGTCCAAACCTATAAGCCATTCTAAGAGTAATTCTCCCTCCGAATCCTCTCGACCTTCCCATTTGCACACTGGTTCGCCAGTATCCAAACAAGGAGAAGGGGAATCAACTACCACTGCTCAAACCCATCATACCCCAGAAAAATTAAGTCTTGAATCACCTGATGTCCAGTCTCTAATCCATAAACTTCAGAGCTTCTCGATTTCACCACAGAAATCTGAGGTATCAGAAAGCAGTGCGACTTCGCAATTCAACCTGACTCATCCTCTTACCAGACTTCAGAGTGAAAAACTCGGTATTGAACCCACTGAGTTCCCTTTACCCAAAAGGAAAAAGGCGAAGAAAATTACTGAAGGATCTGATAGTGAAGAGCTTTCATCCACGTCCTCCATTGCATCTTCATCTCTGCAAAGTCAACCATCCACTCCCCCATTACAAATTGTCGTTCACCAGGGATTAGAAGCCTCAACATCCCAACCTGTTCACTCCTCATCATTAATCCCTTCCCATACATCTGGAATTCCAACGGTAGTATCAACCACTGTCGCTATTATAATGGCAGACCCATGGACTAGGCCAGGTGCAGTCAACATGCCTGCACCATTGCATGATCTACCAGATGCTCCTGAAAAATGGCTGCCTAAATTTAACCCAGATGACGGGACCCAGGCTGAAGAACACATTAATAATTTTATGTTAGCAGTTAACTTAAAAGGAGTGACAGAACAAGATGTTGTTGTGAGACTCTTCCCCTACACCTTACAAGGATCAACAGGATCCTGGTATTTTTCCTTACCCTCTGGTTCAATTACCAGTTGGAACACATGCCAAGAGCAGTTTCTTACCAAATATGGAGATGATAGGTCCTTAGCTACTTTAATAAACGACCTCTCCAATCTGAGAATAGAGCATAGGGAACCAATAAAGGAATTTAATGCCAGATTTAATAAACTCCTGAATAAAATCCCTACAGCTTCCAAACCAAGTGAACAAATTCGAAGCGAATGGTATATTACCACCCTACCTGCCAACATAGCCATTTTTGTGGACAGGGCTGGGAAACCTACCTTAGCTGAAAACATGAGAGAAGCACTTGCTGTTGAAAAGCGCATCAACGCTCTAGAGAAGAAAGCTGCTTTGGAAGATAGAAAAGCTAAAAAGGTCTCATTTAAAGAGGATTCCAAGAAGAAAACCCCAAAGGACCCGTACGACATGGAGGGTTTACAAAAAGTCCTTAAAACATTGTCTAACGAAATGGTTGAAATAAAGAAGCAGGTGGCTAAAACCTCAAACAAAAGACCATTTAGGACTTTTAAGAAAACTCAAACAAAGCCACCCAATGTTATATCTAACACAGATTCAGAGCAAGAAGAAGAGGAAGAGGAAACAACCTCACAAACCGATGATGAAGAAGAAGTAGTTGAATGCCACGGAATGTGGGATTTTATACTCCCAAACTCTGATACCGAGAATGAAGAAGAAGCCTTTCCAGTTACTACAAGAAGTAAAAGTACTTCCGAACCTGCCCAGGCAACTTCAAAGAAAAGGAGTGCAGGTGCTACCACAACAAAGGAAAAAGTTCCCCCAAAGAAGTCGCCTGTAGTAGTTCCCCAAAACCAGCCTTCAACTTCTAATTCTCCTTCAACATCCAAGACATTAGTGGTATCCAATTCAATGGAATATAACATTGTTGATGACATGAAGAAAACTAAGGCAAACATAACTATGTTTGAGCTTAGTAAATTAAAGCATCAGCAAAAATTACTTCTTAAAGAATTGAATGTTGTTCCCTCTACTCCCCTTCCCAGTGCAAGAGCTGCCAACGATTCAGGCCAACCTCCTTCAGGTATGGTTGAAGCTACCGATTCAGTTCTAATTGGAGATAGATCAAATTCTCATACTCCACCCTTCCTGCTGACCTATGAGATTTATAACAGAAACCTGCACAACTGTTTAATTGATTCAGGGGCATCATCTAATATAATGCCAGCTTCAGTTTGCTCTAAACTGACCATTGAACCCCAGAAGTTTGCTATTCATATTGTACAGTTGGACAGGACCAAAGTGCAGGTTGTGGGAGAAATTAATTCCGTAACCAACAGGTTGTCTGCCGATCCCAGGATTTTACAGAGGATTGATATCTTAATTGCTGACATACCTGAATTCTACAGTTTAATTTTGAGCAGAGATTGGTCCGAAAAACTGCATGGGTATATTTCCACAGATTGGTCACATATGTGGCTTCCCTACAAGGGAAAGCCAAATCAAATAAGGATCGATCGAGAGAAGCATATGACCCAAACAGTTACTGAATTTGAGCAAGAAAACCAACCTGTAGCGTTCAACAACAACATTTTGGGGAACTATTCGTTAGAGTCATTCTTTGGAAACTTTGTTTCCCAACCATCTCCTTTTTCAGTCAATCATTTTACATCTCAGATTGAAAATTTTTCACAAACTGATAAGTCCAGATGTTTTAAAGATGCTGAGGAAAATGTAAATATTTTTGTTAATACTCCTTTATTTTGGTCTTTATATTTTGATGGCTCTAAGTCCAGCGAGGGCTCAGGAGTAGGTTGCATTTTGGTTAGTCCACAAGGAGAAAAGACAATGCTGTCTTGTAGGTTAGAATTTCACTGCACTAACAACACAGCCGAATATGAAGCTTTAGTCGAGGGATTATATAAAGCAATCGACCTTAAAGTGAAATATCTAAAAGTATTCAGCGATTCGGAAATCATTGTCAAATAGGTGAGGAATGAAATTCATTGTCTTTCAAGTCACCTCAAGCATTATCAATCGCTAGTACAGGATCTTACCTCACACTTTTCAGCATTTAACATTTCTTCAAGTCCTAGGTCGCAAAACTCAGCAGCCGACCTACTAGCCAATGTAGCTTCTAAGCTTCTACCTTCTGAAGACTACAACCTTGATAGATTTTCCGTAGAATTACTTTTTAGGCCTTCAATTCCCGACAATGTCACTAATTGGAGAGTATTTAACCACTATGAAGATATCTTGCAATTTCTAACTTCCAAAAAGTCCTATGACAATCAAATTATTGAGGAAAATGAGCATGATCTACAGATGAAAGAAACACCTCAAGAAAATTCAATTCCTAAACCAGTGGTAAAGCTCGAAGATCTTTATGATATCAAAGACAGGTTTAAACCTGTAATTAATGCAAAGCTTCAAAGTTCTACCCTTAGGTTTGAATTGATAAATCTAGGTACTGACCATGTTCCTCAAAACATCAATTTAGGATTAGGACTTTCCTTGGAAGAAAAGGAAGCATTTATTAAACTGTTAAGAAAAAACAAACAGGTATTTGCTTGGAAGTACGATGATTTGAAGACATATGATACATCTATTATCCAGCATACCATTCCTATGCTTCCTGATCAGAAACCGATTCAACAAAAGTTAAGAAAAATACATCCAAATTTGGAGAGCCAGATAAAGTCGGAGCTTAACAAGCTCTTGAAAGCCAAGATTATTTTTCCGGTCCGACACTCAAACTGGGTCTCTAATATGGTGCCAGTCAGAAAGAAAAATGGCGACATTCGAATTTGTATTGATTTCAGGAACCTGAACAAAGCGAGCTTGAAAGATAACTTCCCATTACCTACTATGGAGCAAATCCTCCAATCAGTAGCAGGCTCTTAATTGATGTCCTTTCTTGATGGATTCTCAGGATATAACCAAGTTCTGGTTCATCCTGATGACCAACTTAAAACCACATTCAGAACAAAATGGGGAACATATGTGTATCAGAAAATGCCTTTTGGACTTATAAATGCAGGAGCGACATTCCAGAGAGCTATGGATATAGCCTTTAGAGGGTTGATTAATCGAACAGTAGTCGTCTATTTAGACGATATTACTGTATATTCTAAGAAGAGATATAATCATTTGCATGACTTAAATCAAATCTTTCAGCGATGCAAAAGATATGGTATTTCTCTGAACCCAAAGAAGTCTTTCTTTGCTCTTGATCAAGGAAAACTCTTAGGCTTTATTGTATCCAAAGATTGCATTTATATTGATCCTGATCAGATCAAGGAAATTTCTGAAATCCCTTTCCCACACAATAAAAAGTCGATGCAGTCATTTTTAGGCCAGATTAATTTTGTTAAACGATTTGTTCCAGATTTTTCTCAAATTGTATTACCACTTTAGACAATGATCAAGAAGAATTCAGTCTTCAAGAGGGGATCAGAAGAAAAGCAAGCTTTTGATGTAATCAAGCAATCAATAATCAATGCCCCAGCCTTGAATACTCCAAATTGTTCTAATCATTTTACATTGTATACCATTGCATCCCATGTGTCTTATGCTGCAGTTCTCACGCAGTCAAATGCTCACAATTTAGAAGCACCCATATCATTCTTCAGCTCAAATATTTAGGGTGCCGAATTAAATTACTCCGATGTAGAAAAGCAAGCCTTTGTTGTATTTAAAGTGGTCAAACATTATAGACCCTTTCTTTTAAAAACCCATACAAAAGTAATAGTTCCTTTCCCGGCAATTAGGCAACTATTAATCCAAAAAGAGCTGGGTGAAAAAAGGGCAAATTGGGTCACAACGCTTCAAGAGTATGACCTAGAAATTAAGCCAGCAAAGATTGTTAGGGGCCAAGGTTTTTGCAGGATATTGGCAGGAGCATCCAACATTCTAGAATCAAGCGATACAGATCAAACTCAAGAAATTAATCAGATAAGTGTTACTGATTCTGGATCTCAATATGCAGATTTAATCTTTTATCTAAAGAATGGTTACGCACCTCCGAATTTGTCTTACAAAAACAAAAGGGCCATTAGATTAAAAGCGAAGAATTTTACAATCATTGATGACGTGCTTTTTAGACAGAATTATGATTCTATCTTGTTAAGATGCCTTGAAAAACCTGAAGCCCAAAAGGTTTTGCAGGAGCAACATGACGGACCAGCAGGAGGACATTTCGAAGCTGACACAATAGCTCACAAAATTATTCATGCTGGTTACTGTTGGCCTACTTTGTTTAAAGATGCTCACGAGTACGTAAGGAAATGTATAAATTGTCAAACTGCTAGCGGAAGACAACATAAATCAACTTTCCCCCTCCAACCAATCAACATTGAACAGCCATTTGAGCAATGGGGATTGGATATCATTGGGGAAATTACTCCAGCATCTTCCAAACAGTATAAGTATATCCTTACTGCTACCGATTACTTTACAAAGTGGGTTGAGACAATCCCTTTAAAGACAACAAATTCTGAAGAAATCATTGAGTTCATAGACCAATTCATCATTACCAGGTTTGGTGTCCCAAATGCTCTTGTTTTTGATAATGCATCTTACTTTTCAAGCAATGCTATGTTTGATTTCGCTATTAAAAGAGGATTTAAGTTAAAATATTCTGCTAATTATTATCCCCAAGGAAATCGTTTAGCAGAATCTACTAATAAGAATCTAATTAAAATCATTAAGCGAACTATCGAACAAAATCAGAGGAATTGGCACAAATCCTTAGTGTTCGCATTATGGGCTAATAGGATAACACAGAAAGCTTCTATTGGAACTTCTCCATTTAATCTTGTCTATGGAAAAGAAGCAATCTTACCCACAAATCTTTTTCTTCCTTCTTTAGCCCTAGTGCAGTTTATTGAGGAAACTCCTTCCTCTTCTATTCAGTTTAGACACGACCAGATCCTAAAATTAGAAGAGGAAAGAGAAAAAGCCAAGTTTATCCATGCCAAACATCAGCAAGTCATCAAAGCAGCTTTTGATTCAGTCTCATCCGGTTCAAAATAATTCCAAGTCGGTGATTTAGTTCTGAAATGGGACAAAGCCCATGAAGACAAGGGTAAACACTCCAAGTTCCAGAAGTTGTGGCTTGGACCATTTCAGATATGTGAGAAGATAGGCCATTCAACCTTTATATTGCAAGATTTATCAGGTTTGAGAGATTCTCTCCCTGTTAATGGCCTTGTCTTGAAGAAATTCTTTCACTCAGGAGGTAACCCCTTCTCCTTTCATTCCAGTAGGATTTTATAGTCTGTAGGATTTTAAGAAATAAGGTTGTGAGATATATCCCATTGACCTTTTGCCGTGTTTGAAAAGTTGTCCCCATAGAACGAGAACGAACATTTGCTTTTAAAATGATAGAACTTTTAACCAAAAAGGATAATTTCTAGGAAATTAGATATCTTTGTATTCTGAAATCACAATTCAAATTTTGTCAACTCCTCTCAAAGCATAGAAATATTGTAAACCATTTTCTGTTTTTTAAATTGGTCTCTAAAGGTTATCCATACTAAGATAGGAATCAATCCAATCTCAGCATCTTCAACTCTTACTCTGTCATCCATTACTCTTAAGAAGAAGATTGTTCACCCCATTCACTAAAGTTTATGATTATTCAGAGTGTAATTCTAAAATATAAGATATTTAAGATAAGAGGTCTTATTACAAGCCTGCTTACCACGTTCATAGAGAAATAGTTTATCTGACATTACCAATACTGCAAACCAAAACAGGGTAATGGCTTGAAATTACAAGACAAGGGGTCTCATCACGAGCCAGCTTGTTCAGTTAAACTACTATCAGTGAGTGGCATTGTCAACAGCTGGCCACCAAACCAGGACAATGGCTTTTTATCTTATCAATGACAAAAAAAAAAAAGGAAATGAAATACAAAATATGAAAAAATATTTTGAATTCATTCTGTTAATCACACTCTTAATTGGATGGGACAATGGACAATCACATGGTTAAAAGGTATCCCTGTCGAAACTATAGATGTTTGCTGGCAGCAGAGGCTCTACCTATGACAGATGAGTTTACTATAAAAGGCTGATTTGGAAAGGTATTCTATTTTATCATTACAAACCAATAAAGACCTATTTCAAAGCTTAGAATGTTTTTTATTTTCTTAGAAAAGAGGAAGTCAACAAAATAGTTTCATTTTTCTCAGAATATATTGAAATCTAGTTATATTAGAAATTTCCCCATTGATTGAAACTCTATTTTCTGAAAAAGCTTAAATGTTTCTATTTTTTGAAAGAGATAACTGGTTCTTCCAGCGAATCGCCAATTGTTGTGCTCTACAACAACCCCCCATTTCATATCATCTTTACTTATAAATATTAACGTATGAAATGGGTCCCTTTAGAATTTAATTTGGTATCAATGCTATTATAATCCAAAAAAGTCCAATAAATGAATAAATGCACTTTATAAAACTTTTTGGACAAACCCTTAAAAAGAAATCATGTAATGATTTGTCATTGCGATAAAGCGATCGCAAGATCGCATATCGCAATGACACATGAATTATAATTAAGCACCCCAAAGCTTTCCGCCGATGCGCATTCGGCGCATTCGGCGATCGGCGATATTCCATGTACATGTTATAATGCCCCATGCCAATAGTCCCGACGCGATACGCATTCGGCGAATTCGGCGATCGGCGACACGCTACAACAGTTGTGATGTTCCCAAAGACTTGTCCCGATGCGATGCGCAATCGGGAATCGGGTATCGGCGACAATCTCACCCAAGTCTTATTGCGCTCAAAGCTTTTCGCCGATGCGATATCGCATTCGGCGATCGGTGATATCCAATACACACCATTAAAGCGCACTAATCATACCCCGATTGCGATCCGATAAAGCGCGGTTTTCAACGAAGAGCCGTTAAGTGATGGGATGGCACAATTCATTTGTAATAAAAGCTTGATCGCTCACGCAATCCTTCATCTATGCTCAACCGCCAAAACGTCCATTGCATGCTTAAGTGAATCGTTCACCCAAATAACGATATAATGGGCATTTAAGGAATGACAGATTGAAAACGGCTAATTAATAAGATCATGTCCTAAAATCTTTTTACGGATTGTATCCGCGCCCATTTTAAAAGCTAAATCCTTCAGTTACGCATCTATTCATATGTGTTGTATCACTTAAGAGTTTTTCATCGCTATCTCTGTGTATTACGCCCAATTGCCTCTTTGTGCAGAATTCATTCATAGAAGCTAGGCCTGAGAAGATGGGAAAGAAGTCCAAGAAGACTGCAAGTGCTTCCGCAACACCAATTGCAGGACAAGCGGCCGCAAACAAGAAGAAGGGCCTAATATCCGATACTACATGCACGGGGCTCACCAGAGTTACTTGGCAAGGCACTTATAACCTAATTGAAGCTGAGCAACCAGAAAAGACAGTGACAGAAGCTAGTGTGGACTTACTCAAGAAGTCTGATGCAACTCTCAAAGATTTGGCCGACTCTTTCCTTCACAGGATAGCGGCCAGAGAACAGATTCTTCCCTATACAGACGTTGTGCGATGGGCGATTGAAGAAATCCCCATCTTGGACAGAACTTTTAATACCAGAGATGGGAGGATTTTCGGATCATTCAAGCCAGATGACCTAAGGCAAATGTATCATTTGCCCGAGCCAGAGAAAATATATAACAAGGCCTTCCTGGAGAAGTTTGCAAGCGAGAATGAGATCGAATCTGAACCTATCAAGGATTGGAGGCAAAATCCCAACAAGCACAAGCACGAATCCTCCGGTAAGTACTCGGTCGATTCTTTGGCTTCTCCTTATTGTTATGCGGGGATTATGATGTGTAGGCTGTGGGGATTGCATGATTCTGCCAATTTTACCATTGAAATGGTTCCTTTAATGGAGGCAGCAGTAAACAGTTGGATTATGGATTGGGCTACTATTCTTTCGGATAAATTAGCAGTAGCTGTTCGTGATTTTAGATCTCAGACTGTTGTTTCAGAAAGGAAAATGCCCCCGTTCTACTATAGTGCATATATCTTAGACACCCTTTGTTTCAATTCCGAATTTCCTGTTCTCGGGTGGAGGTGGACTGCACAGGACCCTTCACCCATTCATATATATCATCAAAAATTGTGGAAGTCTTCTTATAAACACCACCTGTATCAAATCTGTAATGGTTTTATGGTGCCCATTTACTATTCCATTTTTGATAAACCCATTTCAAAAATTTCCTATCAAGCTTCCTTTGATTTACCAGCAGTAGCAAGTTGGTTTGGAGAAGAAAATTTCACCTATATCAGAGTTTTCGGCAGTGAAGCCGACCCACATGTTCTTCCTCTATATGTTCCAGATAAGCTGCTAGCAAGGGAAATTGCATATCAAATCATGGCTGAGAGTACTACACAGACTCTCAAAAGAGAAAAGAAGAAGGGATGGCCATCTTTTCCCTTCAGATGTGGTGTTTATACTCTGCATGATCTTAAACATGCAGAAAAGGAAGCCACGAAGCTTCAGTCTTTAACTCTGGCCACGATCCCAAACAGACCATACGACCCAAAAAAGACTGCTTACACTGCATTAGAACAGGCCAAATTAACAAGGTTTGAGCATCAAGAAGATATGTTTGATGACCTGTTCGTTGCCTCCGAATCAATAGGTCATGCTAAAGAACTCGCTAGGATGCGATATAATGATGAGGGATTAACTGAGTTCAATAAACTCAGAGAACAGAGGTTGCAAACTCTGCCTCTGGATTTACTGGCAACAACCCCAGCGACATCATCAAGCGGACCTGTTTAGGAACAGTTCAAGGAACAGGAGGAGAGGCAGAAGAAGCAACAGGCAGAAAGACAGAGAAAAGAACAGGTGGAGAGGCTAAAGAAAGAACAAGCAGAGAAACAGCAGAGAACACAAATGGAACAAGAAGAGAGAAAGAAGAAAGAACTAGAGGAAAAGCAGAAGAGGGAACAAGAAGAGAAACAAAAAGAAGAACTGGCAGATAGGCAGAAGAAGGAACGAGAAGAAAAACAGAGGAGAGAAAAAGAGGAGAAATAGAGGAAAGAGCAGGAAAAAGAACGGAGCGAGTCCCATGCAGAAAAACAGAAACAAACCACCTTTGATCCCGAATTGCTTCAACAGTGGAAGCAATTTGACTTTATCATCAGTGGAAAGGAAGGTTCAAAAGAAATGGACACCTCCAAAACAACTGATACACAGGATGTTACCTCTCCTCAGGTTCTAAGTGGAACCAGCGGCCCACCAAGTTCTAAGGAAGTTGAAGTTATTCCAAAAGACCCCTCTGACCAGATTATTCTACAGATAGAAGATATTCCGCCATTGGATGTTTTCTACAGCCCAAGACACAGGGCAGTTGTAAAGCGATCAAGGAAGAGACGAAGGATTGATCAACCTTCTATCTTCCCAGAACAAACGGTCACGGGTAATGTAGTATGGAAGGAGGAATTGGATCCCTCCGATGACTTAACAAAGCTATCACAGTATGCGGGCGCTTATTCGGCGGCAACAATTGACAAAGCATCGGAGGTGAGCCTTCTATTGAAGAATAAGGACCAAGAAATCTTTGCGTTACAAGCAGAATTGGTTGAAACAAAGCAAAGGGCAGCACAAGCAGAAGAACAGTTGCTGGCGCAACAGCAAGAGAACAATCAGTTGACTCAGCAATTGCAAGCGGAAAGGCAAAGGATTGATCAGGGTGCGATCCAGAAACAAAAAGAATTGTCGGAGGCGTTGGAAAATTTGAGAGTGGCGAATGAGCAAATGATAAAGACCAAAGATGAGCAAATTGCTCAAATGTCATCGCAGCTGGAAAAGATGAAGGGCGCGTCGCAGGTAAAAGAGTTTAAATCAGAGGCATTATTGATAAACAATGCGTTGATATCTCAGGTCAGACTCTTATGTCAACAGATCGCTCAAGCTGAGCCACTATGTGAGCTAACTACAGCAATAAATCAGCAGGTAGAAAAGGCCAGGACTGAACTAGATCAAGCGGACGAGGCCATTACTGCATATCTTGACTGGCAAGATACTGATTTAGGAAAAGCAGCAAATTTGCCCAGGATCATAGAAACACATAAAGATATACTTTTCACAGAATGGCACACTCAAGTGATGAAAGCAGAAAGGGCGGCTTCAAGATGTAAATCAACCGCCAGCAATCTAGTGGATCTAGTCAATAACACTCTTTACCTGGCCAATATGATTTCTCAATGTACACCGGGAAAGATGACAACTACAAATACATTAGAGCAAACATGCTACCCTGAATTAGAGGAAAAAGGAAGATTAATCGCTGGAGTTAAAAGCTTAACCTCAGATGCATATTGGCTCTTTTTAATCAAGCCACATACACAGAGATCTGCCCTAAAGTGCCTTACAGACGCAATCGGGTGTATAATTCCCGATATCCAAGATGCCACCTACGCTGCACAGCTCAGTTCGTGCCTCAACAAACCCCCGGAAGTTGAGCCAATGCTTGCAATAAATCAGCTCAGATTCAAAGGAAAGCAGCCGACTTAATGAGTCACCCTCCCGCTTGCCAGATCGCCAGCCAAAACAGGATCAAGAGTTATTGATACCAGCTTAGTAGGATTTCTGTTTAGTAGATATTTAAATTAGATTAGTATTTATAGACCCTTTCATTGTTTTGGAAAGGGTCGTAAAATTTTGTAACAGACTTAATAGGCTGAAGTTTGCACTACTGTGCTTCAGTCGCTATTCTTTTATGAAATTGGACCAGTTGTTCTGAATTTGACATCAAATTTTTTAATGCAATTGTGCACTATTGCCTTTGTTGAGGACGATTTCTGTGTTGGAGGAAGAACTGCTAATAGCGATTGATATTTGGGAATGTCCCGCAGCTCATATGGTACTTTTATCTACGTCTGAAGTCATTCCTTTTATATGAATTGTTATGTTATATATTCTTGCTATTGTTGAATACATGTATGCGCTGTAACAACAAATCTCTATCTCAGTCCACTATTGGATGTTTTGCGATTTGCCTTTTCCTTTAATCATGCATGTAACAATGATATAAATGATAAAGTGTAGTAATTTCGCTGTTATCGCTTTGTGTAACTATTTATGCACAACAATCTTGAATAATTTAATATCTATGTTTAGAGACAGAGTCATCTATATGCCTGTCTAAAAGCTCAGATCATCAAACGCTACACTTTAGAGATCGATAAAACCCCGGGGTAGATTATAGTTATTATATTCCTGCCGATAGTTTTAGTTATTTGCTTATCACTAGCATAATCTATAAGTCGCTCATCCATCCCATTTTATCTATTTTTGGGAAACTGGTCCCATTATCCCCAGTCGGAGCCACTATTCCAAACGGAAAAGGAGCTGTACTAAGGTCCGGACCGGGTGGTTTCCCCTATGTTGTTGCAGCGATTTTCGAGGCATCAACATAATTGGCGCTAGAAGGAGGGCCATCAACTGTGAATGGCACATAAGTCCAAACCTATAAGCCATTCTAAGAGTAATTCTCCCTCCGAATCCCCTCGACCTTCCCATTTGCACACTGGTTCGCCGGTATCCAAACAAGGAGAAGGGGAATCAACTACCACTGCTCAAACCCATCATACCCCAGAACAATTAAGTCTTGAATCACCTGAAGTCCAGTCTCTAATCCATAAACTTCAGAGCTTCTCGATTTCACCACAGAAATCTGAGGTATCAGAAAGCAGTGCGACTTCGCAGTTCAATCTGACTCATCCTCTCACCAGACTTCAGAGCGAAAAACTCGGTATTGAACCCACTGAGTTCCCTTTACCCAAAAGGAAAAAGGCGAAGAAAATTACTGAAGGATCTGATAGTGAAGAGCTTTCATCCACGTCCTCCATTGCATCTTCATCTCTGCGAAGTCAACCATCCACTCCCCCATTACAAATTGTCGTTCACCAGGGATTAGAAGCCTCAACATCCCAACCTGTTCACTCCTCATCATTAATCCCTTCCCATACATCTGGAATTCCAACAGTAGTGTCAACCACTGTCGCTATTATAATGGCAGACCCATGGACTAGGCCAGGTGCAGTCAACATGCCTGCACCATTGCATGATCTACCAGATGCTCCTGAAAAATGGCTGCCTAAATTTAACCCAGATGACGGGACCCAGGCTGAAGAACACATTAATAATTTTATGTTAGCAGTTAACTTAAAAGGAGTGACAGAACAAGATGTTGTTGTAAGACTCTTCCCCTACACCTTACAAGGATCAGCAGGATCCTGGTATTTTTCCTTACCCTCTGGTTCAATTACCAGTTGGAACACATGCCAAGAGCAGTTTCTTACCAAATATGGAGATGATAGGTCCTTAGCTACTTTAATAAACGACCTCTCCAATCTGAGAATAGAGCATAGGGAACCAATAAAGGAGTTTAATGCCAGATTTAATAAACTCCTGAATAAAATCCCTACAGCTTCCAAACCAAGTGAACAAATTCGAAGCGAATGGTATATTACCGCCCTACCTGCCAACATAGCCATTTTTGTGGACAGGGCTGGGAAACCTACCTTAGCTGAAAACATGAGAGAAGCACTTGCTGTTGAAAAGCGCATCAACGCTCTAGAGAAGAAAGCTGCTTTGGAAGATAGAAAAGCTAAAAAAGTCTCATTTAAAGAGGATTCCAAGAAGAAAACCCCAAAGGACCCGTACGACATGGAGGGTTTACAAAAAGTCCTTAAAACGTTGTCTAACGAAATGGTTGAAATAAAGAAGCAGGTGGCCGAAACCTCAAACAAAAGACCATTTAGGACTTTTAAGAAAACTGAAACAAAGCCACCCAATGTTATATCTAACGCAGATTCAGAGCAAGAAGAAGAGGAAGAGGAAACAACCTCACAAACCGATGATGAAGAAGAAGTAGCTGAATGCCACGGAATGTGGGATTTTATACTCCCAAACTCTGATACCGAGAATGAAGAAGAAGCCTTTCCGGTTACTACAAGAAGTAAAAGTACTTCTGAACCTGCCCAGGCAACTTCAAAGAAAAGGAGTGCAGGTGCTACCACAACAAAGGAAAAAGTTCCCCCAAAGAAGTCGCCTGTAGTAGTTCCCCAAAACCAGCCTTCAACTTCTAATTCTCCTTCAACATCCAAGACATTAGTGGTATCCGATTCAATGGAATATAACATTGTTGATGACATGAAGAAAACTAAGGCAAACATAACTATGTTTGAGCTTAGTAAATTAAAGCATCAGCAAAAATTACTTCTTAAAGAATTGAATGATGTTCCCTCTACTCCCCTTCCCAGTGCAAGAGCTGCCAACGATTCAGGCCAACCTCCTTCAGGTATGGTTGAAGCTACCGATTCAGTTCTAATTGGAGATAGATCGAATTCTCATACTCCACCCTTCCTGCTGACCTATGAGATTTATAACAGAAACCTGCACAACTGTTTAATTGATTCAGGGGCATCATCTAATATAATGCCAGCTTCAGTTTGCTCTAAACTGAACATTGAACCCCAGAAGTCTGCTATTCATATTGTACAGTTGGACAGGACCAAAGTGCAGGTTGTGGGAGAAATTAATTCCGTAACCATCAGGTTGTCTGCCGATCCCAGGATTGTACAGAGGATTGATATCTTAATTGCTGACATACCTGAATTCTACGGTTTAATTTTGAGCAGAGATTGGTCCGAAAAACTGCATGGGTATATTTCCACAGATTGGTCACATATGTGGCTTCCCTACAAGGGAAAGCCAAATCAAATAAGGATCGATCGAGAGAAGCATATGACCCACACAGTTACTGAATTTGAGCAAGAAAACCAACCTGTAGCGTTCAACAACAACATTTTGGGGAACTATTCGTCAGAGTCATTCTTTGGCAACTTTGTTGCCCAACCATCTCCTTTTTCAGTCAATCATTTTACATCTCAGATTGAAAATTTTTCACAAACTGATAAGTCCAGATGTTTTAATGATGCTGAGGAAAATGTAAATATTTTTGTTAATACTCCTTTATTTTGGTCTTTATATTTTGATGGCTCTAAGTCCAGCGAGGGCTCAGGAGCAGGTTGCATTTTGGTTAGTCCACAAGGAGAAAAGACAATGCTGTCTTGTAGGTTAGAATTTGACTGCACTAACAACACAGCCGAATATGAAGCTTTAGTCCAGGGATTATATAAAGCAATCGGCCTTAAAGTGCAATATCTAAAAGTATTCGGCGATTCGGAAATCATTGTCAAACAGGTGAGGAATGCAATTCATTGTCTTTCAAGTCACCTCAAGCATTATCAATCGCTAGTACAGGATCTTACCTCACACTTTTCAGCATTTAACATTTCTTCCATTCCTAGGTCGCAAAACTCGGCAGCCGACCTACTAGCCAATGTAGCTTCTAAGCTTCTACCTTCTGAAGACTACAGCCTTGATAGATTTTCTGTAGAATTACTTTTTAGGCCTTCAATTCACTAATTGGAGAGTATTTAACCACGATGAAGATATCTTGCAATTTCTAACTTCCGAAAAGTCCTATGACAATCAAATTATTGAGGAAAATGACCATGATCTACAGATGAAAGAAACACCTCAAGAAAATTCAATTCCTAAACCAGTGGTAAAGCTCGAAGATCTTTATGATATCAAAGACAGGTTTAAACCTGTAATTAATGCAAAGCTTCAAAGTTCTACCCTTAGGTTTGAATTGATAAATCTAGGTACTGACCATGCTCCTCAAAACATCAATTTAGGATTAGGACTTTCCTTGGAAGAAAAGGAAGCATTTATTAAACTGTTAAGAAAAAACAAACAGGTCTTTGCTTGGAAGTATGATGATTTGAAGACATATGATACATCTATTATCCAGCATACCATTCCTATGCTTCCTGATCAGAAACCGATTCAGCAAAAGTTAAGAAAAATACATCCAAATTTGGAGAGCCAGATAAAGTCGGAGCTTAACAAGCTCTTGAAAGCCAAGATTATTTTTCCGGTCCGACACTCAAACTGGGTCTCTAATATGGTGCCAGTCAGAAAGAAAAATGGCGACATTCGAATTTGTATTGATTTCAGGAACCTGAACAAAGCGAGCTTGAAAGATAACTTCCCATTACCTACTATGGAGCAAATCCTCCAATCAGTAGCAGGCTCTGAATTGATGTCCTTTCTTGATGGATTCTCAGGATATAACCAAGTTCTGGTTCATCCTGATGACCAACTTAAAACCACATTCAGAACAAAATGGGGAACATATGCATATCAGAAAATGCCTTTTGGACTCATAAATGCAGGAGCGACATTCCAGAGAGCTATGGATATAGCCTTTAGAGGGTTGATTAATCGAACAGTAGTCGTCTATCTAGACGATATTACTGTATATTCTAAGAAGAGATATAATCATTTGCATGACTTAAATCAAATCTTTCAGCGATGCAAAAGATATGGTATTTCTCTGAACCCAAAGAAGTCTTTCTTTGCTCTTGATCAAGGAAAACTCTTAGGCTTTATTGTATCCAAAGATGGCATTTATATTGATCCTGATCGGATCAAGGAAATTTCTGAAATCCCTTTCCCACACAATAAAAAGTCGATGCAGTCATTTTTAGGCCAGATTAATTTTGTTAAACGATTTGTTCCAGATTTTTCTCAAATTGTATTACCACTTCAGACAATGATCAAGAAGAATTCAGTCTTCAAGTGGGGATCAGAAGAAAAGCAAGCTTTTGATGTTATCAAGCAATCAATAATCAATGCCCCAGCCTTGAATACTCCAAATTTTTCTAATCATTTTACATTGTATACCATTGCGTCCGATGTGTCTTATGCTGCAGTTCTCACGCAGCCAAATGCTCACAATTTAGAAGCACCCATATCATTCTTCAGTTCAAATCTTCAGGGTGCCGAATTAAATTACTCCGATGTAGAAAAACAAGCCTTTGCTGTATTTAAAGCGGTCAAACATTATAGACCCTTTCTTTTAAAAACCCATACAAAAATAATAGTTCCTTTCCCGGCAGTTAGGCAACTATTAATCCAAAAAGAGCTGGGTGAAAAAAGGGCAAATTGGGTCACAGCGCTTCAAGAGTATGACCTAGAAATTAAGCCAGCAAAGATTGTTAGGGGCCAAGGTTTTTGCAGGATATTGGCAGGAGCATCCAACATTCCAGAATCAAGCGATACAGATCAAACTCAAGAAATTAATCAGATAAGTGTTACTGATTCTGGATCTCAATATGCAGATTTAATCTTTTATCTAAAGAATGGTTATGCACCTCCGAATTTGTCTTACAAAAACAAAAGGGCCATTAGATTAAAAGCGAAGAATTTTACAATCATTGATGACGTGCTTTTTAGACAGAATTATGATTCTATCTTGTTAAGATGCCTTGAAAAACCTGAAGCCCAAAAGGTTTTGCAGGAGCTACATGACGGACCAGCAGGAGGACATTTCGGAGCTGACACAACAGCTCACAAAATTATTCATGCTGGTTACTATTGGCCTACTTTGTTTAAAGATGCTCACGAGTACGTAAGGAAATGTCTAAATTGTCAAACTGCTAGCGGAAGACAACGTAAATCAGCTTTCCCCTGCAACCAATCAACATTGAACAGCCATTTGAGCAATGGGGATTGGATATCATTGGGGAGATTACTCCAGCATCTTCCAAACAGCATAAGTATATCCTTACTGCTACCGATTACTTTACAAAGTGGGTTGAGGCAATCCCTTTAAAGACAGCAAATTCTGAAGCAATCATTGAATTCATAGACCAATTCATCATTACCAGGTTTGGTGTCCCAAATGCTCTTGTTTTTGATAATGCATCTTACTTTTCAGGCAATGCTATGTTTGATTTCGCTATTAAAAGAGGATTTAAGTTAAAATATTCTGCTAATTATTATCCCCAAGGAAATGGTTTAGCAGAATCTACTAATAAGAATCTGATTAAAATCATTAAGCGAACTATCGAACAAAATCAGAGGAATTGGCACAAATCCTTAGTGTTCGCATTATGGGCTGATAGGATAACACAGAAAGCTTCTATTGGAACTTCTCCATTTAATCTTGTCTATGGAAAAGAAGCAATCTTACCCACAAATCTTATTCTTCCTTCTTTAGCCCTAGTGCAGTTTATTGAGGAAACTCCTTCCTCTTCTATTCAGTTTAGACATGACCAGATCCTAAAATTAGAAGAGGAAAGAGAAAAAGCCAAGGTTATCCATGCCAAACATCAGCAAGTCATCAAAGCAGCTTTTGATTCAGTCTCATCCGGTTCAAAACAATTCCAAGTCGGTGATTTAGTTCTGAAATGGGACAAAGCCCATGAAGACAAGGGTAAACACTCCAAGTTCCAGAAGTTGTGGCTTGGACCATTTCAGATCTGTGAGAAGATAGGCCATTCAACCTTTATATTGCAAGATTTATCAGGTTTGAGAGATTCTCTCCCTGTTAATGGCCTTGTCTTGAAGAAATTCTTTCACTGAGGAGGTAACCCCTTCTCCTTTCATTTCAGTAGGATTTTATAGTTTGTAGGATTTTAAGAAATAAGGTTGTGAGATGTCTCCCATTGACCTTTTGCTGTGTTTGAAAAGTTGTCCCCATAGAACGAGAATGAACATTTGCTTTTAAAATGATAGAACTTTTAACCAAAAAGGATAATTTCTAGGAAATTAGATATCTTTGTATTCTGAAATCACAATTCAAATTTTGTCAACTCCTCTCAAAGCATAGAAATATTGTAAACCATTTTCTGTTTTTTAAATTGGTCTCTAAAGGTTATCCATACTAAGATAGGAATCAATCCAATCTCAGCATCTTCAACTCTTACTCTGTCATCCATTACTCTTAAGAAGAAGATTGTTCACCCCATTCACTAAAGTTTATGATTATTCAGAGTGTAATTCTAAAATATAAGATATTTAAGATAAGAGGTCTTATTACAAGCCTGCTTACCACGTTCATAGAGAAATAGTTTATCTGACATTACCAATACTGCAAACCAAAACAGGGTAATGGCTTGAAATTACAAGACAAGGGGTCTCATCACGAGCCAGCTTGTTCAGTTAAACTACTATCAGTGAGTGGCATTGTCAACAGCTGGCCACCAAACCAGGACAATGGCTTTTTATCTTATCAATGACAAAAAAGAAAGGAAATGAAATACAAAATATTAAAAAATATTTTGAATTCATTCTGTTAATCACACTCTTAATTGGATGGGACAATGGACAATCACATGGTTAAAAGGTATCCCTGTCGAAACTATAGATGTTTGCTGGCAGCAGAGGCTCTACCTATGACAGATGAGTTTACTATAAAAGGCTGATTTGGAAAGGTATTCTATTTTATCATTACAAACCAATAAAGACCTATTTCAAAGCTTAGAATGTTTTTTATTTTCTTAGAAAAGAGGAAGTCAACAAAATAGTTTCATTTTTCTCAGAATATATTGAAATCTAGTTATATTAGAAATTTCCCCATTGATTGAAACTCTATTTTCTGAAAAAGCTTAAATGTTTCTATTTTTTGAAAGAGATAACTGGTTCTTCCAGCGAATCGCCAATTGTTGTGCTCTACAACAACCCCCCATTTCATATCATCTTTACTTATAAATATTAACGTATGAAATGGGTCCCTTTAGAATTTAATTTGGTATCAATGCTATTATAATCCAAAAAAGTCCAATAAATGAATAAATGCACTTTATAAAACTTTTTGGACAAACCCTTAAAAAGAAATCATGTAATGATTTGTCATTGCGATAAAGCGATCGCAAGATCGCATATCGCAATGACACATGAATTATAATTAAGCACCCCAAAGCTTTCCGCCGATGCGCATTCGGCGCATTCGGCGATCGGCGATATTCCATGTACATGTTATAATGCCCCATGCCAATAGTCCCGACGCGATACACATTCGGCGAATTCGGCGATCGGCGACACGCTACAACAGTTGTGATGTTCCCAAAGACTTGTCCCGATGCGATGCGCAATCGGGAATCGGGTATCGCGGCAATCTCACCCAAGTCTTATTGCGCTCAAAGCTTTTCGCCGATGCGATATCGCATTCGGCGATCGGTGATATCCAATACACACCATTAAAGCGCACTAATCATACCCCCGATTGCGATCCGATAAAGCGCGGTTTTCAACGAAGAGCCGTTAAGTGATGGGATGGCACAATTCATTTGTAATAAAAGCTTGATCGCTCACGCAATCCTTCATCTATGCTCAACCGCCAAAACGTCCATTGCATGCTTAAGTGAATCGTTCACCCAAATAACGATATAATGGGCATTTAAGGAATGACAGATTGAAAACGGCTAATTAATAAGATCATGTCCTAAAATCTTTTTACGGATTGTATCCGCCCATTTTAAAAGCTAAATCCTTCAGTTACGCATCTATTCATATGTGCTGTATCACTTAAGAGTTTTTCATCGCTATCTCTGTGTATTACGCCCAATTGCCTCTTTGTGCAGAATTCATTCATAGAAGCTAGGCCTGAGAAGATGGGAAAGAAGTCCAAGAAGACTGCAAGTGCTTCCGCAACACCAATTGCAGGACAAGCGGCCGCAAACAAGAAGAAGGGCCTAATATCCGATACTACATGCACGGGGCTCACCAGAGTTACTTGGCAAGGCACTTATAACCTAATTGAAGCTGAGCAACCAGAAAAGACAGTGACAGAAGCTAGTGTGGACTTACTCAAGAAGTCTGATGCAACTCTCAAAGATTTGGCCGACTCTTTCCTTCACAGGATAGCGGCCAGAGAACAGATTCTTCCCTATACAGACGTTGTGCGATGGGCGATTGAAGAAATCCCCATCTTGGACAGAACTTTTAATACCAGAGATGGGAGGATTTTCGGATCATTCAAGCCAGATGACCTAAGGCAAATGTATCATTTGCCCGAGCCAGAGAAAATATATAACAAGGCCTTCCTGGAGAAGTTTGCAAGCGAGAATGAGATCGAATCTGAACCTATCAAGGATTGGAGGCAAAATCCCAACAAGCACAAGCACGAATCCTCCGGTAAGTACTCGGTCGATTCTTTGGCTTCTCCTTATTGTTATGCGGGGATTATGATGTGTAGGCTGTGGGGATTGCATGATTCTGCCAATTTTACCATTGAAATGGTTCCTTTAATGGAGGCAGCAGTAAACAGTTGGATTATGGATTGGGCTACTATTCTTTCGGATAAATTAGCAGTAGCTGTTCGTGATTTTAGATCTCAGACTGTTGTTTCAGAAAGGAAAATGCCCCCGTTCTACTATAGTGCATATATCTTAGACACCCTTTGTTTCAATTCCGAATTTCCTGTTCTCGGGTGGAGGTGGACTGCACAGGACCCTTCACCCATTCATATATATCATCAAAAATTGTGGAAGTCTTATAAACATCACCTGTATCAAATCTGTAATGGTTTTATGGTGCCCATTTACTATTCCATTTTTGATAAACCCATTTCAAAAATTTCCTATCAAGCTTCCTTTGATTTACCAGCAGTAGCAAGTTGGTTTGGAGAAGAAAATTTCACCTATATCAGAGTTTTCGGCAGTGAAGCCGACCCACATGTTCTTCCTCTATATGTTCCAGATAAGCTGCTAGCAAGGGAAATTGCATATCAAATCATGGCTGAGAGTACTACACAGACTCTCAAAAGAGAAAAGAAGAAGGGATGGCCATCTTTTCCCTTCAGATGTGGTGTTTATACTCTGCATGATCTTAAACATGCAGAAAAGGAAGCCACGAAGCTTCAGTCTTTAACTCTGGCCACGATCCCAAACAGACCATACGACCCAAAAAGACTGCTTACACTGCATTAGAACAGGCCAAATTAACAAGGTTTGAGCATCAGGAAGATATGTTTGATGACCTGTTCGTTGCCTCCGAATCAATAGGTCATGCTAAAGAACTCGCTAGGATGCGATATAATGATGAGGGATTAACTGAGTTCAATAAACTCAGAGAACAGAGGTTGCAAACTCTGCCTCTGGATTTACTGGCAACAACCCCAGCGACATCATCAAGCGGACCTGTTCAGGAACAATTCAAGGAACAGGAGGAGAGGCAGAAGAAGCAACAGCAGAAAGACAGAGAAAAGAACAGGGGAGAGGCTAAAGAAAGAACAAGCCGAGAACAGCAGAGAACACAAATGGAACAAGAAGAGAGAAAGAAGAAAGAACTAGAGGAAAAGCAGAAGAGGGAAGAGAGAAACAAAAAAAGAACTGGCAGATAGGCAGAAGAAGAACAGAAGAAAAATAGAGGAAGAAAAAGAGGAGCAGTAGAGGAAAGAGCAGGAAAAAGAACGGAGCGAGTCCCATGCAGAAAAACAGAAACAAACCACCTTTGATCCTGAATTGCTTCAACAGTGGAAGCAATTTGACTTTATTATCAGTGGAAAGGAAGGTTCAAAAGAAATGGACACCTCCAAAACAACTGATACACAGGATGTTACCTCTCCTCAGGTTCTAAGTGGAACCAGCGGCCCACCAAGTTCTAAGGAAGTTGAAGTTATTCCAAAAGACCCCTCTGACCAGATTATTCTACAGATAGAAGATATTCCGCCATTGGATGTTTTCTACAGCCCAAGACACAGGGCAGTTGTAAAGCGATCAAGGAAGAGACGAAGGATTGATCAACCTTCTATCTTCCCAGAACAAACGGTCACGGGTAATGTAGTATGGAAGGAGGAATTGGATCCCTCCGATGACTTAACAAAGCTATCACAGTATGCGGGCGCTTATTCGGCGGCAACAATTGACAAAGCATCGGAGGTGAGCCTTCTATTGAAGAATAAGGACCAAGAAATCTTTGCGTTACAGGAAGAATTGGTTGAAACAAAGCAAAAGGCAGCACAAGCAGAAGAACAGTTGCTGGCGCAACAGCAAGAGAACAATCAGTTGACTCAGCAATTGCAAGCGGAAAGGCAAAGGATTGATCAGGGTGCGATCCAGAAACAAAAAGAATTGTCGGAGGCGTTGGAAAATTTGAGAGTGGCGAATGAGCAAATGATAAAGACCAAAGATGAGCAAATTGCTCAAATGTCATCGCAGCTGGAAAAGATGAAGGGCGCGTCGCAGGTAAAAGAGTTTAAATCAGAGGCATTATTGATAAACAATGCGTTGATATCTCAGGTCAGACTCTTATGTCAACAGATCGCTCAAGCTGAACCACTATGTGAGCTAACTACAACAATAAATCAGCAGGTAGAAAAGGCCAGGACTGAACTAGATCAAGCGGACGAGGCCATTACTGCATATCTTGACTGGCAAGATACTGATTTAGGAAAAGCAGCAAAATTGCCCAGGATCATAGAAACACATAAAGATATACTTTTCACAGAATGGCACACTCAAGTGATGAAAGCAGAAAGGGCGGCTTCAAGATGTAAATCAACCGCCAACAATCTAGTGGATCTAGTCAATAACACTCTTTACCTGGCCAATATGATTTCTCAATGTACACCGGGAAAGATGACAACTACAAATACATTAGAGCAAACATGCTACCCTGAATTAGAGGAAAAAGGAAGATTAATCGCTGGAGTTAAAAGCTTAACCTCAGATGCATATTGGCTCTTTTTAATCAAGCCACATACACAGAGATCTGCCCTAAAGTGCCTTACAGACGCAATCGGGTGTATAATTCCCGATATCCAAGATGCCACCTACGCTGCACAGCTCAGTTCGTGCCTCAACAAACCCCCGGAAGTTGAGCCAATGCTTGCAATAAATCAGCTCAGATTCAAAGGAAAGCAGCCAACTTAATGAGTCACCCTCCCGCTTGCCAGATCGCCAGCCAAAACAGGATCAAGAGTTATTGATACCAGCTTAGTAGGATTTCTGTTTAGTAGATATTTAAATTAGATTAGTATTTATAGACCCTTTCATTGTTTTGAAAGGGTCGTAAAATTTTGTAACAGACTTAAAAGGCTGAAGTTTGCACTACTGTGCTTCAGTCTATATTCTTTTATGAAATTGGACCAATTGTTCTGAATTTGACATCAAATGTTTTAATGCAATTGTGCACTATTGCTTTTGTTGAGGACGATTTCTGTGTTGGAAGGAAGAACTGCTAATAGCGATTGATATTTGGGAATTTCCGTAGCTATATGGTAAATTTTATCTACGTCTGAAGTCATTCCTTTTATATGAATTGGTATGTTATATATTCTTGCTATTGTTGAATACATGTATGCGCTGTAAAGCAAATCTCTATCTTAGTCCACTATTGGATGTTTTGCGATTTGCCTTTTCCTTTAATTTGCATGTAACAATGATATAAATGATTGATGTGTAGTAATTTCGATGTTATCGCTTTGTGTAACTA